>JAXIVJ010000009.1:516433-886433 GCA_036785665.1 Chirona hameri
TGTGTGTGTGTGTGGGGGTGTGTGTGGGGGTGGGGGGGGGGGGGGGACGGAGGACACGCGTTTGGCACCTCCGCTCCCACAGGGCTAATGAGAAAATCCTGCGAATCTGGGGGGAGGGGGACTCCGGCTGGAGCGATCATGGGGGCGGCCCCCCAGGCGACGTTCCCGACTACAACCATTCACCACTACATCTACTCACCATGCAGTAGGGACGTAGCAAGGGGGGGGGGGGGGGGGGCGGGGGGGTACTGGGGTCATGCCCCCTCCCCCCTGAGCAAACCAGTTTACACTAGATAAAATGCGATTCTGCTGACGACCCGACGCCACCACCCCCATCCCCCCCCCGTGAACAATTTTTCGCTGACGAAACGGAGCGAAGTTTGATCCGCCACTAACGTGCCCCCCCTAAAAAATCATGGTTACGTGCCTGCCATGCATAACATATTTTTTTGTGTTTTTCGTGATTTCTGTTTTAACCTATTTACCAAATAAAAACGAATGCGCGATAATCACATAATTTTAACTTGAACAAAAGCACAGAGGATTTCTCAGCGAGATTACATTTGAAACTCCCGGCCTCGATGAATTTGAATGGAAACTTTGGTGACTTGTTCACTATTTAGGGAAGTGTCCATTCATGTTGGGTAAAACGGCAGTTAGAGTTAAGTTAAGCGACACCGATGGTTGACAAAAAGAAGTTATGTTTTCTCATTTTGATGCATAACACCGCTTTTTATTAACAACACAACTATAATATTTTACTTATGCTTAAGGTACGGCTTGCTCTGCATTTCGCAAATTGTAATAAGCGACCACAGAGTAGCGACGCACCATTCGCAAAAAAGCACCCACAGGCCACAGGCCACAGCAGTCGCACGAACCCCATTAACCCGAGACGCAGCTGAAACGACGGCACCCGTCACGACTGCGATGTTTTACACGCACCATCGCCGCTGTCGGAGTTCAGACAGTGCTCGGCCGAGTCCCGCGGCTGCTGACGGGTGGCAGCCGTCCACGGGTCGTCAGAGAGCGATGCTGCTGTCAGCTGCGCTGTCAGCTGCGCTGTCAGCTGCGGTCAGCTGCTGTCAGCTGTGCTGTCAGCTGCCGAGCGGCACTGGATCGCGTTAACACAGGTGAACAAATCGGCCAAAACCTGGTACACAATTGTGGGAACTTTGAATTACCGAGCGGCTGCGAAGCGCCCGTGAGGTTTCTCGTCAACTTACTAGACAAATTTACATTTGACACAGCCCGACACGGCCGACCCGGTCCGAACCGGCCGTACATACGCTTTTCGGAGGCTAATAACTTTGCAACCACTGCTCCGATTGAGATCGTGTTTTCACCATTGGATAGCACTATCAAATCAATTTTGTTTTTGGTATGGTGCGTTCTGATAGGGGTGGTACCACAGCGCGTGGCACACGCAAACGTCGAAATGAACAAAAATCATTCTTGATAAAAAATGGGTTTATTGATCCAAGCATTAATTTATACGACCAGTAAAACGCCTTTTTTGGGGCGATGACCGAGCGGGCGCGCACTGGTAAAGCTAAAACAGGTTTGACATATGAAACGGTACGGGAGCACACGCGGTAGTAACACATAGTCCTTTTAGTCCTTTTAGTCCCCCATATAGTCCCCCATACAAATTGCCAGGCCTCCATGCATGCCAACATACAAATTAAGTTTGATTAAATTGTGTATTATCTCCTTTCTCGAATCCGCCAAAAGGGAGTACGTCCTGAGCGCTGCATGCTTCAGCGTATACAAACGAATGCTTATAAAAATCAAACCATTTTTTTTAATCAATAATTATTTTTGTTCATTTCGACGTCTGCGGGTGCCACGCGTTGTAGTACCACCTCTATCAGAAGGCAGTATAACACAATCAAAATTGATTTGATGGTTCTATCCAATTGTGAAAACCCAATCTCAATCAGAGCAGTGGTTGAAAAGTTATTAGCTTCCGAAAAGCGTATGTATGGCCGGGTCGGGCCGGGTCCAATGTAAATTTGTCTAGTAAGTTGACGAGAAACCTCACGGGCGCTTCGCGCCTGCTCGGTAATGAAGCATGCAGCGCTCAGGACGTACTCCCTTTTGGCGTATTCGAGAAAGGAAATCATGCACAATTTACCATGCAACTTAATTTAGCTTTACCAGAGCGCGCCCGCTCGGTCATCGCCCAAAAAGGCGTTTTACTGGTTTATTCCACGCAAAGTAGGATGCAAAGGGGTTTCATCCATCAGAAACTCTCGACGGTCGCATGTCTGTGGCTTTCGCTATCTAAATAGTTGCTGGAAGTTGATGTTGTTTTAGGTAACATTATTTCAAAGATTATGCCAACTGTATTTTCAAGTTTTCGTCGATTTTTTTCTCCTCAACACTCCCGCGGGCGATAGGCGTCGGCGGCGACGCCCGGAGACAACTGAAGAGAGACAGGCAAGGCGAGCGACTGTCTCGGCTGCCGCGTGCCGGCTAATGCGCAGGAAGTGAGCTGGATTAAGTGGGTTTGGGAAATGACATTGTGAAATTCTGGTGGAGCTTGGCGGATCCTGAAGGGGACGTAACGTGGATGTAGGGAGGGGTTTGTCGCAAGGGCGTCGCCGTAGGAGGGGGGGGGGGGGGGGAGGGCAGTTTTGGAAACATAAATTCATACTTTGTTCGGAAATATTGCAGGTCTCAATATCATCAAAAGCATTAGGCAAAAAGTATAAGTGAAATGGAAGAATTGAAGGGATCGGAACAATATTTTTACTTTTCTTGAGGGAAGTTGACAGGAATTTAAATGAAATTTCGGTAGCAGAAAAACGGGCACATTATGGCGCTAATGTGCCCTATTTGTTGTTTAGGTACACTTTGTGCTTGCTGAAAGGAAACACCGGGAGATAGTTTTACGACATGAACCTTTTTGTGCGCAAGTTTTCAGTCACTTAACAAAAAACAAAAATATTAGTCCGAATGTTTTTGAATGGATGGATTTCCGAGGTCAGGCCCGCGGCTGGCTTGTTGCGCAGGCCCTGACCCCACCGGTGGACCCGATCAAGCAATTCCTGGCGTCCGGCAGAATTTAGAAGCGAAAGTTGTACGTGCCCGACATACTTGGACACGGTCCGCCCCGCCCTCTGGCGTCACCTGACCTTGAGTGCGACCGCTGCCAACGGCCACAGGCCATCCCAGTCAGGGGCAAATAGCGAGCGCCGAAGTGCCTCGAACCCGGGCTGCCACTATACCGGGTGAGTCAGAAGTCCAGCGCTCTCCCAACTGAGCTACAGGGGGGGGGGGGGGGGGGAGGGGGCTTCGACCGAATAGCTGCAAATAAATATAAGCTTCTGAAAACCATGGCTACGGTCGGGCCGGTCATACGTATATTGCGCCCCCTAGTTGACGGAAGACCTCGCTCCGCTCGGTAATCAAATTGTTTATGCCGGGTCCTGACCTCGGAAATCTATCCATTCAAAGGCTTCGGACTAAAAATATAAAAAAAAATATACAAGCAATTTTGTTCAAGTTCTGCCCAGATGCGTTCGAAGTTTGAAATCCGAGGTGTTTTTTGGATAACTACTTCATCCATTACTCCAAGTACATGAGTTACTTTATCCGCATTCGTCTCGGCCAGCCGTCCACAAACGACTACCCCGCATAACGAGCCGGCAGCAGTCACCGGTTCCGGGCGATCCGTCCTCCTGGTACAGTTACGGGCACCCCGGGTCGGTCAGCATGCAGAACAGTAAGATGCGCTGAGCTTATGAAGAAGATAGAACAACGCCAGTGACGTTGCCTTGTTTCGCACCACCGACCTCCTAAATATCTATCAAATCCCTGACCCTGACCCCCATGACCACCGAGCCAGTGTCTCTCGAAAGCGAAAAGCCAGCCCAGTGGCAACCGGGTGGTGCATATCATTTCTGATATTCACGGCACGGAATAATTCGAAATGCACTCTATTGCGATCATGTATCCACGGAAAATTTGCATAAGATAGTGCAACCCTACATCCCACTAACATGCCAAATTTCGCGGTTTTGACTGCAAGGTGCGCAGAGTTATTACATCGGGTGACATCCCAAAGGCCAGTCGGACACCTAGGTGGCTGGCACTTCTTATAATTAGTATGCAATAGCTCTCTATGTAACACGAATAACTGTGATATGTATCCAGGGGCGTAGGAACATGTTCAAGTTGGGGGGGGGGGGGGGGGGGGGGGGGAGAGAGGGGAGAGGCGGAGGCATTCTGAAGTCGATTCTTTCCATGCAACGCCCATAGGCGTAATGTTAAAATCAAAAATGTTGGGGGGGGGGGGGGGGGGGGGGGGGGGGCGGCGGCTGCCCTTCCCTGTTCCTACTTCCTACGCCTATGCTATGTATGTATCCGGTATCCCAAACAGCGATGAGCAAATCGCCTGGCAGTGCCTATCGAATATAAAGAAATAAAAAGGTTTGGGGGCAAATTCCAAAAAGTCTCACACAATTCTGAAAACTCATCGGATTTCGCTTGCTTATGCATTGATAGTTGATTTAAAACAAACTTTCCTTAGAAAAAGTTTCTTGGATTTTCTTCTATATCAGGAAATATGTAAATTTTGCGCCGATTTCAGGAGGTTTGTCTAGAAGTTCGTCTAGGGTAGGGGCATGGCCGCCATACCTCCCCACTCCTGGATCTGCTAGTAGGCGCCGCGGCGCGACGCAATGTGTTGTTGCCTGTAGAGACCAGTTCAGAAAATCTGAAATCTTTGGTCACATCCCAGTCACGGCCACGGCATGCGCTGGCAAGTCACAGCTTTATTCACGGCGCTGTAATGCTAACCCTATGGCACTGGCCTTGCCAGTCACAGCTTCAGCCACAGCCGTGACCAGGTCTGGTCCCAGCGCTGGGACGCTGGTACCAGAATTCTGCAACTCTAGTTGCCTGGCAACGCACGCTCCAGGGCGCTGTACGTGGCAGGAGCTCTATCGCCCCGTGCGGTCTCTAAATAGTAAATACGTCGCGTTATGTCGAATCAGAATTAATTGACCTTTAACAAATACATTTATATAACTCCTAACGTTTTCTCAAACTAGGAAAAATCCTCGAAACGCTCCTAGACACCCATGCCCTCCGCACGGCGCCTTGCAATTAACGTTACGTAAGCAAATGATGCTCGGCTATTCTGACCCACGTCCTCGTCATCAGCCGTCGACCAATGAGCGTCGAGAACGGCAGACGCTGATTGACCAAAAATCTGTTGGCAGCAAAACCTGGCTCATGAGCAGATGCATGAACACGACCAAGCTGAGAACGTTGCTAATATTTATCGCCCTTTTTCCCATGTTAAAGAGGCGGAGCGGACCCCCCTGGTTACGACTTACGCAAGACTGTATACACCCAGGGTGATAGAGGGTATAAACCGACTTACGTGTGTACTGTGTACCTATCGCGTAAATACATCGGACAACAGATTTACGTCAGGCGCACGCTGCGCTGCGGCACTATCGGGGGGATGGGGAGTTTGGGGTCTCGTAGACAACTGACGTTCGTTTTCCGGGTGTGGTAGGGAACAATTGTTATAACATAATCGCACCCAAGGCTATGTAAACCAGGTAGACCGCTCCGGCCGAAAAAGTGGCGACAACTCGTAATTTAGTTGCAACGACCCCGCAGCTGCTGTGACGCGGATGAGGGTCTCGCGGCGGCCGGCCGGTCGCCTACGTAGGGTTAACGCGTAGACCCCTCCCGCTTTTTTGTCGCTTGGTTCCTTTGTTTGTAGGCTGATTTTTAAAATTAAGATGTCTATCTACCACAAATTAAGCGTTTTATTGGGTACCGTTGCGAAAATTGCAATCCGACCCAAACTTTTTAAGTTATGGGTCGGAACAGTTTGCTGCCCGGTGATTCCGGCCGGCCGCGTACTCCCCCCGTTTTTCCCGCTTGGTTCCTTCGTTTACCGGCCGATTGTTACACTTAAGATGTCTATATACCACAAATTAAGCGATGTATTGGATGACTTTGGGGAAATCGCAATGCAACCCAATTTTTGTTTTTAAGTTATGGGCCGGCAAATTCCACTGACCGGCGATTCCGGCCGGACCGCCGTACGTAAAACGCCAACGCGCACGTTCCTCCGGTGTGTGTCGCCTGATTTCTTCATTTGCCGACCTATTGTTACAATTAAGATAACAATCTGTCACAAATTGAACGATGTATCTTATGCCGTTGATAAAATTGTCATCGGACTCAAACTATTTACATTTTGGGCCGGCAAAGTTAGCCGTCCTTTGGCTCACGATGGCAGACCGGACAGCCACCACATACAATACTCAAACAGTGATAACACTCAAATAGTCTGAATTTAAATCATGCGGCCCATATTATGGCTAAGGAAAAATTGCACTAGGCTTACCTGATAAATAAAACAAAGTTGCTGATATAGCAGTTGACAATTTGCGATGATAACGTCTGACAGTTCTTGGCAAAGGCCAAAGCATACCCACAAAATAGATATTCTCATATTTTTTGACGAGTTTCATGAAAATCTGATTAGATAAGTCGATTGTCAAATGCATTCAACCAATTCAAAGTAACTGTTTAAAATTACACCTCCCGCCCGCGTCTCCGCACCACACCATCTCGCCCCCTCACCGCGTCTCCAGCCGACGCCGGCCCACCAGGCGCCGCCATTGGCGGATCCAGAACGGTGGTGGTGGGGGGGAGGGGAACGTTTTTTTTGGGGGGGGATTCCAAAAAGTCTCACACAATTCTGAAAACTCATCGGATTTCGCTTGCTTATGCATTGATAGCTGATTTAAAGCAAAGTCTCCTTAGTAAAAGTTGCTTTAATTTTGTTCTATATCAGGAAATGTTTCAATTTTGCGCCGATTTCAGGTTTGTCTAGAAGTTTGTCGAGGGGAGGGGCAAGGCCGCCATATCCTCCCCCTCTCCCCCTGGATCCGCTAGTGGGTGCCGCGGCGAGACGCAATGTGTTTTTGCCTGTGGAGACCAGTGTAGAAAATCCGAGATCTTTGGTCACAGCCCAGTAACGGCCACGGCATGAACTGGCAAGTCACAGCTTTAGTCACGGTGCTGCAATGCTAACCCTATGGCGCTGGCCTTGCCAGTCACAGCTTCAGTCACGGCCGTGACCAGGTCTGGTCCCAGCGCTGGGACGCTGGGACCAGAATTCTGCAACTCTAGTTGCCTGGCAACGCACGCGCCAGGGCGCTGTACGTGGCAGGAGCTCTCCCGCCCCGTGCAGTCTCTAAATAGTAAATACGTCGCGTTACATCGCATCAGAATTAATTGACCTTTCACATATACATTTGTATAACTCTCAACGTTTTCTCAAACTAGGAAAAATCTCGAAAAGCTTCTAGACACCCATGCCCTCCGCACGGCGCCATGCAATTAACGTTACGTAAGCAAATGATGTTCGGCTATTCTGACCCTCATCCTCGTCATCAGCCGTCAACCAATGAGCGTGGAGAGTGTCAGACGCTGATTGGCCAAAAAGCTGTTGGCAGCAAAACCTGGCTCATGAGCAGATGCGTGAACAAGACCAAGCTGCGGACGTTGCTGATATTTGTCGCCCTTTTTCCCCCATGTTAAATAGGCGGAGCGGACTCCTCTATCCTCTTATCACCCTGGAGCGGACCCCCCTGATCGCACCTGACCTAACCTTTACAGTAATTACGGGGGTGGGGGGTGGAATCTTCCCCTGCCGGATTTTCTCTATAACTCAAAAAACATAATAGATATCGACATGAAGCATACATTACCTTATGCTGCATCAACTACACGTTTTCCTGTACAATTTCGCTGAAATTCATTTGGTACTTAGGGAGATAATGACGTTTTAATGTCAGCGCAGCCATCGCCTGGCGTAAATCAGTTGTCCGATGTATATACGCGTACCTACCGTGAAGTGTATAGGTAATGCAGAATGCTCCATCGTTTCGCTTCCAGGACCAGCCATGCCGATTATGGTAAACTAAGCGAAATATAAAACACGAAATACGAGTTACCTACCTATACAAATGGTATGACTGCTTTCAGGCGCGGATCCAGGTTTTCGGTCAGGGCGAGGGTGGGGTGCGCCGTGCGCCACAGTGGTCGGCGGTCGCCGTCAGAAAAATGTTGTTGACCGGGGGGGGAGAGGGGGTGGCGCGTCACGGAAATGTTGTTGACCGGGGGAGGGCGGGGGGTAGAGCGTGATCGAAACCAAAAAGTTGCGCAAATACTTCAAGCTCTTTATTAGACTGCAGCAGAAGGATGTCTTGACGTCACTATTTGGCGGGAAACCGACACGAATGTCTTGTGCGCCAGATTTGTATCATAATGTTGTTTACGGACCACCGCCCTAGGCTAAATGCTGCCTACTTCTTGCTGGTGCACGTGCATTGCAGGGCCATAGCGTGCATTGAGAATTGTGGTCCGGAAATAGTGTAGTGTTGTGGGTAATATAAGCGGGAAAAGATCACCAAATGAGTCATGACCCCAGTTTTTTTTTGTTCTACAGAGTGGCAGCTTAAGAAGAGTTTAAAGGTCAGGGCTGCATGAAATTTAACTAGAAGGGTTTGACCGGACTGCATTGGTCACAACATTTGTGTTTTGTGATCGGACTGCATTGGTCACAACTGTTGTGACCAATGCAGTTGGTCACAACTGCATTGGTCATTTTTTTTCTTCAATACTTGCATGCTCTATTAAAACAGATCTCACTGATATTGGTTTTGAATTTTATTCAGTAATTCATATTGTTCCCATGTGATTTTGATGTTACTATTCTCGGAAGCTAAAAATAGGAAAAGTTTTATTCCTACTAATTCTGGTCTCAGTCTAAAAGGACTGAGGACCAGAATTAGAATCAGGCCCGAATCAGGCCTGCTCAGCATGTATTGCTGATATTGGTAAATATCCATTCCATTATAGTAGTGCAAGACCCTAAGCAAAACAATGACTTGAAATATAAGTGATATTTTACTGGTACCTACCTACTTTGTTGCCATCTTACACACAGTGATCTTTGTGAACATCAAGCCTCTTCTGCATTATTTTCATTGGATGTATAAACCATGTTCTAAAGCTTAAGCTCAAGATTAGCATCATAATACATACAATTATTATGATAATAATCTATGTACTAAACTAGGGTCCTAGGATTGCTTTAGAGCTAGGGTGCAGAGTGGAAAATGCTCATGCTGGCTACATATAAGCATAAGAGTGGAAAATTCAACTAAAACATTTGTACTAGGCTTTATCAATACCCATTTACCCGTTCACCAGAATTAGTTATTACCTATGCAAATTCTTACCTGCCTTTCCCTCCACAGGCTGTCCCTATCATTGCATCCATAAATCAGTATCAGGGTTCCAATTATCTAATACATTTCAAATAAGGAGTGGAAAATTCACAGTAAAACTTGGGAAAAAGAGTGGAAAATAGTATCCATAGGGTGACATTTTCCACCCAAATTTCCCAATGCTAGGACACTGCTGACTAAACCTTTCATTCATTGGGTATGTGATGGATAATTCCCTGATGACATGTTAGCCTTTGAACTGTGAGTGCTATCAAATTACCATTAGAACATATGTCAAGCATAATCAAGCATGTTGCAGGAATAATCAACCTATCATTTCACAATTGTGCATTTGAGGAGTTAGTCTGGGTCATCGGATGCAATGCATGCAATTGTTAGGTGATCAAAAGAACTACATGTGCCTCCATAGGCATACACAAGGGGGGGGGGGCAAACAGGGCAATTGCCCCCCGCCCCTGAAGGTCTGTACATGCCCCCTTTGGTCGAAAAAATGAATGATTTTGTGATTTTTTAAGAGAAAAATGGTGAAAATATGCCCTTTTAAAATATAGTGGGCCAAATCTGGGAGTTCTTTTGATGGGGTACTTAAGCCCCTGAGCAAAAATCGCCTCCTCCTGGAGCGAATCCTGAGTACGCTACTGTGTGCCTCCAGTCAGTTTGCCTTTTGACCAAAGTTTGTGTTGACGTTATGTTTTCATTTATGAATTATCATCTCAGTTTCTGTCAAAAGTACATGAACAAACTGTCTGAGAGTCTGTTACTAACCTTTGCCTGACTGCAAAGTGCAAACAATCAGAAAACAATGCAGTTGCCAAAGTGTTTGATCATGTGCTATCCTGCTGAAACTAACAAGACCACTGTTCTTTCCAGCAGTGAGATGGGAGCGGCGCCTGGACGCTTCATCTAACACATAGAGAAGGACGCCATGTCCTTTCCGAACCGGCCACCGTATGGGGCGAGCAGCCCCACGCCGTGGTCGCCGTCGGCGGGCGCCGGTCGCGGCACCTCGCCCGGCCGCTGGACGCCGCTGGGCTCGCCCCGCGGCGGCGGCGCGCAGCCGTGGGCGCCGCAGCCGGCCGGCTGGGCGGGCGTGCCGCCGCCTGGCCGGTCCGTCACGCCGGTGCGGTCCCCCGGAGGCCGCGTCACGCCCGTACAGCTGATGACGCCGCCCTCCCGGCCGGCACGCACCTCGCCGGTGCGCTCGGCCACCCCGGTGATGACGGCGCCGGTAATGGCAGCGCCGGTGACGCCGGCGCGTCATCCGCCGTCGCCCGGCCACCAGGCGACGCGCGACGGCCGGCCGATGACGCCTCAGCGGCTGTTCTCCCCCAGCAGGATGATGGGCTCGCCGGCGCTGCAGGTACGGGACGGGGATCAGGATGGGGGGGGGGGGCGCCCCAGGTAAAGGTCAGGGAGGACGGGCGGGACGCTCGCTTGAATGCTTGGCATACGGGGGGGGGGATGACGTGTCGCTTTGACGTGTCGCTTGTGTCATGGCCGTGGAATGTCACCCGGACATGGTCGAAAATAGCCGATATCAGGGCATTGGGACAATTTGACGCGTAGTGCCAACAATCCTCTGAGTCTCCATTTTTCTTGAATAGCGGATCGTGATTCTTACCATTGGCGCTGTAATCGAAACTTACGTCCCAGAACCTGTTACGATCGTGTCCATATCACCATAAAATCTGGAGTAAGTTTGTTCATTCACCATATCAGTCACAATGGTGAATCGTATTGTCACTATTGTCATCAACATCCGAAGAGACACAGTGTATCCTGCATTTTCCACGTGCGATTATTCCAGTCCAGCATCCCAGGTAGTTACGAACCAGGTCGCCGCTCCGGCAAATCATTTGGGCCCGCCGGGAGGACATTTAGCAGATGGGGTTGTCAACACATCTATCACTCATTTTGCCAGTGAGTTGATCGCCAGCCAAGCCGTGCGAGTGTGAAATCGAATTCTGTATCCACTGGCCAGAGGCCAAGACCTTGACTTCCACTGAAGTTGTCCTTTTTCCTTGCCGGCTGATAACTAGAGCGCAAAGGCGGACCAATAAGGGTGTACAAGGATCTCTGGCAAAGTGCACAAGCTCACATTTGTAGGGTTTTCCATAAACTTATCTATTTCTTCTCTGCTCGTCTTGTATTCATTTTACGAGTTCTACCGTTCGGCATGGCAGGTTTTATTGCTTCTGCACGTACACTTCATCTGTTCCCACTCGTACTTTACATTCGTAATGCAAACACTGACTTATGACGTTACACACTTACAACAACACTTGGGCAACGTCTTACGCAAAGGGAACACAACTTCAAACCTTCTAGGCACATCACCAATTGTCCTACGCTCCTCTGTCAGTGCTGTTGTTCTTTCTTTCCTTCGATTTAAGCGGGCAGGACTGACCCTGCTGGGCCGGCTTTTCACCACGTGGCTCGGGCCTGCCCGTGTGCTCCCGTCGGCCGGTTTCCGTCTGCCGTGGGCTTTTGGGTGCTGACGTCAGCTAGCTCCAATAATAGTCGAGGCCGGCGGCGGCTTGTCAACAAGATGTATGCGTTTAGCGGCCCGGTGGCGCCACCTATCTAACCCGTGGCCGGTGTGTGATGCCCGAGTGGTCGGCATCGAGTCTATTGGTATTAATCCAATGAGGATGAGAGGTATAGCCATATAAATGCCATGGCCTTGGAAAAACCTTGGTGGCAAGAAATGCTGCATGTGTCTGCGCCAGAATGATCTATATAGAGGATCACAACATGGTCGATCTTTTTACAGGATATGCAATGCGTTATTCTACCCATAATTCGTCTCTTTGATGTAACGCTGTGCGGGTGCCCATCGGTTTCAGCGATCGAGATAGGAGAATACCGGGCGAGTTAGGCAGTACCTATGCCCCGTGTGACAGACAGCTGCACGATAAACTATGATAGAGAACTTCCTTGACTGTTGATCCCGTGATCTGCAGGCAGTCGGTCTGCCTTGGGTGTTGTCCCAGTTCTCCCGTCTAGCCTGACCCTGACCCTGACCCTGACCTGACTCCGTGTCTGACCAGACCCCGCGATGTCTGACCTGATGTCGTATCTGACCTGCCCCCATCGTTAACCTGAGCATTGTCTGACCTGACCCCCTGTCTGACCTGACGCCCTGTGTAACCTAACATCGTACCTGACCTGAACATTGTCTGACCTGCCCCCCTGTCTGACCTGCCCCCCTGTCTGACCTGCCCCCCTGTCTGACCTGACGCCATGTGTAACCTAACCTCGTACCTGACCTGACCCCGTGTCTGACCTGCCCCCTGTCTGACCTGCCCCCTGTCTGTCCTGCCCCCTGTCTGACTTGACACCCTGTCTGACCTGACGCCCTGTCTGACCTGACGCCCTGTGTAACCTAACCTCGTACCTGACCTGACCCCGTGTCTGACCTGCCCCCTGTCTGACCTGCCCCCTGTCTGACCTGCCCTCCTGTCTGACCTGACCCCCTGTCTGACCTGACGCCCTGTGTAACCTAACCTCGTACCTGACCTGACCCCGTGTCTGACCTGCCCCCTGTCTGACCTGCCCCCTGTCTGACCTGCCCCCTGTCTGACCTGACACCCTGTCTGACCTGACGCCCTGTCTGACCTGACGCCCTGTGTAACCTAACCTCGTACCTGACCTGACCCCGTGTCTGACCTGCCCCCTGTCTGACCTGCCCCCTGTCTGACCTGCCCTCCTGTCTGACCTGACCCCCTGTCTGACCTGACGCCCTGTGTAACCTAACCTCGTACCTGACCTGCCCCCGTGTCTGACCTGCCCCCTGTCTGACCTGACACCCTGTCTGACCTGACCCCCTGTCTGACCTGACACCCTGTCTGACCTGACCCCCTGTCTGACCTGACGCCCTGTGTAACCTAACCTCGTACCTGACCTGACCCCGTGTCTGACCTGCCCCCTGTCTGACCTGCCCCCTGTCTGACCTGCCCTCCTGTCTGACCTGCCCCCTGTCTGACCTGCCCCCTGTCTGACCTGACGCCCTGTCTGACCTGACGCCCTGTGTAACCTAACCTCGTACCTGACCTGACCCCGTGTCTGACCTGCCGCCTGTCTGACCTGCCCTCCTGTCTGACCTGACCCCTTGTCTGACTTGACGCCCTGTGTAACCTAACCTCGTACCTGACCTGACCCCGTGTCTGACCTGCCCCCTGTCTGACCTGCCCCCTGTCTGACCTGCCCCCTGTCTGACCTGACACCCTGTCTGACCTGACCCCCTGTCTGACCTGACGCCCTGTGTAACCTAACCTCGTACCTGACCTGACCCCGTGTCTGACCTGCCCCCTGTCTGACCTGCCCCCTGTCTGACCTGCCCTCCTGTCTGACCTGACCCCCTGTCTGACCTGACCCCCTGTCTGACCTGACGCCCTGTGTAACCTAACCTCGTACCTGACCTGACCCCGTGTCTGACCTGCCCCCTGTCTGACCTGCCCCCTGTCTGACCTGCCCCCTGTCTGACCTGACACCCTGTCTGACCTGACGCCCTGTCTGACCTGACGCCCTGTGTAACCTAACCTCGTACCTGACCTGACCCCGTGTCTGACCTGCCCCCTGTCTGACCTGCCCCCTGTCTGACCTGCCCTCCTGTCTGACCTGACCCCCTGTCTGACCTGACGCCCTGTGTAACCTAACCTCGTACCTGACCTGACCCCGTGTCTGACCTGCCCCCTGTCTGACCTGCCCCCTGTCTGTCCTGCCCCCTGTCTGACCTGACACCCTGTCTGACCTGACGCCCTGTCTGACCTGACGCCCTGTGTAACCTAACCTCGTACCTGACCTGACCCCGTGTCTGACCTGCCCCCTGTCTGACCTGCCCCCTGTCTGACCTGCCCTCCTGTCTGACCTGACCCCCTGTCTGACCTGACGCCCTGTGTAACCTAACCTCGTACCTGACCTGACCCCGTGTCTGACCTGCCCCCTGTCTGACCTGCCCCCTGTCTGACCTGCCCCCCTGTCTGACCTGACCCCCTGTCTGACCTGACGCCCTGTGTAACCTAACCTCGTACCTGACCTGACCCCGTGTCTGACCTGCCCCCCCCCCCCACCACCCCTGTCTGACCTGCCCCCTGTCTAACCTGACCCCGTGTCTGATCTGACGCCATGTGTAACCTAACCTCGTACCTGACCTGACCCCGTGTCTGACCTGCCCCCTGTCTGACCTGCCCCCTGTCTAACCTGACCCCGTGTCCGGCAGGCGGGCGGCCAACCGTGGGCCGGCGACGAGCCTCAGACCGCCCAGAATGTGATCGACAAACAATCTCAGGAGTACGTGGACGAGAAACTGGCCGAGTTCCAGGCAGCCATTCATCATCTGCAAGGTAGGTCCCCGACCGGGGGGGGGGGGGGGGGGGGGGGCTGCTGCTGCCCCGGGACTGCCCCGGCCACAGGCGGCGGCTGATACGCCCACAGTTTATACTTACACAACACAGGCTAGTGATTTTAGGTCTGTGTGCAGGGATGACTCGAACTGTTCGAGGATGCCGAGCTGAGTTTGAGTTGAGAGTTGGCTTGCCCTCAAACGCACTCTTGTAATGCACGCTCACGTACTCGAGCTAACAGCCGAAGACGTGTCGGATCACACGGGGATGTTTGTATTTATATTACATATCCTCGATTACATTCAACACCGGTTGTGTGCGGGGATTCCTGTGATGCTGCACACACCGACCAGTGTCTGATCTCGCGAAATGGAGCCATCCAAATAGACCCCGTCATCGGTGTTGCGAACACGCCTTGCATCCGCTCGCGGAACTGCATCACGAAACTGAATTCGGAGCATGCGGCTCGCTACGCAGTTTTGTTAGTTTAATTAAAGTGATTCTCCTGTTTTCATAGTTGTTCGTCCTTCTAACTGCTGCGGCGCCCTTAAGCCCCAATCATCATCATCTTTCGAACATCTATTTCTCGTCCTGCTAGCCTCCGTTGCTGGTCCTGCTAGCCTCCGTTGCTGGTCCTGCTAGCCTCCGTTGCTGGTCCTGCTAGCCTCCGTTGCTGGTCCTGCTAGCCTCCGTTGCTGGTCCTGCTAGCCTCCGTTGCTGGTCCTGCTAGCCTCCGGTGCTGGTCCTGCTAGCCTTCGTTGCTCGTCCTGCCAGGCTTCGTTGCTGGTTCTGCTAGCCTTCGTTGCTCGTCCTGCCAGCCTCCGTTGCTGGTCCTGCTAGCCTCCGTTGCTGGTCCTGCTAGCCTTCGTTGCTCGTCCTGCTAGCCTCCGTTGCTGGTCCTGCTAGCCTCCGTTGCTGGTCCTGCTAGCCTCCGTTGCTGGTCCTGCTAGCCTCCGTTGCTGGTCCTGCTAGCCTTTGTTGCTCGTCCTGCTAGCCTCTGTTGCTGGTCCTGCTAGCCTCCGTTGCGGGTCCTGCTAGCCTCCGGTGCTGGTCCTGCTAGCCTCCGGTGCTGGTCCTGTCAGCCTCCGGTGCTGGTCCTGCTAGCCTCCGGTGCTGGTCCTGCTAGCCTCCGGTGCTGGTCCTGTCAGCCTCCGGTGCTGGTCCTGCTAGCCTCCGTTGCTGGTCCTGCTAGCCTCCGGTGCTGGTCCTGTCAGCCTCCGGTGCTGGTCCTGCTAGCCTCCGTTGCTGGTCCTGCCAGCCTCCGTTGCTGGTCCTGCCAGCCTTCGTTGCTGGTCCTGCTGACCAGAACTGCGTGCTCCCTGCGTACCCGGATCCCGGCGCAGCTCTGTTGCCGTGTCCTGGAAATCTGGCCGGCGGCGCTCATTGAAAGCCGGTGCCGCTACTGGCACGCGTGTTTACCAGCGTCGCTGTTTATCCGGTGCCAAACTCTGGCACGGCCGGCGGTCATACGCGGCGGTGTCAGTGACCTGACTCTGTCGGGATTATCGCGAGTTACTGCCGCCTCCTGGCACGCACACGCGCCCCCTTCCTGTCGCCGCGCGCCGCCGTGGCAGGCGACACGGGCGCGCTGTCAGGCGGCAGAGCGGCACCGGATGCAGCGACCTGGTAGACGTTTGATTATTTAAAAACAAATCAGGTCGACAGGTGGAAGATGGTATTAGCGGCGGCGGGGGTTGAAGAGTGTTCTGCGTGGCGTCGCGCCATGCGTGGCGTTGCCGACATAACCGGCCCTTGTCGGCCATGTCTCGGGTCTCGCGTCCTGACGGTGACCGTCACCGTTCTGCTTCATCCCCCACGGGGCCAAGCAGACTGACGTTTGACGTC
This sequence comes from Chirona hameri, assembly GCA_036785665.1. Lineage (NCBI taxonomy): Eukaryota > Metazoa > Arthropoda > Thecostraca > Balanomorpha > Balanidae > Chirona > Chirona hameri. Next base: position 532,920 of record JAXIVJ010000009.1, read on the forward strand.
TGCACACGTCAGTTTGCCGTCGTCAGCCGCCGGTTGCCGCTCGTGTATCAGTCTGCTTCAATCTCGGCTGACCTTTGATTCCTTTGATTTCCACCCATATGGCTTGAGCTTTCTCGTGTAGCTGTGAGCTTAGGTTAACCCGGTTGTTTTCTGCCGCTTTTCTGGTTCGGCCGGTGTCCGCTCTGTATCGGCCACTTGTTTATTTCCATTGATGCCGGGGATATCCCGTTACCGTCGGTCTTGGCAAGCCCTCATTTGTATCCGCCTGCATTCGTCCGTCTCCGCCCGTCTCTGCCCGTCTCCGCCCGTCTCCGCCCGTCTCCGCCCGACTCCGCCCGACTCCGCCCGACTCCGCCCGTCTCCGCCCGACTCCGCCCGTCTCCGCCCGTCTCCGCCCGTCTCCGCCCGTCTCCGCCCGTCTCCGCCCGTCTCCGCCCGTCTCCGCCCGTCTCCGCCCGTCTCCGCCCGTCTCCGCCCGTCTCCGCCCGTCTCCGCCCTTCTCCGCCCGACTCCGCCCGACTCCGCCCGACTCCGCCCGTCTCCGCCCGTCTCCGCCCGACTCCGCCCGTCTCCGCCCGTCTCCGCCCGTCTCCGCCCGTCTCCGCCCGTCTCCGCCCGTCTCCGCCCGTCTCCGCCCGACTCCGCCCGTCTCCGCCCGACTCCGCCCGTCTCCGCCCGACTCCGCCCGTCTCCGCCCGTCTCCGCCCGTCTCCGCCCGTCTCCGCCCGTCTCCGCCCGTCTCCGCCCGTCTCCGCCCGTCTTCGCCCGTCTCCGCCCGTTTCCGCCCGTCTCCGCCCGTCTCGGCCCGTCTCGGCCCGTCTCGGCCCGTCTCCGCCCGTCTCCGCCCGTCTCCGTCCGTCTCCGTCCGTCTCCGCCCGTCTCCGTCCGTCTCCGTCCGTCTCCGCCCGTCTCCGCCTGTCTCTCCGTCCATCTCCGTCCGTCTCCGCCCGTCTCCGTCCGTCTCCGCCCGTCTCCGCCCATCTCCGCCCGTCTCCGCCCGTCTCTGCCCGTCTCTGCCCGTCTCCGCCCGTCTCCGCCCGTCTCCGCCCGTCTCCACCCGTCTCCACCCGTCTCCACCCGTATCCGCCCGTCTCCGCCCGTCTCCGTCCATCTCCGTCCATCTCCGCCCGTCTCCGCCCGTCTCCGTCCATCTCCGCCCGTCTCCGCCCGTCTCCGCCCGTCTCCGTCCGTCTCCGCCCGTCTCCGTCCGTCGCCGCTATTCGCCGCTCTTCTTCAGTCCGTCCACGCATCCAGGATGGCATTTGGCCACATCAGCGGAATCTGGGCTCCGCTCGTCTGGCCAGCGATGGCGTCTTCGCCCCGCCGCCAGGCCTTCCATCAGTGAATCATGACATAAATGCCGCCTGACGTTGACTGGGAGCTGCTCTAAACTGCGGGGGAATTACCGAGATAAAAGGCTGAGATAGGAAATATTCAACAAAGTGCGATAATTTATACCGACGACGACCGATGCATCAGCTGTGGTTTACGCTTGTTCGCTGTCTGTGTGCACGACATTCTGCCTACACACTCGCTTTCGTGCCTACCCGGGCTCTATTTCTGTGTTGGAAGACACCGCCAAACAGTGACGTCATCGCTTATGATTGGGTCGTGTACCGCCCGCCGGTTTGTTTAGGGAGTCATGTTTTCATAGTTTGTAGGACAGTCGTTTTTCCGGGCAGAACAGTCATTAATATGCGGCCTGACCAGCGGGATCAAATGGATCGCCCACCTGATAGTTTTACCGATCGCGCTTCCTACTATGGGAAGATAGCATGCGATCTCTAACGGCCCGCGTGCTGTGCAGGGATATATTGCGTTCCTTTTGAAGCCTTTAGATGCGTGCCATTCTTTCTTGTATGCCCGGTACATTTTCTGTTCTCAGTCACCTGCTGTCGAATAATGCCACCTGCTTCATTTAAATACTCTCAATACTTTGCATATGGTAAGATAGAATGTGCATTGAATGATAATTACCTGCTTCATTTAAATACTCTCAATACTTTGCATATGGTAAGATAGAATGTGCATTGAATGATAATTACCTGCTTCATTTAAATACTCTCAATACTTTGCATATGGTAAGATAGAATGTGCATTGAATGATAATTACCTGCTTCATTTAAATACTCTCAATACTTTGCATATGGTAAGATAGAATGTGCATTGAATTATAATTACCTGCTTCATTTAAATACTCTCAATACTTTGCATATGGTAAGATAGAATGTGCATTGAATGATAATTACCTGCTTCATTTAAATACTCTCAATACTTTGCATATGGTAAGATAGAATGTGCATTGAATGATAATTACCTGCTTCATTTAAATACTCTCAATAATTTACCTATGGTAAGATAGAATGTGCATTGAATGATAATCACCTGGGCGCCATGTGACCTTCGTTGTCGCAGCGCCCTTAACCCGCGAGTTACTGGGGTATATTTCATAACGCGACTTGCTGGGGGGGGAGGAAGGGAGGGGAGGGAGGGAGGGAGGGAGGGAGGGAGGGAGGGAGGGAGGGAGGGAGGGAGGGAGGGAGGGAGGGAGGGGAGGGAGGGAGGGAGGGAGGGAGGGAGGGAGGGAGGGAGGGAGGGAGGGAGGGAGGGGAGGGAGGGAGGGAGGGAGGGAGGGAGGGAGGGAGGGAGGGAGGGAGGGAGGGAGGGAGGGAGGGAGGGAGGGAGGGAGGGAGGGAGGGAGGGAGGGAGGGAGGGAGGGAGGGAGGGAGGGAGGGAGGGGAGGGAGGGAGGGAGGGAGGGAGGGAGGGAGGGAGGGAGGGAGGGAGGTAGGTAGGTAGGTAGGTAGGTAGGTAGGTAGGTAGGTAGGTAGGTAGGGAGGGAGGGAGGGAGGGAGGGAGGGAGGGAGGGGGCTATTTTTTGCCCCCCCCCTCGGATCTCCGGAACTACTGGACCGAATGTAAAAATTCAAACGGCATTCGATAGCCCTGGGCAATTTATCGAGGGAAACATAATATTGTTGACCTCGGGGTCACCGATGACGTCACAGGTCAGGTCAAGTACAAAATGTTTGACCGTGTCAAAAGGTCTCGATGGATGGAATTGTCGCGTAAAATTGCGATATTAAACGCATAAGATGTCAATAAATCGGTATGATTCGTGTGTCTGACACTTCTAAGTACCTTTCTAAGCTGTTTATGACCTTGGGTCAGGTCAAGGTCATCCGAGGTCATGAGGTCAAACTGCAGATTACGGTCATTAGGCGTTGTAACACATGTTTATGGGTTTGTTTTTCGTCTATAACTTTAAAAATGACCTTAGAACATTGTTTGTGCCATATGAATAGAAGTAAAAAGCAAAAATGGAAATGCGTTTTTTTATGCATAGTAATAGTGTGAGAGGTGGTCGATTTTGGTCATTTAAAGGTCATAACTCAGTCATTTTTGAAGATATCAACTTCAAATTTGGTACACATATTCACCACACACGTCTCTATCACATAAATTCCGGTTTTGGGATAATTCTGATTTTTTTCTTGAACATTTTGTAAAAAAAATAATATTTGGATTTCTCAAAATTTTGAATAAAAAACCTCAAAAATCTGAGATAGCAGTTTGATAGCCCGGTCTATTGTCAGTAATTTGATTTCAGTTAATTGAGTTTATCTCGAACATCGTATCTTTGACAGCGTTTTCCGCAAACCATTATTTTGCAACAAAAACCGAAGAACATGACGTCACTATGACGTCATTCCCGGTCGACCTATCATAGCCTCATATTTTTCCTTTTGCCAACATGTGTAGAATTGATGTGAGCGAAGGTACTGCAAGTTTGGTGACGATACCGGTGTTCGTTTAGGAGTTATCGCAAAATAACGGGAGAGGGGGGAAATAGCCCCCCCTCCCCAGTAAGTCGGGGGTTAAACACCAATCATCATCGAATGATAATCACCTGCTTCATTCAAATACTCTCAATGACTTGCTGTTGAGAAGATGGAACCTGTTGCGAATGACAATCCTCAATGTCTTCCGAATATTCTCAGTAATTCGCCGCAGGTAAGGTGGCATCTGCGGCGATTGTCTCGGCGGCGGTTAGGCGGCGCCTTCATTCTCGTGCGGGCCGGGTGCCAAGGCGGTCACGCTGAATCACTAATGTCGTCGACGGCTGCCCTTGATCTTGACATGGCGGTGCGGGCGCGTCTGACTGCGTCTACCCACCGTCCGCGCTAAGTCGGCTCAGGCCTGCTGAGCTCACTCGCTTTGCTGAGATCAGCCGGCAGGCATTTTGGTAGAATTTCTGCCAAAGACTCGCGGTCTCAGCCGAGTCGACCGGTTCCGTACAGTGGTTCCGTACAGCGGTGATGTCAGTCGGGACTCTGGTCGGGACTCTGGTCGGGGCTCTGGTGGGAGACTGGTCGGTACTCTGGTCGGGGCTCTGGTCGGGCTCTGGTCGGGGCTCTGGTCGGGGCTCTGGTGGGAGACTCTGGTCAGTACTCTGGTCGGGGCTCTGGTGGGGGACTCTGGTCGGTACTCTGGTCGGGACTCTGGTCGGGACTCTGGTCGGGACTCTGGTCGGGACTCTGGTCGGGACTCTGGTCGGGACTCTGGTCGGGACTCTGGTCGGGACTCTGGTCGGGACTCTGGTCGGGACTCTGGTCGGGACTCTGGTCGGGACTCTGGTCGGGACTCTGGTCGGGACTCTGGTCGGGACTCTGGTCGGGACTCTGGTCGGGACTCTGGTCGGGACTCTGGTCGGGACTCTGGTCGGGACTCTGGTCGGGACTCTGGTCGGGACTCTGGTCGGGACTCTGGTCGGGACTCTGGTCGGGACTCTGGTCGGGACTCTGGTCGGGACTCTGGTCGGGACTCTGGTCGGGACTCTGGTCGGGACTCTGGTCGGGACTCTGGTCGGTACTCTGGTCGGTACTCTGGTCGGGGCTCTGGTCGGGACTCTGGTCGGGACTCTGGTCGGGATTCTGGTCGGGACTCTGGTCGGGACTCTGGTCGGGACTCCGTCAGCCGAGTTTCTGCGGTCGTTTCGGCTGTAGAAGGAGCCGCTGGCGGTGTATGAAGCCCCGCTGACGTAATGCCGGCAGTAATCCCACATCTCCCCGACGGTGACTTGGGCACCTGGCTGTAACCCGCCTGTGATCCTGGAGCAGTCCGACATCATCCCGACGGTGACCTGGCTGTAACCCGGCTGTGATCCTGGAGTAGTCCGACATCACCCCGACGGTGACCTGGCTGTAACCCTGCTGTGATCCCACATCACCCCGACGGTGACCTGGCTGTAACCCGCCTGTGATCCTGGAGTAGTCCGACATCACCCCGACGGTGACCTGGCTGTAACCCGGCTGTGATCCTGGAGTAGTCCGACATCATCCCGACGGTGACCTGGCTGTAACCCGGCTGTAATCCTGGAGTAGTCCGACATCATCCCGACGGTGACCTGGCTGTAACCCGGCTGTGATCCTGGAGTAGTCCGACATCACCCCGACGGTGACCTGGCTGTAACCCTGCTGTGATCCCACATCACCCCGACGGTGACCTGGCTGTAACCCGGCTGTGATCCTGGAGTAGTCCGACATCACCCCGACGGTGACCTGGCTGTAACCCGGCTGTGATCCCACATCACCCCGACGGTGACCTGGCTGTAACCCGGCTGTGTTCCTGGAGTAGTCCGACATCACCCCGACGGTGACCTGGCTGTAACCCGGCTGTGATCCCACATCACCCCGACGGTGACCTGGCTGTGACCCGGCGATGGCGGCGGCCAGTACTGGTTTCTGGTATTCACTGGCCAATACCGGGTCCCAGTACGACCCGGTACATGCGCGCCTGTGCCGCAGCCGGCCGTATTGCACATTCCGGGACTGCCGACCGGCGGCGGCGGTGGTGACGTCCGCTGACGTCCTCTGACGTCCGCTGACGTCCGCTGACGTCCGCTGACGTCCGCTGACGTGTGCTGACGTCCGCTGACCGTCCAACAGCCGCCGCCCTTTCCGCCGCCGCCCTCTCCGCCGGCTCGGTCTCCGGCGGTGACGTCGGCGTCGGCGACGGTCGTGTTGCCGTTGGCGGCGCCGAGGTGTTTGGACCGAGCGGGCGGCGCTGGCGGCGCTGGCGGCGCTGGCGGCGCTAGCGGTCGCCCCGGACGACTGCAGTCAGTCCTGGATAGCGCAATCGTGCCACGTGACCGCTGCCGGGCTGAAGGGTGGATGGGAGGCGGGCTATTCGCGATTCATGGTCGCCGGGCGTGTGGCGCTGATGGGTGTGGGACAGGTGTTGGTCTGTGACCCCAGCTGACTGAATTATAGTGACAAGGTCAGACGACTGTCTGTCAGACCAGACAGTGCGCTCCATTGATCATCCGGCCGACATCCGGGGCCGTTCGCTGACCTTGTCCATGGCTGTTGACCTCTGCTGACCTCTGCAGTTCGAGATATCCCAATGAGCCAAATGGCAACGCAATGCAGTGTTGAAATCGATATTTTTGTTCACGTGCGTTGATGTAAATTCATAGTTTTAATTCGGTGATTTCTCCTTTGGAAGCTTACACATAATTGCACATAGTACCCGACGTTATCTATCTCCGGTTCATTTCCTGTTATGGCTGCTGAGTTCGAGCCTATTGAGGAACTGGCGCAACGTTATCCGGCGTCAACCATTGGTTCATTTGTGGTGGTCTCGGGGAATCTTGGACGTGCCGGTGCTTCGTATTGTTTCTTTGATATCCTTCCATGGAGTGAAGTTTGGAATTCAGAGTTCATTCATTGATGCTGACGTAACAACCATTGTCTTTTTAGAGGCAGCACGTAGCTTATTTGATGGTTCCAGAAGGTCAGGTGCCAAATGACGTTGAGCCAACAGCGTGGACAAAATCACACCCATGGCCTCGGGGCTCGTAAGGTGAAGCGCTTCCCACACCCACCTAACTTGGCGTGACATTTACATCTCGGCATGACTTGCGAGTTGCGAGTACGTTCATTTTTCACTTTGAAGCAAATTTAGCCGGAACAATTTTCGTATGTGACCCTGCGACTAGTGAAAGCACGAGACTGTTGTAATTTTCCGGAGGACTTTGCAGACCATTTCGCTGACTACGCTATCCCTAATGAGATTGTCGATAGCGTATTCAAGAACAACGGCGCACGTGTGGCCATTGCAGCTGCTGATCTTAGATAGTGCAGCAATCCAACCTCACTCCCGCATATCACTGGGCCATCGCCAAACCGGCCGATAAGAAACCGGCCCTTGGTACCTCCCTCGCAGTGGGGAGTGGCCAACGACCCCGTCCCCGACATCCCGATCCCAGCCGTCACGAGGAGCAGAGGCTGCTCCTGTTGCCGCCCGCGCCCCGCAGCCACCGATGTACCGCCTCTTTGGTGATACGCTTAGCGCTTCTCAACAAGTGGCACAGTGTTAGTCCGAATTGACGTTTGTAATGCCCGTTGGCTTACTTCATATTGACCAAATTCCCTAGCACTACTTTATGCCGATTGATTCGTATTCTCTAGTCTTCGGTACTGGACTCGTCCAGCTCCCTGGTTTCCAAACTGTCCAGTCCCCAAGTCCCTTATTTCCCCAGTTTCCCCTATTCTCTTCTTTTTCCAGTTTCCCAGTCATCAAACTCCCTGACATATCAACTCATTGATGGGATAAATGAATAGCGCGCCAGTCCTGTAGTTCGTTAGTTACCTGTTTCCATGGCTCACCATTGCCACCGTGCCATGGTTTTGTATTTCGCCACCGTAATTGGGCCAGGCCGCCACAGCGCCGATCAATGCCCTGCCGCCGCCCCCCGGACCGGACCGGACCGGGCCGGGTCGGGTCAGGTTCCGTCTGCCTCTGTTTGGCGCACTCGCCGTGTTTGCTCTTGTTGTTTGTGGACGCCGGTTTGTGTTTGTGGATGCCGCTTCTCTGTCGGCCCAGCTCCGTCCCGACGGGACGCGATGTTTGTCGGCAAAAAACACGGCGCAATTAGGCCGTGGCATTGCCCCAATTTTCGTGTTTTTTTCTTCTTCTCGTGTGTGGGACATCTATTGCCACTGACTGGTGCGGCGGCGGAGGCGTGCGAACTCTTCCTCTCTACATAGCACGCATCGCTCGGATGTCAAGGCATCCCTGGTGGAAGCTCTCTATCTGGGGTTTATCATAGCCAAGATTACTAGACTACTCGTTAGGGTGTGTCATAAAACAAAATATGTTAACAAAATGTGATATTCTGTGGCGCATGGGCATAACAAGATGATGGATGACTAAAATTGCGCAAAAGAATCGGCGTACATGTGGCTAAAGTCAATTTCCTATGAGCCCATTCAGATGCATTAACCCGCCATTTACTGGGGGGGGGGGGGGGGGGGGGGGGGTGGCGTGGCGTGGCGTGGCGTGGCGTGGCGTGGCGTTAAACGACCCCTGGTTATCTTCCGAACCAATGGTCGCAGCGAGACGCGCAAGGCGGCAATCGAAAGCTCTCAATGGGACAAATATAAAGTAAACTCAAAAATGTCAAAGTCAGGTCAAATGTCAGGTCACGGGTCAGGTCAAAGGTCAACATCGACGTATTTTAGTTTATGGACCATACTTTCCATGAACAGCCTTCGATTACGACCACGATCACCCAAAGTGCTTCCAAAGGTATGATACACATCCTGCATGAGCTAAAATGAGATTGTTGGCAAATGTCAAGGTCAAGGCCAGGTCACAAAAGGTCACTATGCGCAAAACATCTACGGAAGTCATACAAATACGAAAGTCATACAAAACATTTTTTTATGGGTTATTTGCAACGTATAATTCGATAGTGATAGTTATTTCACCAACTGACTTCATTGACGTGAAGTTATTGTCAAGTTCAGGTCAATTTCAGGTCACTGAAGGACACAATTTGCAATTGATAAATATAAATCAAAAAGGCATATTTATGGACCAGTTTTGTCTCAGGAATACAGAGCTGGCTTTTATTTGTCTATCTGGTCAATACAAGCCACAAAAACGCAATTTCAAAATATGACGTCATGAGTTATCCATACTTTAGATATAAGTCAGTCAAAAATGGAGATATCAGTTTGAAATTTGGTATGGTAGTTGCCTACATATGGTTCTCTGACATATCTGCCTTTTTTATAATAAATATTTTAGAATTTTTTTATTTTGTGATAATTTCCCCCCAATCGTTTTTTGCGTTTTTTTTTTGGGTAAAAAAACATTAAAATCTGAGATAGCCATGTTGTAAACCTTGCCATTTTCTATCGTTTGAGGTTTTTGGATTGCATTTTGCTCAAAATATGGCATTTGTACGCTCTGTTAAAGTTTAGTTGATTTTGGTGTAAAACCCGCGTGTAGTGACGTCACAAAATGCACTCTAACCCGTTTTTTTATCAACGAAATTGCTTCATTTTTGCACACAAGACGTAACAACGATTTAGAAGAAGGTACCCGAAGTTTCACGTTGATAGCGCTATTGGTTTTTGAGCTATTACGAAAATTCATCAGGGGGGAGGGGGGCGTTAAACTTGGCAATGGCAGTCAATGGCGGGTTAATGCATCTGAATGAGGCTTTTAGGAGATTGACTTAAGCCACATGTACGCCGTTTCTTTTGCGGAGTTTTAGCCACCAATCATCTTGTTATGCCCATGCGCCAAAGAATAACACATTTTTTTGATGATCCAAGATGAAAAGTTGAATGATAACACACCCTACTACCCATACCTAGACCAAGATACTATTTATTCATAGCTTCTTACTAGCAGTGGCTGATCAGCTCTGGCAAGGCGTCTCAGAGATGTGCACTATGCAGGTCTGAGATCTGATGCTTTTCACACTCGGTTTTTCCTGTGACATCACTCTGCAGGGCACTCAGAGCGGCGCACAGCTGCAGTATCGATACTCGGGCGGCCCTCCTCTGACAACTCCGCGCAGATGTGCGCCAGTTTCACAACGTCAGCGGCGCAGGTGCCGACGCGGCCGCGACGATGTGGTCTTCGCGTGGCCTGTTGTGACTCGCGTGAGCTCGGCTCTTCTCGTCGAATGACGGCCTTGAGGGATGGGCCTGACGTGCCCACTTCACTGATTGGCTCACGAGCCTCTGTTCGTTTACAGAGGGCTTTTAATTTGGCAGCGACTATTACTCGAATCATTTGTTAAACAGTGGGTGAACACCGCGCTAAGTCAGGAATCAGTATCAGTAGATGGATACTTCTGTCGGAAAACGCACCGTTGATCGCACTACGTTCCACTTAGCGAGTGCAGTCTCACCCTCGTTTGATCGTTCCGCCCGTTCCGTTCATCGGTGATTACGCCTGGGAACTGTGCATTGGTTCGGCCATTGGTTCGGCGTCCACCGTGAACTTGCTAACGAGCCCCTAAGTCATGGGCGATTGTTCGCCGTCCGGCCGGCCGTCCGCCGCCAACAATACACATCCTTGAGTCCAACATCCCGCCTCGCCACGCCGTATTCGTTTCCTGCTCGATATCAGCGGAGCGTTTGATTGTCGCGGCGAGGCGGGCGGCCGTTTACCGTTCCGTCATGCTTGAGTGTCGCCGTGTCGTTACCGCGTCACGGCGTCACCGCGTCACCGCGTCACCGCGTCACGTCATCGCTTCATGGCGTCACCGCATCACCGTATCACGGCTTCACGGCGTCATCCAGAGACCCCGTCAGACCGTCGGTGGTGCGTGGATCCACCCTGACCCCTCCCCCTCCGGCCGCTCGGCCGCCGGGTCGGGTCGAACGCTATTTCTGCCTGCCGCGCGGCCAGCTATGATACACGCGCCGGGCACGCGCTTTCCTGTCGCCGTCCTGTCGCCGTCATCGGCCGGTGTCGGGCCGGGGAGAAGGCCAGTTTGTCCCGGCGGCTTGGCAGGTCGCGCTGGACATGGCAGCTCGGTGCTCGCTTGCATGTCATGCTGCACGGCCCGTGTGATGTGGGCTGGTAGCGCGCTGGCGGTGCGTGTGTTTGTCTAAGACGCAGGTATGGTGGCCGGGTAATAAATGAAGCCATGCCACATTAAATCCTGCGGGATGCTATTGTTCTTGATGAACAGTGGCTGGTGGCTTGATATGGATTTATGCAACTTGTCACACAGGAACACTGGGCAGTGCCCATGCACAGGTCAAACAAACCTGTTTGATGTTTGATTTGTGAAAAGGCCTCAGAGCCAGACGTCGGGTTTTCAGACCTGTGACAATTCCCTGACGTCGGTCTGTCAGGCCCATGACACTGCCCTGACACAGGTGTGACACGTTTGTGTCAGGTCTCGGCCGTCGCCCTAGACTCGGGTCTGCCATGACAGGGTCAGGCCGACGTCGGCGCCTCTGCCATCGTGCTTCGACATCGGTCTGTCAGGTGTGTGACAGCGCTCCTACCTCGGCCCGTCGGTCCATCACGGGGCCCGTGACGTCTGTCAGGTGTGTGACAGCGCTCCTACCTCGACCCGTCAGTCCATCACGGGGCCCGTGACGTCTGTCAGGTGTGTGACAGCGCTCCTACCTCGACCCGTCGGTCCATCACGGGGCCCGTGACGTCTGTCAGGTGTGTGACAGCGCTCCTACCTCGGCCCGTCGGTCCATCACGGGCCCGTGACGTCTGTCAGGTGTGTGACAGCGCTCCTACCTCGGCCCGTCGGTCCATCACGGGGCCCGTGACGTCTGTCAGGTGTGTGACAGCGCTCCTACCTCGACCCGTCAGTCCATCACGGGGCCCGTGACGTCTGTCAGGTGTGTGACAGCGCTCCTACCTCGACCCGTCGGTCCATCACGGGGCCCGTGACGTCTGTCAGGTGTGTGACAGCGCTCCTACCTCGGCCCGTCGGTCCATCACGGGCCCGTGACGTCTGTCAGGTGTGTGACAGCGCTCCTACCTCGACCCGTCAGTCCATCACGGGGCCCGTGACGTCTGTCAGGTGTGTGACAGCGCTCCTACCTCGGCCCGTCGGTCCATCACGGGGCCCGTGACGTCTGTCAGGTGTGTGACAGCGCTCCTACCTCGACCCGTCAGTCCATCACGGGGCCCGTGACGTCTGTCAGGTGTGTGACAGCGCTCCTACCTCGACCCGTCAGTCCATCACGGGGCCCGTGACGTCTGTCAGGTGTGTGACAGCGCTCCTACCTCGACCCGTCAGTCCATCACGGGGCCCGTGACGTCTGTCAGGTGTGTGACAGCGCTCCTACCTCGGCCCGTCGGTCCATCACGGGGCCCGTGACGTCTGTCAGGTGTGTGACAGCGCTCCTACCTCGACCCGTCAGTCCATCACGGGGCCCGTGACGTCTGTCAGGTGTGTGACAGCGCTCCTACCTCGACCCGTCAGTCCATCACGGGGCCCGTGACGTCTGTCAGGTGTGTGACAGCGCTCCTACCTCGACCCGTCAGTCCATCACGGGGCCCGTGACGTCTGTCAGGTGTGTGACAGCGCTCCTACCTCGACCCGTCAGTCCATCACGGGGCCCGTGACGTCTGTCAGGTGTGTGACAGCGCTCCTACCTCGGCCCGTCGGTCCATCACGGGGCCCGTGACGTCTGTCAGGTGTGTGACAGCGCTCCTACCTCGACCCGTCAGTCCATCACGGGGCCCGTGACGTCTGTCAGGTGTGTGCCAGCGCTCCTGCCTCGGCCCGTCGGTCCATCACAGGGTCCGTGACGCGTGTCTGGCGCCTCGCAATGTTTTGCCTCTCTGCGACTCGGCTAATTAGGGTGATTTGCCATCGGGGTTTTGCTGGAGCGGAACGACTGTGGAAGATTGTAGCAGATTATCCCCCGAGAAAACCCCTGCTTTGTACGACCATCCCGCTTCCTTCAGCCCACGAGTCAACTATCGGATGACATCTAACTCATAGGTTTCAGAGGTTTCAAAGGCTAATTTGGGTTTTATTCAGAGGTTTCAGAGGCTCTGCTACCCTGTTAGGTGATCCATGGCGACCTGTGGTGGTCCATGGTGACCTGTGATGACCCATGGTGACCTGTGATGACCTTCGGTGACATTCGGTGACCTTCGGTGACCTTCGGTGACCTTCGGTGACCTTCGGTGACCTTCGGTGACCTTCGGTGACCTTCGGTGACCTTCGGTGACCTTCGGTGACCTTCGGTGACCTTCGGTGACCTCTTCCGGCGTCCGATGACTCGGCTGCGGTGAGCGGTGACCTCTGCCGGCTGCGGTGATCGGTGACCTCGGCTGCGGTGAGCGGTGACCTCGGCTGCGGTGAGCGGTAACCTCTGCCGACTGCGGTGTCACCTTCCCTCGGCGACAGACCCGCTTCAGACGGTACCGGCAACCACCTGCTCAAGTAACATACCGCCGACCACTGAGTCGGCACATTCAGCCCTCCGTGGCGGCTGTGACGGCAGTGTGGAGCCAGGAGGACAACACACCGCGCGGCTGGCATGACGCGAGGCGGGGCAGGGCGGGGCGGGACGAGGTGGGGCGGGGCGGGGCGGGGCGGGGCGGGGCGGGGCCGGACGGGGCCGGACGGGGCCGGACGGGGCGGGGCGGGACGAGGTGGGGCGGGGCGGGACGAGGTGGGGCGAGGTGGGGCGAATCGGGTGGCGGCCGGCTGAATGACTTCGTGCGTGGCTTCCGCTCTCTGTCGCCGACGCCGAAGACCGCGGTTCAACTAATAGAAAGCCCGTTGGATGATGGTCGCTTTTGCATATGTCCGTGTGTGCGCGGTTCCGCTGCTCGGCCGGCCCGTCAGTCAGTCGGCCCACCGTATATCCACCATCCGTCCGCCCCCTGCTCTCACCCTCCAGTGACCAGTGACCAGCCACCACCCATCGTCCATCCTCTCACCGTCGCTACTCGGGGGTGTGAAGGATACAACAGGAGGTACACAGCCCAGACCGCGCGTCGGTAGCGGGCTGAGGGACAGGCCATTCCAGCCAAACACGTCATCGCTGACGGGTAAGCGCGGAAGACTGGTGCGAGGGCCACAATACGCGGTTCCAGCTGGTAGCCACTCACCCACTCGGCGGCTGGGTGAGTATGTGGGTTCCTGCCCACTGACGCAGGGTTTAAAGTACCAGCGGCCGTGCAGCCGCTGGTCGCCGCATGCGGCTGCCGCAGCGGATCGCCCGGTGGACACCGCCCATTACGGCCGTCGACCGTCCGGTGGCTTACGCGGCTGTCAGCCCGCCTGACTGTCGGCGCGTCCGTGTGCATCCGCCGTCCACTCCACCAGCCGCTTCACTCTGCCCGTCACCTACCGTCCAATGTTCAAAGACCCACCGTCCACCGTCCACCGTCCACCGTCCACCGTCCACCGTCCACCGTCCACCGTCCACCGTCCACCGTCCACCGTCCACCGTCCACCGTCCACCGTCCACCGTCCACCGTCCACCGTCCACCGTCCACCGTCCACCGTCCACCGTCCACCGTCCACCGTCCACCGTCCACCGTCCACCGTCCACCGTCCACCGTACACCGTACACCGTACACCGTCCACCGTCCACCGTCCACCGTCCACCGTCCACCGTCCACCGTCCACCGTCCACCGTCCACCGTCCACCGTCCACCGTCCACCGTCCACCGTCCACCGTCCACCGTCCACCGTCCACCGTCCACCGACCACCGTCCACCGTCCACCGTCCACCGTCCACCGTCCACCGTCCACCGTCCACCGTCCACCGTCCACCGTCCACCGTCCACCGTCCACCGTCCACCGTCCACCGTCCACCGTCCACCGTCCACCGTCCACCGTCCACCGTCCACCGTCCACCGTCCACCGTCCACCGTCCACCGTCCACCGTCCACCGTCCACCGTCCACCGTCCACCGTCCACCGTCCACCGTCCACCGTCCACCGTCCACCGTCCACCGTCCACCGTCCACCGTCCACCGTCCACCGTCCACCGTCCACCGTCCACCGTCCACCGTCCACCGTCCACCGTCCACCGTCCACCGTCCACCGTCCACCGTCCACCGTCCACCGTCCACCGTCCACCGTCCACCGTCCACCGTCCACCGTCCACCGTCCACCGTCCACCGTCCACCGTCCACCGTCCACCGTCCACCGTCCACCGTCCACCGTCCACCGTCCACCGTCCACCGTCCACCGTCCACCGTCCACCGTCCGCCGTCCGCCGTCCGCCGTCCGCCGTCCGCCGTCCGCCGTCCGCCGTCCGCCGTCCGCCGTCCGCCGTCCGCCGTCCGCCGTCCGCCGTCCGCCGTCCGCCGTCCTCCGTCCTCCGTCCGCCGTCCGCCGTCCGCCGTCCGCCGTCCGCCGTCCGCCGTCCGCCGTCCGCCGTCCGCCGTCCACCGTCCACCGTCCACCGTCCACCGTCCACCGTCCATGTATATGCCTAAAGTCCGTCGTTATTGTGTGCAATAGTTTCCATATCCAAGCTACCATATGCATGACGTCATAGTTGTCATGAAGTTTTGTATGGCCATGAAGGAGAAAAGAGAAACCTGCCCATTTTTCGACGAATATCCATCTATCGTCCAAACAAATGCCATATTCGTTTTTTTCAGCTCGAAATACCCCGTATAGCCAAATTTCAAGACAACTTTCAAGGTGACCTATTCTGTTTAAATCTGTCGGTTCTCATGGCATTCAATTTATTTCATTGCTGGCACATTATGCTATGCATCTACAGCTGCAACAAAACCAGTGTGTCGTGCATAAATACCTGGTCTGTGCCCACCGCGACAGCTCTGGGACCTGTCGGGGACGGCATGTCGGCTGATTGTAGCCACCGACCGTGGCCAGATTTTTCCTGAAGATCCACCGCACCCGGCGACGACTGTTTACATTGCAACCGGTATCAGTGTCGGATTTACCTAAACGCTCAGTCCTTGCCGCCGGCCGACTAGTGGCGGCGGTCCTTCATTGGCCCGTCGCGTCGCGTCGCGGTGAGTACGGCTGGTGACGTCACGGCTCGCGTGGTACAGCGGCGAAGTGGCGGTCAGGTGCGGCGCGGTGCGGCGCGACGCGGCGGCCGGCGGCGGCAGTGTGTGGCCGCCGGTCCTGCCCGTCACGTGCGAACTCCCGGCCGGTCCCGAGAGCGGCGTGGCACGCGGCGACGAGCTGCGACGGAGCGGCAGCGGAGTCAGCTCGGCAGTGAAGCGCCGCGCAGACGTGTCACGCCGGCCCGGCCGCGCAGGGACACCGCGACGTGGCCAGAGAGACTGGGGGGCTGCCGGCTGGGCAGTGGATGGGTGTGGTGGCCAGGCAGTGTGACGCGGTGGCCGACGGGAGTTGCCAGACACAGACGGAGGCTGCGTGTGTGGAGATCAGAGAGGCCACGGCCGACCTTGGTTGGAGTATTGATTTCGCTCTGCGGCGGAGATGCCAGCCGGCCGACTGGTGAACCTCTGAGGAATCTGCGCCGATGTGTGTTCACTTTTGGTCAGCCGGTGGTGACGGTGGCCAGCGGTAGAAGAGCAGCAGCTTTAAAACATTATCAAGCTGCAGCAGCGCAATCGCTCGACACAGTGACCGACTGCAGGTGCAACGTGCAATACTCGTCATTTATTAGTGATCTATCCGCTGAGTGCCAAGCTGACGCCTCTGATTTGAGCCGTCGCTCTGTAATCATACGGCCTAGCCGCCACAACCCCTGGGCGCGTCGGTACCTGTGCGATCCACGGCGACCGCCATAACCCCAGCCAACCATCGGGTGTCGCCGCCTACCTTCAAGTTTTCGTCAGGTGTTGATCGCGCGTCGGTCAGGCGTCCGTCAGGCGTCGGTCAGGCGTCGGTCAGGCGTCGGTCAGGCGTCGGTCAGGCGTCCGTCAGGCGTCCGTCAGGCGTTGGTCAGGCGTCGGTCAGGCGTCGGTCAGGCGTCGGTCAGGCGTCGGTCAGGCGTCGGTCAGGCGTCCGTCAGGCGTCCGTCAGGCTTCCGTCAGGCGTCCGTCAGGCGTCCGTCAGGCGTCCGTCAGGCTTCCGTCAGGCGTCCGTCAGGCGTCCGTCAGGCGTCCGTCAGGCGTCGGTCAGGCGTTCGTCAGGCGTCGGCCAGGTGCCTGCCAGGTGCCTCTCAGGTGTCTGTCTGACGTCTCTCAGCCATCGTAAGGTGCCCCGGCGGACTTGTCTGCCGTCCGCCTCTGACCGCGTGGCCGCCCGGTCAGCTGATCGGAGGCCGAGCCGTGGCCGTCAGCCGGTCGCGATCAATATTGCCGGCCGGCGGCGAGACGCGGCCCGCCTTATCGGTGACGGCGCGCGCAGGCCGGCCGCCGCTCAGCGCGCTCTGCTCCTGCCTGTCCCGGCACAGCGATGGTGAGGAGGAGGCCGCCCGACCCGGCGGAAGACCCCACATGAGGCCGGCGGCGAACGGAGTGGCAGGACCAACCGGCGGCGCGCCGACCGCGTCCACTGCGGTGACGGCAATGTCGACGCCCTCGAATGGCGTGTCGCCGGGAGCTGTGTCGGCTGTGGCGACCCCAGCGAACGGCGTGGCGGCGGCAGCGGTGAGTGGGACGGTGTACGGAGCTCTCTCCGGCGGCGTGACGCCTCCAGTGACGAGGAGAGCGTGCGACATGTACAGGACACCTCACGGCGCGGCGGCCCGCCGCTCGGCCGGCTCGGTGGGCAGCTCGGGGCGCTCTCCGCAGCCGGAGCGGCATCAGGTGCGTCTCACCTCCTTGGAGCCGCTGAGCCTCTCCCTGGCGCGATGGCCGGACGGAACCCCGCTGAAGGCCGAACGCAACCCGCCGCCGAGACGCGTCTCGCTGGAGACGAGGCGCGAGCTGTTCCCTGCGGGGGATGCTGCCACGCCGCCGGTGCCGCCGCGCAGGACAGTATCTCTGGCGGTACCGACGTTTGCCGGAGCGCCGCGATGGGCTCAGCGGCCGCGGCCGTGCGCCGCCCGGCTGGCAGAGCCGGCGAGGACGGATCCACAGAGGAAGCAGTCTTCACAGTACGACGAGCATATTCATCAGATGAGAGGTCAGTAGTGGTGTGCTGCTTGGAGCGCATTGCGTATTGGGTGGCGACGTTGCGTTGGACTGGTGAAGGGTCAGTGTGATGGGTTTTGAGACAACAGGGTTGCTGGGAGTTCGGCAATGAGCTGGCGATGGCTAACGTTGGCAGTGTCGCTGGTGGTGGTGGTTTTGGTGGTTTTGGTGGTGGTGGTGGTGGTGGTGGTACCGTTGACATGTGGTCCGTGTGGGTGGTTTTTGCGGTCGCCGTGCGGTCGCCGTGCGGTCGCCATGCGCCTCCGGTGGTCGGTGTTCGAGCCAGTGCCGTGCGACCGGCCACCCATGCGCCGCTCGGCCGCGCGTGCTCGTGTAACACGGCACCACACTGACGCCGAATGCGCGGGCACAGGGTGTTTAAACGCGTGAGTGAGCGTGCGACCAACTGTGTGAATAGCACAGTCCACACACACACGCGAAATGAGCAAATACCATCAAACGATAGGTACACCACGGAGATATGTGGCGGCGCGCTGTTTGACTTGACCCGAAGTTGCTGGCGACGCCCCTCTCCGTCACAGCGGTCTATATCCCCTCTCCGTCACACAGCGGTCTATGTCCCCTCTCCGTCACACATCGGTCTATGTCCCCTCTCCGTCACACAGCGGTCTATGTCCCTCTCCGCCACACAGTAGTCTATGTCCCCTCTCCGTCACACAGCGGTCTATGTCCCCTCTCCGTCACACAGCGGTCTATGTCCCCTCTCCGTCACACAGCGGTCTATGTCCCCTCTCCGTCACACAGCGGTCTATGTCCCCTCTCCGCCACACAGCAGTCTATGCCCCCTCTCCGTCACACAGCGGTCTATGTCCCCTCTCCGTCTCACAGCGGTCTATGTCCCCTCTCCGTCACACAGCGGTCTATGTCCCCTCTCCGTCACACAGCGGTCTATGTCCCCTCTCCGTCACACAGCGGTCTATGTCCCTCTCCGTCACACAGCGGTCTATGTCCCCTCTCCGTCACACATCAGTCTATGTCCCCTCCGTCACACAGCGGTCTATGTCCCCTCTCCGTCACACAGCGGTCTATGTCCCTCTCCGTCACACAGCGGTATATGTCCCTCTCCGTCACACAGCGGTCTATGTCCCCTCTCCGTCACACAGCGGTCTATGTCCCTCTCCGCCACACAGCAGTCTATGTCCCCTCTCCGTCACACAGCGGTCTATGTCCCCTCTCCGCCACACAGCGGTCTATGTCCCCTCTCCGTCACACATCAGTCTATGTCCCCTCTCCGTCACACAGCGTTCTATGTCCCCTCTCCGTCACACATCAGTCTATGTCCCCTCTCCGTCACACAGCGGTCTATGTCCCCTCTCCGCCACACAGCGGTCTATGTCCCCTCTCCGTCACACAGCGGTCTATGTCCCCTCTCCGTCACACAGCGGTCTATGTCCCTCTCCGTCACACAGCGGTCTATGTCCCCTCTTCGTCACACAGCGGTCTATGTCCCCTCTCCGTCACACAGCGGTCTATGTCCCTCTCCGTCACACAGCGGTCTATGTCCCCTCTCCGTCACACAGCGGTCTATGTCCCCTCTCCGTCACACAGCGGTCTATGTTCCTCTCCGTCACACAGCGATCTATGTCCCCTCTCCGTCACACAGCGGTCTATGTCCCTCTCCGTCACACAGCGGTCTATGTCCCCTCTCCGTCACACAGCGGTCTATGTCCCTCTCCGTCACACAGCGGTCTATGTCCCCTCTCCGTCACACAGCGGTCTATGTCCCTCTCCGCCACACAGCAGTCTATGTCCCCTCTCCGTCACACAGCGGTCTATGTCCCCTCTCCGCCACACAGCGGTCTATGTCCCCTCTCCGTCACACAGCGGTCTATGTCCCCTCTCCGTCACACAGCGGTCTATGTCCCCTCTCCGTCACACAGCGGTCTATGTCCCTCTCCGTCACACAGCGGTCTATGTCCCTCTCCGTCACACAGCGGTCTATGTCCCCTCTCCGTCACACAGCGGTCTATGTCCCCTCTCCGTCACACATCAGTCTATGTCTCCTCTCCGTCACACAGCGTTCTATGTCCCCTCTCCGTCACACAGCGGTCTATGTCCCCTCTCCGTCACACAGCGGTCTATGTCCCCTCTCCGTCACACAGCGGTCTATGTCCCCTCTCCGTCACACAGCAGTCTATGTCCCCTCTCCGTCACAGCTGTAGGAGCTCTGTGGGAGAAACATCGAAGCAGGATCAGTATCATACAGCTTACGAACGAAGTCTACGGACATTTAAATTCATCCAATCAAAGGGTAGGGTATTATTGCATATATCCTTTGTCCCACGCTTCTCGGAAAATTTAACACGCTTAAATTCCATTTATTCACATTCTTGCGTATTCATTGATTCTGTAACCAATCCTGGATAAAGGTGAAATGACCAACTTAAAGGGAAATAATGACCTTTTTCCACAAAAATGGAGTTAGCACTTGAAATCGACAGACGAGACCAAAATATATTGTAAATTCATCACATTTTGCATGAAAACTTTCCTACCGAAAGATATTTCAAGTTAAAGTTGATAAGCGTTCCACACTTTTAACGACCGGTACTTGCAAGTACTTTTTGGTCCTCATCAAACTGCGGGCTTTTCCCGTATTGTATTTTTACGCAATGGAGTGGAAAATATATTGTGCGTTCTGCTTGTTGTGATTATATGCCCGGCAATCTTCTGAAACTAACAGCGATTGGAAAAAAGTGGCAATAAAATCGGATGCTCATCGATGCACATCAACGGCGGCATAGTTAGTGGTTGCGACCCTCAATTTTTGAAAATCAATTCATTTGTTTTCAACATTAGGAGTTTTGTATAATTTGTCTGTGGCTGTATATAACACTATGCTTTATATTATCATGAAAAATAATAATTTTTCCCCAAAAAACTAACAAACAATAACACAAAACTGGCAATTAATTCGGAAGCTCATCGATGCACATCGACGGCGACCTATTTAGCGTCGGCGATTTGTTTACAAAGTCATTGTCATGCTTCTCGGCGCACTTAACCATTGTGGCGAGTTGTTCCTGATTAGTATACCCAAGTCCCGCAGCAGGCTTTGTTAATGACGTCACTGGTGCCATTCTTGTGTAGCATTGCAAAATATATCTGATTTTGAGTTGAAAGCTAATTAAAGACTTATTCAAATAGTTTGAATTTTCTTGTTAATCATTATTAAAGGTATTTTATCACTGTATTTCATAGTAGTTGACACTTCAGAAACTTATGACGTAATAATATTGTATCCAATATGCATTTCTCTCGCCTTTTGCTATTGTGGCGCAGTGCCGAGTGCTTTGCGAATACTGGTAGGGAAGGACGAATTTGTCAATGACCTTCATGAAGTACACAAGGTACTTGTTTTGTATTTTTTCCAAACTTACAACTTTGAATTTGGGATTAATTTGATTTAATTCTTAAATTTAAATAAAGTAATTTTAAAACCATAACGGTAGTCTAAGAAATTGTTGCTAACAAAATCAAAAGGTCATTATTTCCCTTTAATAGGCTAATGGCGGCATATCAGCCCCAATGCCTGCGTTTCTGCTGAGTGGCCGTGATTGCTTCGCCCCGCCTTGTGCGTCCTGCTCCAACTGCACCGTTGTGTGCGGGCTGCTCAGCCCTGTGTTGAGTCCGCGCCTCGGCCCGTCCCTCTGTGCAATGCCTGTCATCGCCGGTCTGCAGTGGCCGCCTATCGGACCTCCGTGAGAACAGCTGTCGCCGCCTCGCACGGTGAGAGTCGCTGTCCGCTTATATGAGGTCACGCGCCGGGCGGGGGTCACGGGCCGAGCCGCTATGTGGTCCGCCATCTGCCCGTCTCGCCGCACGGTGGCCACGCCGCTCATCCGTCACGTCACGCTGCGTCACGTCACGTCACGTCTCGTCTCGTCTCGTCTCGTCACGTCACGTCACGTCACGTCACGGGGCACGTCCCGCGGGGTATGTTGACCTCACGTCTATGCGTGTGTGGTTGCCGGGCGGTGGATGCGGTCCGGCGATTTCCCCTTTCTTATGCCGCGGCCGTCCGTGCTGTATCGTTCGGATCAACAGAGGATGGCGGCCCGGACACGGTCGTGTGCGTTTTCCGGGCTGTGTTGCGATGAATGGAAACCAGTAGCGGAGGGGAGATGTGGTGGAAGTCCTGAGACCGCTACCGACCTGACCTGGCTTGATGTCGAGGTTAGCTGCTCAGGTGCGGGCTGGAAGGGACGCCGTGTGATGGTGATGTCGAGGTTAGCTGCTCAGGTGCGGGCTGGAAGGGACGCTGTGGGGTGGTGATGTCGAGGTTAGCTGCTCAGGTGCGGGCTGGAAGGGACACCGTAGGATGGTGATGTCGAGGTTAGCTGCTCAGGTGCGGGCTGACTGTCGGGTGGGCTGGAAGGGACGCTGTGGGATGGTGATGTCGAGGTTAGCTGCTCAGGTGCGGGCTGACTGTCGGGTGGGCTGGAAGGGACGCCGTGTGATGGTGATGTCGAGGTTAGCTGCTCAGGTGCGGGCTGGAAGGGACGCTGTGGGGTGGTGATGTCGAGGTTAGCTGCTCAGGTGCGGGCTGGAAGGGACGCTGTGGGGTGGTGATGTCGAGGTTAGCTGCTCAGGTGCGGGCTGGAAGGGACGCTGTGGGGTGGTGATGTCGAGGTTAGCTGCTCAGGTGCGGGCTGGAAGGGACGCTGTGGGGTGGTGATGTCGAGGTTAGCTGCTCAGGTGCGGGCTGACTGTCGGGTGGGCTGGAAGGGACGCCGTGTGATGGTGATGTCGAGGTTAGCTGCTCAGGTGCGGGCTGGAAGGGACGCTGTGGGGTGGTGATGTCGAGGTTAGCTGCTCAGGTGCGGGCTGACTGTCGGGTGGGCTGGAAGGGACGCTGTGGGATGGTGATGTCGAGGTTAGCTGCTCAGGTGCGGGCTGGAAGGGACGCTGTGGGGTGGTGATGTCGAGGTTAGCTGCTCAGGTGCGGGCTGGAAGGGACACCGTAGGATGGTGATGTCGAGGTTAGCTGCTCAGGTGCGGGCTGACTGTCGGGTGGGCTGGAAGGGACGCTGTGGGATGGTGATGTCGAGGTTAGCTGCTCAGGTGCGGGCTGGAAGGGACGCCGTAGGATGGTGATGTCGAGGTTAGCTGCTCAGGTGCGGGCTGGAAGGGACGCTGTGGGGTGGTGATGTCGAGGTTAGCTGCTCAGGTGCGGGCTGACTGTCGGGTGGGCTGGAAGGGACGCTGTGGGATGGTGATGTCGAGGTTAGCTGCTCAGGTGCGGGCTGGAAGGGACGCTGTGGGGTGGTGATGTCGAGGTTAGCTGCTCAGGTGCGGGCTGGAAGGGACGCTGTGGGGTGGTGATGTCGAGGTTAGCTGCTCAGGTGCGGGCTGGAAGGGACGCCGTGTGATGGTGATGTCGAGGTTAGCTGCTCAGGTGCGGGCTGGAAGGGACGCCGTAGGATGGTGATGTCGAGGTTAGCTGCTCAGGTGCGGGCTGGAAGGGACGCTGTGGGGTGGTGATGTCGAGGTTAGCTGCTCAGGTGCGGGCTGGAAGGGACGCTGTGGGATGGTGATGTCGAGGTTAGCTGCTCAGGTGCGGGCTGGAAGGGACGCTGTGGGGTGGTGATGTCGAGGTTAGCTGCTCAGGTGCGGGCTGGAAGGGACGCCGTAGGATGGTGATGTCGAGGTTAGCTGCTCAGGTGCGGGCTGGAAGGGACGCTGTGGGGTGGTGATGTCGAGGTTAGCTGCTCAGGTGCGGGCTGACTGTCGGGTGGGCTGGAAGGGACGCTGTGGGATGGTGATGTCGAGGTTAGCTGCTCAGGTGCGGGCTGGAAGGGACGCCGTAGGATGGTGATGTCGAGGTTAGCTGCTCAGGTGCGGGCTGGAAGGGACGCTGTGGGGTGGTGATGTCGAGGTTAGCTGCTCAGGTGCGGGCTGACTGTCGGATGGGCTGGAAGGGACGCTGTGGGATGGTGATGTCGAGGTTAGCTGCTCAGGTGCGGGCTGGAAGGGACGCTGTGGGGTGGTGATGTCGAGGTTAGCTGCTCAGGTGCGGGCTGGAAGGGACACCGTAGGATGGTGATGTCGAGGTTAGCTGCTCAGGTGCGGGCTGACTGTCGGGTGGGCTGGAAGGGACGCTGTGGGATGGTGATGTCGAGGTTAGCTGCTCAGGTGCGGGCTGGAAGGGACGCCGTAGGATGGTGATGTCGAGGTTAGCTGCTCAGGTGCGGGCTGGAAGGGACGCTGTGGGGTGGTGATGTCGAGGTTAGCTGCTCAGGTGCGGGCTGACTGTCGGGTGGGCTGGAAGGGACGCTGTGGGATGGTGATGTCGAGGTTAGCTGCTCAGGTGCGGGCTGGAAGGGACGCTGTGGGGTGGTGATGTCGAGGTTAGCTGCTCAGGTGCGGGCTGGAAGGGACGCTGTGGGGTGGTGATGTCGAGGTTAGCTGCTCAGGTGCGGGCTGGAAGGGACGCCGTGTGATGGTGATGTCGAGGTTAGCTGCTCAGGTGCGGGCTGGAAGGGACGCCGTAGGATGGTGATGTCGAGGTTAGCTGCTCAGGTGCGGGCTGGAAGGGACGCTGTGGGGTGGTGATGTCGAGGTTAGCTGCTCAGGTGCGGGCTGGAAGGGACGCTGTGGGATGGTGATGTCGAGGTTAGCTGCTCAGGTGCGGGCTGGAAGGGACGCTGTGGGGTGGTGATGTCGAGGTTAGCTGCTCAGGTGCGGGCTGGAAGGGACGCCGTAGGATGGTGATGTCGAGGTTAGCTGCTCAGGTGCGGGCTGGAAGGGACGCTGTGGGGTGGTGATGTCGAGGTTAGCTGCTCAGGTGCGGGCTGACTGTCGGGTGGGCTGGAAGGGACGCTGTGGGATGGTGATGTCGAGGTTAGCTGCTCAGGTGCGGGCTGGAAGGGACGCCGTAGGATGGTGATGTCGAGGTTAGCTGCTCAGGTGCGGGCTGGAAGGGACGCTGTGGGGTGGTGATGTCGAGGTTAGCTGCTCAGGTGCGGGCTGACTGTCGGATGGGCTGGAAGGGACGCTGTGGGATGGTGATGTCGAGGTTAGCTGCTCAGGTGCGGGCTGGAAGGGACGCTGTGGGGTGGTGATGTCGAGGTTAGCTGCTCAGGTGCGGGCTGACTGTCGGATGGGCTGGAAGGGACGCTGTGTGATGGTGATGTCGAGGTTAGCTGCTCAGGTGCGGGCTGACTGTCGGATGGGCTGGAAGGGACGCTGTGGGATGGTGATGTCGAGGTTAGCTGCTCAGGTGCGGACTGACTGTCGGGTGGGCTGGAAGGGACGCTGTGGGATGGTGATGTCTAGGTTAGCTGCTCAGGTGCGGGCTGGAAGGGACGCCGTAGGATGGTGATGTCGAGGTTAGCTGCTCAGGTGCGGGCTGGAAGGGACGCTGTGGGGTGGTGATGTCGAGGTTAGCTGCTCAGGTGCGGGCTGACTGTCGGGTGGGCTGGAAGGGACGCTGTGGGATGGTGATGTCGAGGTTAGCTGCTCAGGTGCGGGCTGACTGTCGGGTGGGCTGGAAGGGACGCTGTGGGATGGTGAGCGGCCTGGGGCATCGATCTACTGCAGTCATCTACTGCGCCGTGGAGGGGCGGGAGGGTCGATAGTCTATGTAAAGCTGTACTGACCACATGGCGCGGGCGACACCCGTTGGCCACCCCTCGGTAGTCTACGGACGAGCTACGCCGACCAATTCACATCAGTTCGATTCTCGACCCTTGTAGACCACGTCGGGTGGGTAGCTCTCGAACGGTCTAGCCACATTGACTGGCCACGCCACCCTAAATAATCAGTTCGATGTTCGACCCTAGTAGACCACGTCGGGTGGGTAGCTCTCGAACGGTCTAGCCAAATTGACTGGTCACGTCACCTCACATCAGTTCGAAGTTCGACCCTAGTAGACCACGTCGGGTGGGTAGCTCTCAAACGGTCTAGCCACACTGACTGGCCACGCCACCGTAAATAATCAGTTGGATGTTCGACGTTAGTAGACCACGTAGTTTAGTTGGTCTCTCGAACGACCGGCCACATTGCTTGATCACATCACCCCGACGCGTCTTTGAAGCGCCGTGTCGGGCGGCAGTGTTAGGCCTTGAAGGTGCCACTCGCCAGGCTGTCTCTGGGGCCAGACATGGCCGACATGGTGATGAGCTGCGATAGCGACATGCCACACGGTCACCATGGTGATGAGCTGCGATAGCGACATGCCACACGGTCACCATGGTGATGAGCTGCGATAGCGACATGCCACACGGTCACCATGGTGATGAGCTGCGATAGCGACATGCCACACGGTCACCATGGTGATGAGCTGCGATAGCGACATGCCACACGGTCACCATGGTGATGAGCTGCGATAGCGACATGCCACACGGTCACCATGGTGATGAGCTGCGATAGCGACATGCCACACGGTCACCATGGTGATGAGCTGCGATAGCGACATGCCACACGGTCACCATGGTGATGAGCTGCGATAGCGACATGCCACACGGTCACCATGGTGATGAGCTGCGATAGCGACATGCCACACGGTCACCATGGTGATGAGCTGCGATAGCGACATGCCACACGGTCACCATGGTGATGAGCTGCGATAGCGACATGCCACACGGTCACCATGGTGATGAGCTGCGATAGCGACATGCCACACGGTCACCATGGTGATGAGCTGCGATAGCGACATGCCACACGGTCACCGTCCGGAACGGGCGGTACCTGTGTACCTGATAGCGACATGCCACACGGTCACCGTCCGGAACGGGCGGCCCGCGCGGAACCGCGCATCGTCGGTCCGCGTCAGAGCTGAGGGTGGAAATACCCCCCCCCCCCCCCCGGCTGCGATTTCACGCTATGTCGTGGCGAGAACGGGGCGCGTTAAGTACGATTTTAGTGGCCGACGCCGGCTGGAAGAGGTGTGGTGTTTTGACAGTCAACAGAGGTGGTTTGGGAGGAGGTTTTGTGTGGGTAACGGTATTGTTGTGTGTCGCGATGGTGGCTGGTACAATGTTTTCTGACAAATGGGTTATGATGTCGTGCCGTTTTAGTTGTGTATTACGTATTGAATACATCGTCTACAGGCTCATTGCCCAGTTACAGACTAAGTTAGAATATACAAACAATAAATAACACGACAAAATACATAAGCACGTAAGAACACACACACACACATTACTGAGTCAGTTACAGGTAACTGTAACAAGGCACCACCCCCTGACGGCGGTCGGTTAGGTACCACTGAATCCAGGAGACCACCACCCTCTGCCGGCGGTCGGTTAGGTACCACTGAATCCAGGAGACCACCACCCTCTGCCGGCGGTGGGTTAGGTACCACTGAATCAAGGAGACCACCACCCTCTGCCGGCGGTCGGTTAGGTACCACTGAATCCAGGAGACCACCACCCTCTGCCGGCGGTCGGTTAGGTACCACTGAATCCAGGAGAGAGCACCACCCCCTGACGGCGGTCGGTTAGGTACCACTGAATCCAGGAGAGAGCACCACCCCCTGCCGGCGGTCGGTTAGGTACCACTGAATCCAGGAGAGAGCACCACCCCCTGCCGGCGGTCGGTTAGGTACCACTGAATCCAGGAGAGCACACCACCCCCTGCCGGCGGTCGGTTAGGTACCACTGAATCCAGGAGAGAGCACCACCCCCTGCCGGCGGTCGGTTAGGTACCACTAAATCCAGGAGAGAGCACCACCCTCTGCCGGCGGTCGGTTAGGTACCACTGAATCCAGGAGAGAGCACCACCCCCTGCCGGCGGTCGGTTAGGTACCACTGAATCCAGGAGACCACCACCCTCTGCCGGCGGTCGGTTAGGTACCACTGAATCCAGGAGAGCACACCACCCCCTGCCGGCGGTCGGTTAGGTACCACTGAATCCAGGAGAGAGCACCACCCCCTGCCGGCGGTCGGTTAGGTACGGCTGAATCCAGGAGAGAGCACCACCCCCTGCCGGCGGTCGGTTAGGTACCACTGAATCCAGGAGAGCGCATCACCCCCTGCCGGCGGTCGGTTAGGTACGTCTGAATCCAGGAGAGAGCACCACCCTCTGCCGGCGGTCGGTTAGGTACGACTGAATCCAGGAGAGAGCACCACCCTCTGCCGGCGGTCGGTTAGGTACGTCTGAATCCAGGAGAGAGCACCACCCCCTGCCGGCGGTCGGTTAGGTACGACTGAATCCAGGAGAGAGCACCACCCTCTGCCGGCGGTCGGTTAGGTACGTCTGAATCCAGGAGAGAGCACCACCCCCTGCCGGCGGACGGTTAGGTACCACTGAATCCAGGAGACCACCACCCTCTGCCGGCGGTCGGTTAGGTACCACTAAATCCAGGAGAGAGCACCACCCCCTGCCGGCGGTCGGTTAGGTACGTCTGAATCCAGGAGAGAGCACCACCCTCTGCCGGCGGTCGGTTAGGTACGTCTGAATCCAGGAGAGAGCACCACCCTCTGCCGGCGGTCGGTTAGGTACGACTGAATCCAGGAGAGAGCACCACCCCCTGCCGGCGGTCGGTTAGGTACCACTGAATCCAGGAGAGAGCACCACCCCCTGCCGGCGGTCGGTTAGGTACCACTGAATCCAGGAGAGAGCACCACCCCCTGCCGGCGGTCGGTTAGGTACCACTGAATCCAGGAGAGAGCACCACCCCCTGCCGGCGGTCGGTTAGGTACGACTGAATCCAGGAGAGAGCACCACCCTCTGCCGGCGGTCGGTTAGGTACGGCTGAATCCAGGAGAGAGCACCACCCTCTGCCGGCGGTCGGTTAGGTACGACTGAATCCAGGAGAGAGCACCACCCCCTGCCGGCGGTCGGTTAGGTACGGCTGAATCCAGGAGAGAGCACCACCCTCTGCCGGCGGTCGGTTAGGTACGGCTGAATCCAGGAGAGAGCACCACCCTCTGCCGGCGGTCGGTTAGGTACGACTGAATCCAGGAGAGAGCACCACCCTCTGCCGGCGGTCGGTTAGGTACGTCTGAATCCAGGAGAGAGCACCACCCTCTGCCGGCGGTCGGTTAGGTACGGCTGAATCCAGGAGAGAGCACCACCCTCTGCCGGCGGTCGGTTAGGTACGGCTGAATCCAGGAGAGAGCACCACCCTCTGCCGGCGGTCGGTTAGGTACGTCTGAATCCAGGAGAGAGCACCACCCTCTGCCGGCGGTCGGTTAGGTACGACTGAATCCAGGAGAGAGCACCACCCTCTGCCGGCGGTCGGTTAGGTACGTCTGAATCCAGGAGACCACCACCCCCTGCCGGCGGTCGGTTAGGTACGGCTGAATCCAGGAGAGAGCACCACCCTCTGCCGGCGGTCGGTTAGGTACCACTGAATCCAGGAGAGAGCACCACCCTCTGCCGGCGGTCGGTTAGGTACGGCTGAATCCAGGAGAGAGCACCACCCCCTGCCGGCGGTCGGTTAGGTACGGCTGAATCCAGGAGAGAGCACCACCCCCTGCCGGCGGTCGGTTAGGTACCACTGAATCCAGGAGAGAGCACCACCCTCTGCCGGCGGTCGGTTAGGTACGGCTGAATCCAGGAGAGAGCACCACCCTCTGCCGGCGGTCGGTTAGGTACCACTGAATCCAGGAGAGAGCACCACCCTCTGCCGGCGGTCGGTTAGGTACGGCTGAATCCAGGAGAGAGCACCACCCTCTGCCGGCGGTCGGTTAGGTACGTCTGAATCCAGGAGACCACCACCCCCTGCCGGCGGTCGGTTAGGTACGGCTGAATCCAGGAGAGAGCACCACCCTCTGCCGGCGGTCGGTTAGGTACGTCTGAATCCAGGAGACCACCACCCCCTGCCGGCGGTCGGTTAGGTACGGCTGAATCCAGGAGAGAGCACCACCCTCTGCCGGCGGTCGGTTAGGTACGTCTGAATCCAGGAGAGAGCACCACCCTCTGCCGGCGGTCGGTTAGGTACCACTGAATCCAGGAGAGAGCACCACCCCCTGCCGGCGGTCGGTTAGGTACCACTGAATCCAGGAGAGAGCACCACCCTCTGCCGGCGGTCGGTTAGGTACGTCTGAATCCAGGAGAGAGCACCACCCTCTGCCGGCGGTCGGTTAGGTACGTCTGAATCCAGGAGAGAGCACCACCCTCTGCCGGCGGTCGGTTAGGTACGTCTGAATCCAGGAGAGAGCACCACCCTCTGCCGGCGGTCGGTTAGGTACGGCTGAATCCAGGAGAGAGCACCACCCTCTGCCGGCGGTCGGTTAGGTACCACTGAATCCAGGAGAGAGCACCACCCTCTGCCGGCGGTCGGTTAGGTACCACTGAATCCAGGAGAGCACACCACCCCCTGCCGGCGGTCGGTTAGGTACCACTGAATCCAGGAGAGAGCACCACCCCCTGCCGGCGGTCGGTTAGGTACCACTGAATCCAGGAGAGCGCACGTCCAGTGACATTGAAAGATGTTTTGAGCTCGTGAATCAGCGAAGTGTGATTCACACTTTTAAAAGGCGATGAATAGTCGGTGTATATAGAGTAGGTATGTGCGCCATCCTGGATCGAATCCCAGCTGTGTCTGAGGAATGTGCTAAGATTGGAGACGCACGATCTATTAGGTAGGAATCCGTGCTGGCTGGGAGGTAAGGACTTAAGCAATGCGCCAGTAGGGCGTCGCAAACTACCTTCTCAAGAACCTTGAAGCAGAGGGGGAGAAAGGAGATGCCACGGTAGTTGCTTGGATTCTTTTCGTCACCCTTTTTGTGAACGGGAATGATATTGGCATCTTTCCAGATTTTTGGGTACACTAACACGACCTGGTCAACAGATAATTTACATAGGATTTCAAGGGTAATAGCCAGCTCTTCTGCGCACTCGTGAAGAATGCGGGCGCTTAACCCGTCAGGGCCGCAGGCCTTATGCTTGCCAATGCTAGACAGCAGTGTTGGAATTTTTCCTGGTGGGACGGAAAAATGGTTCAGGGTGGGTGAGGGGAAGACAGGAGCGTCAGGCAGCGCATCAACGTGCGGGTCAGGAAACTTTTAGGCGAAAGTGATATTAAAAATGTTCGCACAGTCTGTGGTGCTGGAGAAGGACTCCCCGCTGTGGACGAGGGTAGCGGGACGGTGGTGGGAAGACTTCAGGGGTTTCACAAAGGACCAGAAACGTTTGGAATATCCCGGAAGTCGTGGACGAGCCTCAACAGGTATGCACGGTATTTAGTGCTGGCTGCGGTCTTAAATTCCGACCTGGCTCTAGAGAATGCCAGGTCGTGTTCAGGAGAGGGCTGGGATTTATTTAAACCCGACGTTTTAGTATCCAGCATCCACGAACAAATTGGCCTCATCAATCATGTGTTGTAGATTAACTCATGAGTGCGTACACCTGTTCTGTCTGCCTGATTGGTCCTTATGTCCCGATTTGGACCGGCTTTATGTCGGGGCGTGATGCCCCATGTAATGTGGCTCATCAAATGGGCATTGGCCAGGTCCCATTCAAAACAAACCAACAATAGCACGGGACTCTTCAACTGGCAGCGTCTGCTCCATTCCATGTCTGACGACAGAATTACGACGTTGCCAACTGATATAGAAATGTTTGAGAGAATGACCAGGCAAATGACAGGGGAATTAGGAGTGCACGTTTTTGCGTGCTCAGCATTATTCGATTCCGTCGGAGGACGTGTCCTAGCCAATGGAGTCTCGGTGTGTTGTGTTGTGTTGTTGGCCCGCCGTGTTGTGGATATCGTGCCACCGGTGTTCGATTTCAGTCACAGCACCACCTGCCGCTGATCGGCGGACCGCGGGATTGTCGAGCGGCCGAACGGTTCGATCACAGCACCACCTGTTGCCGATAGGCGGGCCGCCGGGATTGTCGAGTTCGATTTCAGTCACAGCACCACCTGCCGCCGATCGGCGGGCTGCCGGGATTGTCGAGTTCGATTTCAGTCACAGCACCACCTGCCGCCGATCGGCGGGCTGCCGGGATTGTCGAGTTCGATTTCGATCACAGCACCACCTGCCGCCGATCGGCGGGCTGCGGGATTGTCGAGCGGCCGAACCGGCAAAATATGGCCGGTTATCGGATTTATAAGTGAAAGTGTGGCTAGTCACGAATGCCAGTGTTGGCATTCAGTACGTCCGGAGGCCTTTGAAGTCCGAGAGTCATAACATCACGAGTTAGCCATCCATAATGCGTTACCGCTATGGTCCAGGCTATTGGCTACTTATTTACCTGAACGCTCCAATATCCCGGGATAAACACAGTCCCGACCGTCACCAAATGGAAAATCGATCGCAGTAATCGGAAGGCTATTACGGATTTAATACAACAATCAAAGACAATGGGTCCCAATTTTACACTTCGATCCGCGCCAGTTTCCGCAGGGTCTACATAGGAGTGCAAAAGGAGCCAACCAACTCTCCTGCTGCCTGGATGCGAAGGAATGCGACTCGATGTGAATGTGTGCGCTGAGTGGCCCCTGTCGGTCCCGCGTCCTCCCGTCCAGCCAGTGGCCGCGGCAGACAGACGAGACCGGAGCGTGCCGCCTCGGGAGCCGTCCCACGGCCGCGGCAGACAGACGAGACCGGAGCGTGCCGCCTCGGGAGCCGTCCCACGGCCGCGGCAGACAGACGAGACCGGAGCGTGCCGCCTCGGGAGCCGTCCCACGCCGGCCCGAGAACCGCTTATCGCTGGCAGCGAGCCATCAGAAGACGGATGGGACGCGCCGCCCGAGACTGACCTACCGAAATGCCGTGACGGCATACCGTCCGCTCCGGTTTTCTGTGTTTTCTTGTCCGCTGTCCGGGCGTCCCGAAAGCGTGGGTCATACAGATCGGCAGTGCAGGCAGCGAATGCACTGCAAAACTGCTATTGGTGCCAGTTTCAGAAAATATTTGTCCAATGTCCGACCGATGTCCAAGACCATGGTCAGCTGTCCGTCCGAAATTGTCCGAAAATAATTGTTTGTCCGAAATTTTTCCAAAAGCAGAAAAGGTTGGGTGGTCTATGACTTATAAATAAAAGTAAGTTTGATGTGAATTACCTGTGGCACACTTTCTTTTTTAATACAAAAGTAACAAGTGATTTTCGCGGCAAGCCATCCTTGGGCATCGGATGTCCGAAAATGTCCAAAGAAATATGCTTATGTCCGTCCGAAAACCGAATCGGTCTTCGGACAAATTCGGAATTCCGAAAATGATTGTACCGATTGTCACCACTGCAACACTGCGCATGCGTGGTGCAAATCCTCACCGATGTCTGGGGCCTTTCCGGAGGATGTCGACCGTGTTTCGTCATCTTGGCAGCTGGGCTCAGATACAGAACGCATGTCGTCGAGCTTGCCGGATGTGCGTCGTCGCCGACGGCTGGAGTCTGATGTGCATCTGTTTGGATAGCGTCAGACCGCGTCGGACCGCGTCGAACCCCGTCGAACCACGGCGGCGTCGGCTCCGGCTGCGGAGGCGTCGGGGGCGGAGGCGGAGGCGGAGGCGGAGGCGGAGGCGGAGGCGGAGGCGGAGGCGGAGGCGGAGGCTCCGCGCCGTCTGGCCTCAATCCGCCGCGACTATTTTCCGACGGGTGATAATTAGTGTGAGGAGCAGGATGCTGGTGCCGACGGGCGCTGAGGGGTGGATGCGGTGCGAGGTGCCGGTCTCCCGGACTCCGGGTCCCGGACTCCGGGAGACCCGGAGAGGCGGCGGACAGTTCAAAGACGTGTTGGAGTGTTTGCGGTTTGTTCACTGGTTCATGGGGTCCATTCAGTGTAGTTTCGATACCGATCGCAGGGCTGTTCGCACGCGGTGCACGCGATATTGATATTGTAACACGGCGTCGTGGACGCCACGTATTTTTGCTGCGGCAGAGCTATCATCCAACTTTATATATTAATCATGCGCAATGGCGCTTTGACGTGGACGTTTGAAACGATGTTGGGATGCTTAGCGGTATTGTTTTCACACACAGGTCTTGGGTATTTACATACGATTGGCTGTAAGTGGTCTGTGTTCGATTCGATAGGCGCAATATGACCTTTGTCGTCTCGCCCCTAAGCCCCTATAACATCATTGGTGATGAGTTCAAAGGTCACCATCAATATGTTCCGTGCAGTCGGGTCGGCGTCACATGTATTATGTCTCAATCTTCCTTTTTGGCATCACTTCATGCACGCATGGAATTATTGACATCACGCCATGACCAATTTAGAGCGCATTGGAATATCGAAGCTTGTTGATGAGTAATCAAAAACTTAAAGATCTCAAACAACCTTGGTCAGAAAAACCAAGGTCGAAAAGAACTCAAACAGAAAAACAAACAAAAAAACTAAAACAACTCGAACATCAAGGTTGCATAAATTAATAACCCATACAAAAAGCATCAAAGTTGAAGCGTTGGGTATGCTATATTTAAGGTTCTTCGAGATATTACAACTCTTGAATCACTCACTCACAAACACCCATTTGTCCACATAATTACCCAAACGTCACAGCTTGTTGTTTAGGTGCTAACGAGATACTTTGCCAATGGTCTCTTCACACTTCTTGCTGCCCGCAGCTACAGGGAAGTGGCACTTGCCGGGGCCGGTTTTTGTCATGTTTTTGCTTGGTTTGTTTGGGATGGCAATTGACTTCGCTCTTGGCCCCGTCTGCGCTGGTTTTTGTGTTGTGTTTGTTGCTCTCAAAACGTTGCCCGCTGCCAAAGATACGCCAGCAATTGAGACGTCGATAGGATCGGCATTGGCAAGCGGCAGATGTTGCCACATCTGATGGAAAACAGGGAGCTGCAACAGTGCAATCACCATTTCCGGTCATTGTTGATGTAGGTCTGTTTCTCATATTTTATCCACTTGCTGTAATCTACAATTCGCGGCTGTTGGTAAACCTATCGAATTCGTTGCAATTATCTTGATGATGGTGTATATTTTGATTTATTCTATCTCTGTCATTGATAAATTAAGCCAGACAGAAGCCCGATCGATTCGGGGGAAGGTAGATCATTCGTTCACTTCCGATATTATTTATGGCGTTACGTGATTTATTGCATAGTTTATTGCACCATTCTCCAATCAACTTGACTCCAAAACTTCTGTTGTTTATGTCTGTCGAGCCCGACTTAGACTAGACCTGGACTGCACCTGATTTACCTGCAGAATTTTGCGACGGGCGACAGTCTTCCAACAACCAAAATGGAACGAATGGAACCATCGTGCGCCGTGACGGATAATCGAATTCTGCCGCCTTTTTCTTATGGAATTTCCACAAGGAGAGTGGACGAAAATTGGCGTGCCGTGCGTGTGCCAGGTGTGGGTTGTTGCAGTGCCATTGGACTAGTTTAGTAAAGAAAGGACACACACATGGCGATTAATGCTCTGCTAACATTTAACCACTCATATGTCTTCAACCAATTCCAGGCCTACGCTACGGTTTCCGATGTGTTGTTGAAACGCCTGGTCTTTTGATGAAACGGTTCGTTTCAGTTGCTTTTTACTTTAATGTAATTATTTAAGTTTGAAGATGTCATTATGGAGCGAGACCATTGCGATGGATGCTCCCGTCTGTCTAATCTGTGATGTTCTGACGTAACTATACTCTCCGTTCCAGATGAACAGGAGCGCGTGCAGAAGAAGACGTTTCTGAACTGGATCAACTCGTACCTGAAGAAGGTAGGCTGACAATGCGGGGAGGTGGTGGTGGTCTGGAGGTTCAAAGGTGCGCGGAATGGTCGTGTCGCACCGTGCACCGGCCTGGTGTGGATCTCAGGCCGTCTTCGTACACAATTAATGAACTCTTCGAACTGCACACTTTTGCTGTTGAGGAACGGGAGTTTTGATGAAACCTATTTAAGAGAACGCTGTTATACTGCTTGCGATTTATACATTTTGTATAATACGTTGATTACAAACAGCTACCGATTCGTGAGTTGGGCCGTGGCGTTTGTGAATAGCTTGTCGCGTGGCGTCCCGTCAGCACCTGCAGGGGTCCTGGCCATGTAAATGGCCTGGCCTGTCGTGTGCGGTCCTGTCAGCACGTGCGGGACGGCACGGGGTGGCACGTGTGACACGCCACGGACCGACACGGGCCGCTGCCCAGGGCTAATTGTTACCGGGTGTGGGGCGGAAATCTCACTGCTGCCCGCCGTTCCAATGGACCGAAATAGCAGCACGACAGCTACCCGTGCTATACCTCTGTTAAATGTCCGGCAAAAATAGAATATTCCTTATGTATTGATCCTGGCAATGTGAATCAGATAGTGAAGGGAACAAACAATCCATCGCTGCGGGATAGTAGGCGAGCAAAATTGTATTTACTATCTTTATTTTTCCCCTCCAAGTCATTGCTTTGTTTTCAGCCACGTGTCTCGTGATGAGATATCACTAATCACTAATCACTAATCAACTCCTGCAGAAAGCTGTCCGACGCGATGATTTCTGTGAAAATCGATCCAGCGATCGAGCGACTGACTGACGACGGGGCGTCTCCGGCGGATACATTGAGCGATGACCGCTGTCCAAACATCTGACCTTTTCATAAGTCCGGCGCCATTTTCTAAAGCCCTGCTTATTTATCACCGCTAATTGATCGCCTGGTCTGTGCGGGTTATCAGCAATGTAATCAGCGATGATCCAGCTGATCAACACACAGTCCAGCGCCGACCACCCGGTGGCTGAAACATGACTCGGTCCCGCGTGTCATTACCGGCTTAACGATCTCGGAACGGACGGATGATCGTGTCGGCATAAAATCGGGGTTATTAACACTACACTGCGTGCCTGACGTGCACTGGGGTTAATAGACCAAGCTTCTTAAAACAATAACGCAATATTGACACAATCAGGCATCGGCTATTGGAACTGCTCCCAGTCGGCAACGTCATCAATTAGTGGTTCTCAACAGCCGTGTTTTGTCAGGGGATTCCCGGAGAAGAAAAAATACAGTTCAATACGGTCCATTGCTCCACCACTCCACCAGTCACCAGAGCACGTATCAACACCCGCCGATTCGGAGTGTTGGAATGTTAACATTGCTTTTGCCTGGCG
Source organism: Chirona hameri (assembly GCA_036785665.1). Classification (NCBI taxonomy): domain Eukaryota; kingdom Metazoa; phylum Arthropoda; class Thecostraca; order Balanomorpha; family Balanidae; genus Chirona; species Chirona hameri. The sequence goes on from JAXIVJ010000009.1 coordinate 569,726, forward strand.
TGGTTTTACATAATACAATATACAATGCAAACATGTATGATGAAGAGTGTAAACAAACTTCAATGGCTGTACCCCCCTGGAACATACCTACTCGAATATCGGCTTAGTTCACCCAGTGAGGTGACATTTCATAGTGATCCTAACAGGCACGTAGCCAGGGGGGGGGGGGGGGGGGCGCCCAGGTTTACCTAGGTACCATTTTTGTTCAGTGACCCCTACAGGCTCAGCCGAGGTCATCCGAGGTCACGAATAGTTGTATGCCAAAAACTCTCGACATAATGATGATAGAGAAGTGAAACCGACACCAATGTGTTTTTATCGTCGAGGCACGTCTTCTCGTGTGCAACATGACCTACTTGGGTCACACTTGACCTTGACCTGAGGTCAAATTTTTAAGTTAACCTAACCTAGTCAACACTAATGTGATTCGAAGCGCCTTGACGAGACAAACACGATTGGTTGATTGCTGACGGAGCTGGGACGGCTGCAGCTGCAGTGGCGGGACGCACTCGGCCGTCACGGGGCGGCGCTGAAGGCGGCGCCAGCGGACTGCAGCGTTCCTGTGCCTGACCGGAGCCGCAGCCGCAGCCGCAGCCGCAGCCGGCCTGTGAGACGCAACCGGTTTCGTTACCGGTGGGTTCGGCAGCGCATCAGGAGCCGGCGGTGCGCGCCTGCGCCCGCTCCTGCGCCCGCTCCTGCCTGCAGCTGCGTGACACGGCCGACGTACCAGAGGACGGCGTCTGCTGATTCACCGGGATGTCGGTGCCCGTGCTTTGCGACTTCAGCTACGACGGCGGCGGCTGGACGCTGCTGGTGACGGCCGTCTCCCAATATGGCTGGAGCCTGCTCAGCGTGCTGCACCGCAGACAGCGCTCTCCGTCGCTGACTGACTACTACTCGATCCTGGGCTACGCCGACGCCATCCGTGACCTGGGCAGCGGCGGCAGGTTCGCCTACCGGATCGAGGCGGAGGCGAAGAAGGGTCGCCAGCGCTGGGGCGGCATCTGGTTTGCTCCTCGTGACTACAGCTTCATGGACGAGACGGGAGCCCAAACGGAGGTCCAAGTCGTCAGGAAGTGTAACAAATGGGTCTACAATGACGGGGGTATTGTGAAGAGGATGCCGTGGCTGAAAGGCGGCGATAGCGCAGTCCTAACGACTTCGGCGAAGAACAGTATGCACTGGTGGGGCACACCGGTGAGCAGACCATATTCCGGAAACATTTGGCAGCACTCGCCGTGGATTAACGGGGGCGCCGGAAATTCGGGAACGGTTCTGTACTGGATGCGGGAAGAGGAGGAGTAAACCGCAGTTCTGACGCGCCTGATATCATTCACGGGGCACTACGACACTTCGGCACTACGACACGACACTACGATATTTTCTGATTAGCTGATGATGTTTTGGGTTTATGTTTCGCAAGTTTGTATTGAATGACGTTTTGCAAATTGTAGCATCGCTTTGTCACAAAACGTTATGGGGGAAGAAAGTTATAATCATAGAGACAAACAATGCGTGTGTTTGTGTGCATTTGATATGGGGAATATATCTGACTCCGGGTAAAGAAGTGTTTGAGCTCACTAGTGTAACATTACATATTGAAACTTTGTTGGTTAATCATAATCAACATGAACGGATTACTATTTGTATGATATAATCAAACCAAAGTGTTGAGGCTCTCACAAAAAGGACGAAAACTGTACCACCCGGTGGTGAATTTGCGTGCGTAACGTTTCCGTGACGCCGTTGTTATTCACACGCGCCCATAAGGAGGAGGAGCACCGTATGCGAAATTATTTAACAGCCGACCCACCGTGGAGCCCAAATCCCGCTCATCCATCAACGCGAGAGCGACCGGGCATTAGCGTGGCATTAATGCGCCCACTGCGTATTTCCGCCTATTTCGCGGCTGTCTCTCGGCAGTCGGCTCTGTGATGAGAAGACCGCTCCGTCTTCTCGGCGATGGAAGCTGACTGGCTGACTGACTGAAGCCCCTGACCCGACGGCCGACCCTGCGCTCTCCTTACACTGGCACCGACGCCGAGTCGCGCTTCAGCGTCACTGCTGACTGCCGAAGACCGCCATTGACATTGCCATCAGACGTTCGAGCCGACTGGCTGACGTCTCTGACCCGGCTGCCCTCTCCTCCCGCCACCACCGACCCCGACCCCCGGATCCCGACCCCCGGACCCCGGACCCCGACCCCCCGGACCGCGTCGACTCTGCGACAGCGTCGACCCGGGATCGCGTCCCAGCCTGGCCGCCTGAGTGCTGTCGGTCACTGTGGTATTACCACCCGGCGGTGGTCGATCTAACCAGCTCTGTAACCATGGGACCCAGTGAACCCAACCCACGCCGTCACCGCCGCTGCGCTGGCGTGCGAGTCGGTCTCGCCCGGCCGTCGACGGACCAGCCGACCCGCCGACGAGCGCGGCGCGGCGCGGCGGCGTATTTCAGGCGGCCAGTCAGCTGACCGGGCTGACGGATGGCCGGCGGGGCGGCGGCGCGCCGCCTGCAGGCTGGCCGCCCGCCCGACACCCTGACGTCAGCTGGTGCTCCCGTCCGACTCGGGTTCGATCGTTCGACCGTTCGACCCGTCACAACCGGCCGAAGCAGCAACAGAATGACGCAATTGGATGCAATGCTGCGGAAGCCGCCCATTCATTCTCTATTAACAGGTGAAGTTTTTGCAGTTCGCATTTTTTATGGAACGCTGGCATGCTCCATGTTTGGAAAAGGGGTACATATGAGAGCTGTCTCGACAAAGCGCCTCATTGTTTTTATTAAACACCTTTAAACGGTTTCGTGATTGACTCAGTGGCGGCGGAAGCGAGGGGGGGGGGGGGGGGGCAGAGGGGGCAAAATGCCCCCATCGAAAGACGTGAGGGTGGGTGGGGGGGGGGGGGGGGCAAACATATCTGTTTGCCCCCCCCCCCCCCAAAAAAAAAATGCACGCTTCGAACGTTCATATTTCGGCAGTTGGATATCGAAAACCAATTATGTCCGACCACATACCTACGAAGGCGTTTTCTTTAACCTTTTGAACCAAGATGAGCTTACCATTTCGATCTCGGTAACTCACCATTTCGATCTCGGTAACTATATATCCAATATTTTTTTCAAGACCAATATATAGACCAATATAGACCAATGACCAATATTATATTATAGACCATTATAGTCCAATGTCATCACAACTTTCTGGTCACTGGGGAGATGTGGCGGGGAACCAGCAAGATCCCCGCGTTTGCCTTGTTTTATGGCTTGGTCGTTTGACCAATGAGAGGACGGCTTGGGTGGTAAGCCACTCCTGCATTCTGTACTTTGCCATCGCACTAGAGGTTACCTCTTTCAGTGGCGGATCTAGAGGGGACCATGGGGTCATGCCCCCCCCCCTTAAGGCTCGTAGGGCCCAATAGCCCGAGGGGGCCCATCACCGATCGAAGCGACTCGAAACGAATTTCACTCCGTTTTCAAACAAGGCGCAAGGAAAGTAGTAGTAAAACAACAAAGTGCAAGCCTGAGGGACCCTCTGTCGGCCTGAGAGGCCCTCTGGTGGCTTGAGGGGCCCTCGACTTGAGGGACCCTCTAGCCGCCTGAAGAGGCCCTCGGCCAGCTTGACGGGGCCCTTGATCGGCCTGATGGGCCCTCTATCGGCCTAAATGAGACCCTCTGTCGGTCTGAGGGACCCTCTGTCGGCCTGAGGGGCTCTCAGTCGACCTGAGGTGACACGTCGGCCCGAGAGGCCTCGGCCAGCTTGAGGGGCTCTTGGTCGGCTTGATGAGGCTCTGTCGGTTTGAGGGGCCCTCGGCCAGCTTAAAGGGGACCCTCTGTCGGCCCGTGGCCCGTGGAGACCCTCTGTCGGCCTGTGAGGTCCCTCGGTCGGATTGAGGCAGCCCATCTTCGACCTGAAGGGGCCTCAGTTGGCTTGAGGGGGCCACTGGGCGGTCTGAGGGACCCTCTGTCGTCCTGCGGGGATCCTCTCGGCCTGAGGGGCCCTCAGTCGGTTTGAGGGGGCCTGCAAGGGGAACTTGGTCAGGGGCCCTCTGTCAGCCTGTGAGGGCCCTCAGTCGGATTAAGGGAGCCCTTCTTCGACCTGAAGGAGTCTCAGTCCGCTTGAGGGGGCCACTGGACGGACTGAGCGGCCCTCTGTCGGCTCGAGGGACCCTCAGTCGGCCTGAGGGGCTATTGGTCCGCTTGAGCCTGAGGGGCCCTCTATCGGTCTGAGGGCCTGATGGGTCCTCTGTCGGCCTGATAGGGCCCTTGGCCGCCCCCCGTAGGGCAAGGGTTAAAACATCTGTTTTAGCCCATGCTGCGAGCATGTCGTGGGTGTCTTTGTAGCTGTGTGTGGTTCTGTTCATTTTACCTATGTGTTGTGCGTTTGTATGTGGATGTGTGTGATTATTTAATCTGTATTTATTATCACATGGCTTCGCCCATAAGTGGGTATAGTGCCTGTTGGCGATCTAACAGAATACATGAAATTAAATTAATTTCAAATTTTGACCTTCAGTGACCTGAACTTGACACTAACTTCACGTAAATGAAGTCAGGTGGTAAAATGACTATCACTATCGAATTCTACGTGGAAAATAACCAATAAAACATGTGTTACATGACTCGTAGATATTTTGCTCATAGTGACCTTTTGTGACCTGACCTTGACCTTTGACAACAATCTCACTTTAGCTCATGCGTGATGTTTAGCATACCTTTGACAGCACTTTGGGTGATCATGGTCGTAGTCGAAGGCTTTGGATGGAAAGTATGACCCATAAACCCAAATACATCGATTTTGACCTTTGAACTGACTGTGACCTCACTTTGACATTTCTGAGTATGCTTTAGATTCGTCTCATTGAGAGCTTTCGAATGCCGCCTTGTGCGTCTCACTGTAATCATTGGTTCGGAAGATAACCAGGGGGGGGGGGGCGTTTAACGTCCACCAGTCAATGGTGTTCTGCTGAGACCCCAGTCAATGCCGGGTTAAAGGGGCCTATGGTGGCCTGAGAGGGCCGTTTGCCAGTTTGAGAAGGACCCTAATCGGCCTAAGATGTCGCTGTTTCGGCTTGAGAGAAACCTTAGTCGATAAGAGAGAACCATCCGCTCATTTGAGAGAATAATCAGCAACCTGAGAGGGCTATTGTCCGGTATGGGTGAGCCCTTGCCAGGCCTGAAAGGGCTCTATCCCGGCCTGAGAGGGCCTCTACGAAGCCTGAGAGAGGGCCCTATTCCACTCTGAAGGGCCATGTGCCAATCTGAGAGGGCTTTCGATAATTCCGATAGAGTCCTCAGGCGGTCTGAGGGAGCCATTGGTCTGTCAGAGGCAGGGCTGCAGAGTCGGAGTTGGAGTCGGAATCGGAGTTGGTAATTTCAGCCGGAATCGAGTCAGATTAAATTAATTCTTGCCACCCTGACTCTGGCTGACAGGTGAGTTCACGTGAAACGTGAACGTTTGAAACGTGAACGTGAAACGTGCTTTTCAGATGCTTCTCTAATTGGCCAACAATGGCGATCACTAGAAACAGTTTTTACGACTTTTAAACTGTGTTCTGTCCTTTTTAAGCCCGAAAGATAATGTCTAAACTACATGTTTATCAATTTCATAAAACTAGTAAAATTAAATGAACTGAAAGCTTGGAATGTGAAAATTATTGTCAGTACTTTCTTCTTGTACCTGCTGATAATGCTAAAGGAAAAGAGTCAATAACCAGTAAGACGCCTTAATTGGCGAAGGACGAGCGAGCCCGTAGAAACCGGATAGTTTCTGAGTTACGGAACAGGGGTGTGCACTGCACGTGTGCACGTGAAGTGAGCCCAGAGTTTGACTTGCGTGACATTGCCAGTGTTGTGGTCTCAAACCACACACCAAATTTCTGCTTAATCGGTCCAGCCGTTTCTCATCCATAGCAGGATAACGGTTTCTGACACCCCTGACGCGGGACGTGCCACGCGCCATGCTGACCCCTCACGTGAGACAAAACATATCAATAACATAATTGATTGAATAGGGCTATCAGATGGCGAATACTGCTTGTCAATCGGATGCGGGATTCCAAAGATATAAGGTCCTCAAAGGCGTTACGGTCAGGTCAGGTCAGGTCAGGTCAGGTCAGGTCAGGTCAGGTCAGGTCAGGTCAGGTCAGGTCAGGTCAGGTCAGGTCAGGTTAGGTCGGGTCGGGTCGGGTCGGGTCGGGTCGGGTCGGGTCGGGTCGGGTCGGGTCGGGTCGGGTCGGGTCGGGTCGGGTCGGGTCGGGTCGGGTCGGGTCGGGTCGGGTCGGCCGCTTATATGTGAGACAAATCCCGTATTCAGTGAGGACTCGTGAGCGCTTCGCGCTCGCTCGTAATAACCCCTGATAACTGTCGCTGTAATAATAGGTACCTAAAAATTCAATACAATATCAGAGTTGCAACTGTTGCAAACATTGATATGGGAATTGTGATGACTGGATCCGTGGACGGTTTGCCCCCTCCCCCATCCTAAAAAAACATTCCGCCGCCTTATTGTCCCTCCAGGACATTCTCTTTTACCTAAGATTAAGGCTGGCTCGCCGTCCGACCACACCGCCCGATTCTGAGCGTTCATTGGGTCCAATTGACCCGACTCGACGAGCCATTCCTGGGAGCGGCGACCGGGGGCGGTGGCAGTGCAGTTCAGTTATGTCGGCGGCGGCGGCGGCGCGGCGCGGCGGCGGCGACTTGGCGGCGGCGGCGCGGTCCCCGCCATACCGCCACGTGACTGACTGCGGGACTTCAGTGGCCGCCGAGGTCAAGGCGGCTGTCGAGTAGGTTCCCAGGGTGCTGCCGGCTCGAGGGAAGTGCATGGCCCGCGCTGATTGGGTGGCAACGCCACTGAGTGCCTCGGATGCCAGCACTCCGGTAGTTGTGTGTTAGACGTGGCTCAGGCGGCCACTGCACCGTTAGGACTTTGGCCGTTCACACTAATGCGACCGGGTTACATAACACAACTTTGAAATGTCAGACTGCCTCCCTTCGTGCCACTGCACAGTGCACTGTTAAAAGGCAGACAATGCAATATTGAATAGATACTCGTGCATAACGTCTGATGACCGTGATTTCGTGATATCGACACCACCGAACGTGATCGTTCTAATTAAACCGTTGCACTGCATTGTACCATCCAACGAGCGATAACGAGTGGATAACTGCACTCCTGAGCCATCGCATACTGACCTGCTGTAAACAGGGCTATGCAAATAACTACCGTTAGTTAATCCAGACATATGTATCGCCCAGAACCATTTGTTGGACATTCTCGTGTTGTTCGCATGCCTACTACTGGCTGGACGTGTGGGTAGTTATACCGAAGTTGTGGTCTGCTTTGAGGTGTCTTTCTCAGACCATCGTTTCTGCACTGGACAGTACACGGAATACATGGCGCGCCTGCCATGTTGTAAACTAGCCACACTGGACAGGGCAGTATGCAATATTAAGCCCGTCGCGGACCGTGTCCGCGGTAGATTCCATTTGATTTCCCATGTGGTATCGACCAGTACGGGACGTATTGTTGCACGTGCCAGTGTGACACATGTGCCAGTGTGACACATGTGTCAGGAGGGCAGACACGCGAGTGTCACATGGGGCCACCTATCGGCGCTGGCAGACAGCCGGGCAGGCGAAAAATGACCAAAGCTTGCTACACGTTTACGATGACTTCTGAATTCACGATGTGGGAAACTAGCATATTGTTATACAAAAAGTAGCTATTCTGAGCATGTAGCTATCCCGGATCTGCGGTTGTCGGAAGCTCTCAATGGGTGCATACCTTCTGCATTATGTGTTCACACCACCAATCGGGCGGTTACCTAAACCGCGCACCAAGTTTTCGTCAGTTTTTCCATGTGGAGCGGTGCCCCACGCCTTGGCCACGACAGCTGGCGGCCGGCGGGCCGACGCCGTGTTCCAATTCCGGGCCCGCTGTCACTGGTCACACCCAGGTCAGAGATGTCAATAGCAACAGGCGCCGGCCAGCGGGCCGCCCCGGTTCCCCTCAGCTTCCCCTCAGCTCACCTGCAGGTGGGGACGACCGGCCCCAGTCGGCGACCACAGCCGATGCAATCAGTTGCCTACCTGCCGGCGGAAAATTAGTTCGTAAGATATTCATCAGATTGCATAATGCAACTGATTAGGCTACGCCCCTCGACAATGGCGGTTGGCGGATTTTTTTCACCGCAGGTGATTTTTTAAAGCCATGTGTCGAGATTTCTCAACGGGAAGTTTCGGGCACATTTATGCATTTAAAGGGACTGTCCCACCTTTTTGAAAGTTGTCGAATCACACTTAATTGTATGTCTACGTAGATGTCAGACGAGGTCAGCTGAACATGTTCGTGAACTTTTTTCAAAAAAGAAGAAGTTTATCTTGGAAGATATTCAACTTTTAGTTTTAAGCGGAAAGTTGGGCTGGTGACCATCATATTTTTTCTTTTTAATAACAGGGAAATCCTTTGTGCTGCCAAATGTATGGCACAATTTTTTGTCGACATCTATTGCGCAGAAAAAGCGAACCACCCGGTGTCTAGATTGCCTTAGATTGCGAACCAACCGGGGATCGAGAAATTAAAGACGACAATATTTCAAGGCTGACCTTAAAAGAAGTCGACTATCATTACCAGTTGGGTAAAGAGACACGACGCTGTCGGTTTAGAGGCCCTATTCAAATACACATGGGCCTTATTTTTTTAAGATGTCAAAATAAAACTCGAATATCTTTTTTATTAGATCAATATGGTTGTTTTAACTGCTACCATACTTAATTTCAATGCCAAGCCATCAAAATGGCTATCTGAACTCAAATATAATGTTAAGGTGGGATAGTCCCTTTAAATGTAATGTATTTGTTGCTGCCGGGGTTTCAGAGCCGCTCTGATTTAGCAACCCGTAACCTTTGCCATTATATAATACCAATAAGGCGCCGTAGTTGGCGATGAACGAGCGAGCGCGAAGGAAATGTATGGGGAATTTCAACTCGATCGGGCAAGTAGTTTCTGAGATACAAAAAAGGGTGCGCACGTGCGCACGTGCAGAGGCACCCACCTTTGACTTGTGGGAAAGTGGGGGCTGAGAGGTCACTAACCACACACCAAATTTAAACACAATCGGCTCAGCCGTTCCAGAGATATAGAATAGGGGTGTGCACGTGCGCACGTGCAGACGCACCTCACCCCTGAGTTGTGTGAAAGTGGCGGCTGAGGGATCCCTAACCACACACGAAATTTGCACATAATCTGCCCAGCTGTTGCGGAGTTATTGCGAGAAAACACTTTTCAACACCCCTCACGCGGCACGCGCCATGCGCAGTGGTAGTCACTCACATGAGTCGGCACTGCTCTCAAACAGGGAGGTTAGATGGGGATGCTCAGCAAAGAAGTCCGCTTTTCAATCGGACGTGCGGTTGCAGAGATATAAGCTTCTCAAAAGCGTCGCCACGGGTCGGGTCGGGTCGGGTCGGGTCGGGTCGGGTCGGGTCGGGTCGGGTCGGGTCGGGTCGGGTCGGGTCGGGTCGGGTCGGGTCGGGTCGGGTCGGGTCGGGTCGGGTCGGGTCGGGTCGGGTCGGGCCGGGCCGGGCTGCTCATAATCAGATTTTTCCCATACACCACGGAAGTAACAAGGAGCACGCCTATGTAATATGTATAGACACGATGCACGTGTCTACTATATATAACAAGGCACGCAATAGAGCGTGCCTTGCTCTCGTGAAGCCGTTTTTCAGCGTATCTATGGAGGAGCACAACTTAAAATGCGTTCTATGGAAGTGGGTGGAAGTCGCGCTGCGACCTTCACACACTTCCAATCGATCGTGGACTTCTGCGTCTGTCGCAGGGGTCCGCGATCGATCGACGTCGATACATCCATCGAAACTTGACGTTCGCCGTTTAAGATTCTGTGTCTATCGTCTCCCGTCTTTCCATCTGCCACATGACATCTGTTCGGGTGCCAGATAACCGCGGACTCAGCTGTTCGGAACATTGGGATCAACACCAACGGCGTCTGTTCATCATTTATCATCGGCCCATTCATACCTGCTATGAGTCGTGGAGGACCGGATACCTGTTTTAGCCACTGTCTGTGTCTGTATTTGTGTGTTTGTATGCATGTGGGTATGTGACTTGGCTGCCGTCTCCTGACCTCTCCCTCCATCTCCGTTTGTGTCGCAGCACCAGCCGCCGATGCAGATCAGGAGTTTGATAGAGGACCTGAAGGACGGCTCCCGGCTGCTGGCGTTGCTGCAGGTTCTCTCTGGACAGAAGCTGGTGAGTACGTTACCAACCGTTGGCTGACACACGGTGTCTGCCCGGTGTCGGCTTCATTTAGTGGGCCTGGTGCTAGTTGGCACAGGGGGACCTGGACCGGGCAAAACCTGTGAGAATGGAAGGGCGCTAACTTGGCACCATCGGAGCGTTTGCTTGTGACAGGCAACGAACTGGGTGAAGGTTAGACAGTCAGCTGGCGATCTGTTGCTGACACGCCTAAATAGCCGCCGCCACTGCCGCCATCCGGAGGCTATTTTTATCAATGACGTAACCTAATGGCTGCTTCTGGCGTTATTTGTGATATTTACGCTTTACTGGGGATTTGCCTGGCTAGTTGCCACTGTCGTCTTACGCGCCATATAACTTGTGTAGTTACGTCGGCCGGCGGCCTAACACCCCAATCGACAACCACTGTTGTCTTACGGTCAGTCTCGGCTGCTGACGCTGCTGACGGTTGCTGACAGCTGTCGGAGTGTGTTTTGACGGACTATTTATGCTGCCCGTTCTAACTTGACTGCCGTTCACAGCCCGTGGAGCGGGGAAGGATGCTGAAGCGGGCCCACTTTCTGAGCAACGCCAACACGGCGCTGCAGTTCCTGCACAGTAAAAACGTGAGTGTGCCGTCGCGGCCGGGCACATCTGGGCCCGACGTGAGGTCGTAAACCGCCCCATGCCCTCCGCACATCAGACAGCGTTTTCTTGGTACGACAGTGGGCGCTCCCGGGAACCGGCCCGGCTGCCAGTGAAACCCGCAACGGGGCTACAACAAACCGTCTGTGTCAGCGGTTAGCCGACGGCAAGAACCGTCGGGCCCGTCGGGTCGTCGGCCGCTGCCGCAGTGCGGGGAATTCGGCCGTCTGGACTGAGATTGTTTCTGAGAATCTTTTGATGATGTCCCGATTCTTGAGTGGAAGCAATTGGCGCAGTGTTTGATTCGTCAACACGTGGTTGGGCAGTTTCTGTGGTCGTTTGTTTGGTCATCTCTCCCACACAGTCTGGGCTGTTTGTGTGCACTCGGGATGCGTTATTGTGTGGATGTCGGCCTTTGTCACCGTGATGGTGGGTTTTCGTGACGCTGTGACTGCCAGCAAATTATGGCTAATTGACACTGAAGTTTCCAAGCTCAGACTTCTGTTTCCATGCATGTCTAAAATGATGGCGCAGGCAGCTCTAAAACGTTCAAACTCGCTTCAACAAATATCATTTACGAAGCGGTGCTCACCGTCCGCTCACCGCCACCACCGCCGGCGGTGTCCAGGTGTGGCGAACACATCCGGCTCCCTGAGGAACCGTTCAGCATGATATAAATCGACTTTTACCGTGATCACTGGGCACTGGGCGGCTTTACAAACGCGTGCCCAATGCCCATATCATCATTCCTCTGGACTTTCATCTGACCACATGGTGCCTCTGGATATTCATGCGCAGTTATATCAGTTTCATGTGGCCTCATCAATCGACCCCTCCTGAGCTAGGGGTCCATTTGATGGAGTATGCTCTGGGCGGCCACAGCAGTGCGTGCGGTAACCGCTTTCCGCCGCGGGGCGGGACTGTTTGATCGCCTCTCAGCTCTGTTTACCGCCCCCACCTGACCTCGGCTGGCCCGACGCAGCCCGCCCCCGCCCCCGCCCCCGCCGTCACGCCGGCATATGCCGCCGCCCGCGTCCGCCGCTCCGTCACGCATCCGACAACTCTGTCATATTCCTGTCACTCTTGTCAACTCCGTCATATTCCTGTCACTGTCGCGGTGTCCGTATGGATGTTTACTGCTCTATCTCTGGCGGCACCGAGCTGCTATAGCTGTGCCGCGGTGTCCGTATCGATGTTTACTGCTCTATCTCTGGCGGCACCGAGAGCTGCTATAGCTGTGTCGCGGTGTCCGTATGGATGTCTACTGCTCTATCTCTGGCGGCACAGAGAGCTGCTATAGCTGTGTCGCGGTGTCCGTATGGCTGTTTACTGCTCTATCTCTGGCGGCACCGAGCTGCTATAGCTGTGTCGCGGGAGTCCGTATGGATGTTTACTGCTCTATCTCTGGCGGCACCGAGCTGCTATAGCTGTGCCGCGGTGTCCGTATGGATGTTTACTGCTCTATCTCTGGCGGCACCGAGCTGCTATAGCTGTGTCGCGGGAGTTCGTATGGATGTTTACTGCTCTATCTCTGGCGGCACCGAGCTGCTATAGCTGTGTCGCGGTGTCCGTATGGCTGTTTACTGCTCTATCTCTGGCGGCACCGAGCTGCTATAGCTGTGTCGCGGGAGTCCGTATGGATGTTTACTGCTCTATCTCTGGCGGCACCGAGCTGCTATAGCTGTGCCGCGGTGTCCGTATGGATGTTTACTGCTCTATCTCTGGCGGCACCGAGCTGCTATAGCTGTGTCGCGGTGTCCGTATGGATGTTTACTGCTCTATCTCTGGCGGCACCAAGCTGCTATAGCTGTGTCGCGGTGTCCGTATGGATGTTTACTGCTCTATCTCTGGCGGCACCGAGCTGCTATAGCTGTGTCGCGGTGTCCGTATGGATGTTTACTGCTCTATCTCTGGCGGCACCGAGAGCTGCTATAGCTGTGTCGCGGTGTCCGTATGGATGTTTACTGCTCTATCTCTGGCGGCACCGAGAGCTGCTATAGCTGTGTCGCGGGAGGGTTTCTGGTTGTGTAATTTTTGTTCAAACTTTGATCGCCGTTACCCGTGTTTTGGAGAATCTTCCTGCGTAATTTTGATGAAGAGCTTGGCTTTATTTTCTGGCTTTGTGTCATATTTCCAGCCACCGACTAATGCGTAGTCTAAAATTGTCGCAACCGTCAACGCGTCCCCATATCAAAGTCATTCATCAAACGCTGGTGTGTGTAATCTGTCGTGGTGGCGTCATAAGTCACCTCCATCGTCAAAACATGTCAGCACCGTAGCGCAGTCAGGTCGCCCGGCTGCCGCTGCGCGGTCGCTCGTGTCTGGTGTCCGTACAGCAGCAGCTGCTACTGCTCCGTCCCGATCTCTCCACCGCTGTTTGGGTCCCCGGAGTACGATCAGCGGGTTCCTGCTCAAACCGTGTCAGTTCAGCCACACACTGCTGTATCAGTCACAGTCACACGCCGCACCTTTATATCAGTCACACACACTCAGTCACAGTCACACGCCGCACCTTTATATCAGTCACACACACTCAGTCACAGTCACACGCCGCACCTTTATATCAGTCACACACACACTCAGTCACAGTCACACGCCGCACCTTTATATCAGTCACACACACTCAGTCACAGTCACACGCCGCACCTTTATATCAGTCACACACACTCAGTCACAGTCACACGCCGCACCTTTATATCAGTCACACACACACTCAGTCACAGTCACACGCCGCACCTTTATATCAGTCACACACACTCAGTCACAGTCACACGCCGCACCTTTATATCAGTCACACACACTCAGTCACAGTCACACGCCGCACCTTTATATCAGTCACACACACACTCAGTCACAGTCACACGCCGCACCTTTATATCAGTCACACACACTCAGTCACAGTCACACGCCGCACCTTTATATCAGTCACACACACACTCAGTCACAGTCACACGCCGCACCTTTATATCAGTCACACACACTCAGTCACAGTCACACGCCGCACCTTTATATCAGTTACACACTCAGTCACAGTCACACGCCGCACCTTTATATCAGTCACACACACACTCAGTCACAGTCACACGCCGCACCTTTATATCAGTCACACACACACTCAGTCACAGTCACACGCCGCACCTTTATATCAGTCACACACACTCAGTCACAGTCACACGCCGCACCTTTATATCAGTCACACACACTCAGTCACAGTCACACGCCGCACCTTTATATCAGTCACACACACTCAGTCACAGTCACACGCCGCACCTTTATATCAGTCACACACACACTCAGTCACAGTCACACGCCGCACCTTTATATCAGTCACACACACACTCAGTCACAGTCACACGCCGCACCTTTATATCAGTTACACACTCAGTCACAGTCACACGCCGGACTGATCTGCCGGTGTCGATCGTATCACACTCCGTCACAGTCCACGCCGGACTGATCTGCCGGTGTCGATCGTATCACACTCCGTCACAGTCCACGCCGGACTGATCTGCCGGTGTCGATCGTATCACACTCAGTCACAGTCCACGCCGGACTGATCTGCCGGTGTCGATCGTATCACACTCAGTCAGTCACACGCCGGACTGATCTGCCGGTGTCGATCGTATCACACTCAGTCACAGTCCACGCCGGACTGATCTGCCGGTGTCGATCGTATCACACTCAGTCACAGTCCACGCCGGACTGATCTGCCGGTGTCGATCGTATCACACTCAGTCACAGTCCACGCCGGACTGATCTGCCGGTGTCGATCGTATCACACTCAGTCACAGTCCACGCCGGACTGATCTGCCGGTGTCGATCGTATCACACTCAGTCACAGTCCACGCCGGACTGATCTGCCGGTGTCGATCGTATCACACTCAGTCACAGTTCACGCCGGACTGATCTGCCGATATCGATCGTATCACACTCAGTCACAGTCCACGCCGGACTGATCTGCCGGTGTCGATCGTATCACACTCAGTCACAGTCCACGCCGGACTGATCTGCCGATATCGATCGTATCGATGTGTTTCGGCGGCGCTGCGCTGGCCCGTCACGGACTCCCACAGGGACGGTAGCCTCGAACGGCTGCATTATCGAGTTGGAAGATCGATTAGAGAGGACCAGGAGCGGCGTGTCGCTCTGGTCGGCCAGCGTATCGTGCAGCGGTGTCCTAACTCAGCCAACTTCTTACACAGCCAAGGCTCCGTCATTGGTGTAGCGTTGGAGGTCAAGAGCACACACACACACACCACCTGGCTCATTCAAAAGTTTGTTTTAATTTGATTGCCATTTTCTCGAAGCATTTAATAACATAGGTTATACAAATTCCTAGTATCATTCGTTATTCTTATGTACTGATGCAGTCTTTTTAGGCATGCAATGTCATGCTAAATGCGTAATAGCTGTCCCACGATCGCTTGATGCCAACGATGACGTCATAATTCACATCCATTCGCATTCAATGCCATCCGATTCACGTAACCTCTGCTGTCCCCTCGGCGCCCCGTCTGATACCAACGTGACGGTGCGGGCCGCTGAGTTGGACCATGAGCTCGCTGACCCGTCTGATACCAACGTGACGGTGCGGGCCGCTGAGTTGGACCATGAGCTCGCTGACCCGTCTGACACCAACGTGACGGTGCGGGCCGCTGAGTTGGACCATGAGCTCGCTGACCCGTCTGACACCAACGTGACGGTGCGGGCCGCTGAGTTGGACCATGAGCTCGCTGACCCGTCTGATACCAACGTGACGGTGCGGGCCGCTGAGTTGGACCATGAGCTCGCTGACCCGTCTGATACCAACGTGACGGTGCGGGCCGCTGAGTTGGACCATGAGCTCGCTGACCCGTCTGATACCAACGTGACGGTGCGGGCCGCTGAGTTGGACCATGAGCTCGCTGACCCGTCTGACACCAACGTGACGGTGCGGGCCGCTGAGTTGGGACCATGAGCTCGCTGACCGATGAGCTGTGGACAGTTCAGTTCAGCACCCGTGGTGTCTGGCGGGGACCGAGATAAGTCATGACGCACGGCCTCGGGGCTGTGGCCGACCGCGAGTCGTGGCCGAGTCGGACCGACCGCGAGTCGTGGCCGAGCCGGACAAAAATGGAACATGGGTCTACACGAATAGACTGGAAGTTTGGTGATGATTACACAAACACGCTCAAATTTACGCTACAAAAGCCTTCTTGAGCCTCCGAACCTGTAGTCCTCGAGGTTTCAACAAATTACTTTTGTGTACGATTTTTACAGCATAAATTCAAAAGTTTTCCTAACCATGTAGCCATTTGTCGCACCATTTACCCCAGCTCCGCCGAACCCCGCCTGACTTCGCAGCGTCCGGGGTCACCGGGTACGGTGACGTGGCTGGTGTCGTCCGTATTGAGCTGGCGGCGGTCCGGCGGGGGGGGGGGGGGGGGCGGAGACCGCGGAATCCAAACTTGGTGAATCCAAACGGTGGCGGCCGTATTGAGCGGGCGGCGGTCCGGCGGGGGGGGGGGGGTGGCGGAGGCCGCGGAATCCAAACTTGGTGAATCCAAACGGTGGCGGCCGTATTGAGCGGGCGGCGGTCCGGCGGCGGTCCGGCGGGGTGGCGGAGACCGCGGAATCCAAACTTGGTGAATCCAAACGGTGGCGGCCGTATTGAGCGGGCGGCGGTCCGGCGGCGGTCCGGCGGGGTGGCGGAGACCGCGGAATCCAAACTTGGTGAATCCAAACGGTGGCGGCCGTATTGAGCGGGCGGCGGTCCGGCGGGGTGGCTGGCGGAGGCCGCGGAATCCAGCCGGCCGGCCGGCCGGCAGGGAGGATCCGCGCCGCTGACGTGTGACGAGCCGACCGAGTGTTTACTGCGCCAGTGTTTAACGGTCGCCGTGTTACACGGAATGGGGCTCTGCATTGTTTAAAGGCGGGGGATTACGAGTCATGTTAAACATAGTTTGGAAGCCAGTTGGTGAATGCCTTTGTAGCGTTTAATAACCTCATTAGTCGAGAGGCGCTCCAAAGCCCAAATCATCAGTACGGTCACTCTTGAATACATTTCCGGCCCGAATGCATCCTGCTTTTCATCCACTCTCCTGGTAATCACTGCGTGCAGATCATGGGTCACGCCCAGTTTGAAATCCACTTCTAATACAGCATAGCGCTGTACCAATCTAACGTGGCTACTCCCTACCGACTGCGCCGCCGGATTTTGTGAGTGTGCTCACTGGCTGCGCCGCTGGCTGTGTCGAGGGCTGTGTCGAGGGCTGTGTCGAGGGCTGTGTCGAGGGCTGTGTCGAGGGCCCTCTCAAACGGGCGGCATTGTGTTGAGAGTGGCCCACTTGCCACCGACACACCCTTCCGGAATCTATTGAAGTTTAACAGCAATGACTTGTGCTGTAATGCTCATCGGAAACGCTTTTGCTCACATCTGGGCAAAACAAAAAGTGAATGTGCTCATGAATATTAGGATAATTGATACGACGCAGATGCAACTTTTCTCGCTACTCCCACTTCGTAATCATCTGTCACGTTAATTTGTCCCAGTATTCATACGCTCCGACTGTAATTGTTGACCCTGTTCGCCCTTCAGTGGCACACTGCGCAGGACCCTGTACCGCTGTGTCTGTGTGTGCCGACAGATAAAGCTAGTCAACATCAACCCATCGGACATCGTGGACGGCCGACCAGCTGTGGTGCTGGGTCTCATCTGGACCGTGATATTGTACTTCCAGGTGAGGAGCACTGGCTATCGCTGGCACGTGTAGATAGCAATATCCCACCCATCCATACAGAATGCGACGCATGCGTTCTCGGGAATGCATTAGTTATTGGTAGCTTTGAACGACGTGGTGTTATTCGGTGCTTCTCTAAAGGCATTTGCTAGCAACGTATGGAACGCATACCGAAACAAAGTGGGACATCCAATTATAGACGCTGTCGATGCACTACAATGCGAGGCATCCGTCGGCTCTGTCAAGGTGAGCCGTGTTGTAGCGTGACGCGTCGTAACTGCGAGGCATCCGTCGGCTCTGTCAAGGTGAGCCGTGTTGTAGCGTGACGTGTAGTAACTGCGAGGCATCCGTCGGCTCTGTCAAGGTGAGCCGTGTTGTAGCGTGACGCGTCGTAACTGCGAGGCATCCGTCGGCTCTGTCAAGGTGAGCCGTGTTGTAGCGTTACGTGTAGTAACTGCGAGGCATCCGTCGGCTCTGTCAAGGTGAGCCGTGTTGTAGCGTGACGCGTCGTAACTGCGAGGCATCCGTCGGCTCTGTCAAGGTGAGCCGTGTTGTAGCGTGACGCGTCGTAACTGCGAGGCATCCGTCGGCTCTGTCAAGGTGAGCCGTGTTGTAGCGTGACGCGTCGTAACTGCGAGGCATCCGTCGGCTCTGTCAAGGTGAGCCGTGTTGTAGCCTGACGCGTCGTAACTGCGAGGCATCCGTCGGCTCTGTCAAGGTGAGCCGTGTTGTAGCGTGACGCGTCGTAACTGCGAGGCATCCGTCGGCTCTGTCAAGGTGAGCCGTGTTGTAGCGTGACGCGTAGTAACTGCGAGGCATCCGTCGGCTCTGTCAAGGTGAGCCGTGTTGTAGCGTGACGCGTCGTAACTGCGAGGCATCCGTCGGCTCTGTCAAGGTGAGCCGTGTTGTAGCGTGACGCGTCGTAACTGCGAGGCATCCGTCGGCTCTGTCAAGGTGAGCCGTGTTGTAGCGTGACGCGTCGTAACTGCGAGGCATCCGTCGGCTCTGTCAAGGTGAGCCGTGTTGTAGCGTGACGCGTAGTAACTGCGAGGCATCCGTCGGCTCTGTCAAGGTGAGCCGTGTTGTAGCGTGACGCGTCGTAACTGCGAGGCATCCGTCGGCTCTGTCAAGGTGAGCCGTGTTGTAGCGTGACGCGTCGTAACTGCGAGGCATCCGTCGGCTCTGTCAAGGTGAGCCGTGTTGTAGCGTGACGCGTCGTAACTGCGAGGCATCCGTCGGCTCTGTCAAGGTGAGCCGTGTTGTAGCGTGACGCGTAGTAACTGCGAGGCATCCGTCGGCTCTGTCAAGGTGAGCCGTGTTGTAGCGTGACGCGTCGTAACTGCGAGGCATCCGTCGGCTCTGTCAAGGTGAGCCGTGTTGTAGCGTGACGCGTCGTAACTGCGAGGCATCCGTCGGCTCTGTCAAGGTGAGCCGTGTTGTAGCGTGACGTGTAGTAACTGCGAGGCATCCGTCGGCTCTGTCAAGGTGAGCCGTGTTGTAGCGTGACGCGTCGTAACTGCGAGGCATCCGTCGGCTCTGTCAAGGTGAGCCGTGTTGTAGCGTGACGCGTAGTAACTGCGAGGCATCCGTCGGCTCTGTCAAGGTGAGCCGTGTTGTAGCGTGACGCGTCGTAACTGCGAGGCATCCGTCGGCTCTGTCAAGGTGAGCCGTGTTGTAGCGTGACGCGTAGTAACTGCGAGGCATCCGTCGGCTCTGTCAAGGTGAGCCGTGTTGTAGCGTGACGCGTCGTAACTGCGAGGCATCCGTCGGCTCTGTCAAGGTGAGCCGTGTTGTAGCGTGACGCGTCGTAACTGCGAGGCATCCGTCGGCTCTGTCAAGGTGAGCCGTGTTGTAGCGTGACGCGTCGTAACTGCGAGGCATCCGTCGGCTCTGTCAAGGTGAGCCGTGTTGTAGCGTGACGCGTAGTAACTGCGAGGCATCCGTCGGCTCTGTCAAGGTGAGCCGTGTTGTAGCGTGACGCGTAGTAACTGCGAGGCATCCGTCGGCTCTGTCAAGGTGAGCCGTGTTGTAGCGTGACGCGTCGTAACTGCGAGGCATCCGTCGGCTCTGTCAAGGTGAGCCGTGTTGTAGCGTGGCGTGTCGTAACTGCGAGGCTTCTGGGAGCGATTTTCATCCAGCGCCTGTTGCCGTTTGAACGAAACCTTATTTACGACTAAGCACTCCATAGTTATTTACGACCGCAAGTTAAAGGGAGTTAGGCCACCTTGAAAGTTGTCTTGACATTTTGCTATAGGTACGGGATATTTCGAGCTGAAAAAACGAATATGGTATTTGTTTGGGCGATAGATGGATATCCGTCGAAAAATGGTCATGTTTCTCTTTTCTCCTTCATGGCCATACAAAACTTCATGACAATTATGACGTCATGCATATGGTAGCTTGGATATGGAAACTATTGCACCTTGAAAGTTGGCCACCTTGACCAAGGCCACCTTGAAAGTTGTCTTGACATTTTGCTATAGGTACGGGATATTTCGAGCTGAAAAAACGAATATGGTATTTGTTTGGGCGATAGGTGGATATCCGTCGAAAAATGGTCATGTTTCTCTTTTCTCCTTCATGGCCATACAAAACTTCATGACAATTATGACGTCATGCATATGGTAGCTTGGATATGGAAACTATTGCACACACTAACGACATACTTTAGGCAAATATACGCAGGCTGCTTGTAACGTAAACAACCGTTGTAAGAACCCGAAACAAGTTTCGGGCGCCCGAAACTTCTTCTAAAAGGGGCCCACTAGTCCTGTGTCGAAATTACTTAGCGTAGCGAGGTAATTATTTAATCACAGCCCGTTTTTCGATCTGCTCTACAAATCTGCTTATCTCAGTTCAATACCCCATGTTAAAGGTTAACTATGTATTCTCTTTAATAGAACTTTCGTGCTCCTGTTGATAAAATCTGATCTATTTTTGTCGTGTCAGTGGCCAAAAACATGAATGGAACCTTACGGGACCATATGACCGAGATCAGTGCGTCATATGACCGAGATCAGTGCGTCATATGACCGATCAGTGCGTCATATGACCGATCAGTGCGTAGGTTGGCGTAATTACTGTACGAAATTATCCCGCGTCCAGGACGCGTGGGCGGCTTCGTAGAACGCGTGACGTCATATATTAACATTTGACGTCAGAACAGCGTGCACGTAGAGGTGACAGCTGGGAGGGGGGTAGGTGTAAACTTACGCCTCAGCCGCCTGATGGAAACCGTATAGCACTACTAATGATGTGTGAATCCGCCGACTGGCTTCTGCGGCGAAACTTAACCGACCCGGAATGAGGAATTCAATACGACAGGGCAGCAACACTGTGTAAAGCCGGCGTAGACGGAGGCATATATGCTGGAACAAGATATATTGTGCGTGGTTCAGGTGCCAAGGTCGACCCAAGGTCGACCCAGGTGCGTGGGGGATGAGGTGATGACACACGCTGGCTGTCGGCCCATTGCGCGTGTGTTTTGGCACGTGGTTGTGGCCGTCAGGCGTTTTTTGACATGGCTAGATGTAATCAGTGTCAATGTCACAATGTGACACGTCACGCGAGTCGCGTCGCCACAACATTTTGAGTAGGGGGCCAGCCAGGGATTTTTTTTTTCTTGGGGGGGGGGGGGGCAGCCCCATAGGGATAATGTTTAAATCCTGTGAATCTGGGGGGCCGGACTTCGGCCGGAGTGATCCGGGACCCGGCCCCCCCCCCCCCCCAGGTCTCCCCGGTGGCGACGCCCCTGCGTCAAGCATAGAACGTTCCTTTGATGTTATGTTGTTCGGCTTCATCCATCTTCGAATTTAGTCATTAGTCAATAGACTTCCCCGCTCTGCCATCTTTGGCTCGTTTATTGCTTCCACACGACGTTTGTTTAACCCTATTAGTGGCAGGGGGGGGGGGGGGGGGCAGGGCAGATTCTGCCCACCCCTCATATTTTTTTCGCCGATATCTCCCGAACGGGTGAGAGCAGACCCATTAAATTTTGGGACTCTTCCTAGAATTGAATTCCGCATATGGAGTCAAAATTTTGAGTTCCTAACCTTAACAGAGGCGGTTCCAGGCTCCGTTTTTTTTAGATTTTTTTTCGGTGACATTTGGCGATAATACGGAGATGCAAATTTCACGGCTTCTTCCGAACTGCTTGAAGTATAAAGGAGTTACATATATTTATGGTGATTGAAACAAGTTCAAATTAGTTTATTTTAATGAACTATAATCAATATTGCATGGCAGAGGCGGTGTCAGGGACTTGAAAAGGGGAGGTTTAGAGGAAGTTTTATTTTTATTTTCCCTCCCTTTTTCGCTAACCTGGCACCGCCTATGGATGCAAATATGCTTTATAACTGTTTTGTCCGATGTCACAATAGTTCACCGTTTCATTTATCGAAAAAGAAGATTTTTTTTATAAGGCATTTATTTTGCCCAAAAATTTAGTGACCTGAAAACGCCTATGATTTTCGAATTTTCAAAAGACACCGTCATATATCAATCGCCAATTCAATCTCTATCGATCCCCATTAGTTGCGTTACAATCGGTTGATAAACATGACAGCTGTGTTGGATCACAAATACCTCTAATATTTGTAGTTTTTGCCGCCCTGTTGGCCCCCTATCCACATTTTTATATTGTATATTTTTTAAGAAATGTAGATCGTCTTGAGAGGAATCAAACGCCGTTTGATTTTTGAAAATCGGACGGGTAGAACTCGAGATCTCCGGGGGGGGGGGGCGGAATCCCCCCCCTACCACTAATAGGGGTAGCCAGGAGCCTGCCACTAATAGGTTTAACGGAGAAGACGAATGTAAATAATGTTTTACACTAGCAAGTACTAGTCGCGAAGGACGAACCTCACACAACAAATAATGTACGACGAAAGTTACATAATTCTCGAGCTGTTTCTGATCCCCAACGATAAGCCACTTAGTCTCGTAGACTATGGAGAAGGGCGTGAAATGCGTTACATTGCCTCAAATTCGAAGAGCTTGTATCTCGTCGTGCGTTTTAGAATCATGGTTGGTGCCTGGGGTTATGTAAGATTGATATTAGTAGTACAGTTATTGTACAACTGTGTTTAACGCTTCAAAGTATTCCGGAAATCGTTTATATTTATTTCATTTCATTTTTCATTTGCTATTTATTTCATTTTAATTGAACATTCTGTTTCACTTAATGCGCGTTGTAAGATCAAATGGCGGTAGAAATCTCCTTTGTTGTGGGGTAATGCGATTGCGATCGATTCGCTCGCTGGTCGGTGTTTGTACGGGTGATAAGGCGGTAGATAGCTGTATATGCCGCTAAGCCGTGTATTGGGCTCGTCTGGCCGGCCATACGCCGCCCTGCCGTGGTCTCTGTTGTAATCGGCCGTGGTGCCGCCGTATTGTGATCTGGAGTCGATATCATAAAACACGACCGATACAACTACGAATCTGGGGCCGATATCATACAACACGACCGATAAAACTACGAATGCTTGCATTTGGTGTGATACACAACTATGACTAAGTGCTCTCGAAAACCATGGCCGCCAAATAACCGAGGAGTTGCGGCGCTCGTAAGCCCCAAATGATCATCATCCTCTCGAAAACTCTTGTGTCAGCAGACGACATGGTTGACTGGCTCAATAGCTTGACAGGTTTGCATAAATATTGTTTTATTCCTACTGTGTGTAGTTAAGTAAGTTGTTGGTAGGTTTGTCGTTTCCGGTCTATGCGGCCGTCCTCGGGTATCGTCGCTCCGCACGGCTGGCTCCACGTGGCGCGACATGCTGGTCGAGTGAGCCGCTGGTGATGCATGGAACGGGGAGGGGCGAGGAGGGGCGAGGATGGGCGAGGATGGGCGAGGGACACAGGTCACGTGGGAGTGGCATGGGAGTCCGGGATACAATGGGGTACAGTGTCCAGGTGTAATATGAACTCTGAAATATTGATTCAAACGGACTTGTTATGGGTGCCAGTCATTGATATGGGTGTGACTGCTGTCGGTCTCCAGCGAACAGACTGGTTATTGATTCGACTCTGATTGAATCGATTGGAATCGTTCAATCATAATCCCTTGAATCAAAGAAGAATCGATTCACCGCCGATTTTTTTTATTCAT
This sequence comes from Chirona hameri, assembly GCA_036785665.1. Classification (NCBI taxonomy): domain Eukaryota; kingdom Metazoa; phylum Arthropoda; class Thecostraca; order Balanomorpha; family Balanidae; genus Chirona; species Chirona hameri. The sequence goes on from JAXIVJ010000009.1 coordinate 593,457, forward strand.
GAATCATGATTGAATCAAAACCCGCATAGAAACAAGGTTGATTGAATCAAAAGACTGTGCAATGCTATTTCAATGGTGAGTCAAACGTGATTTGATCAAAACAAAATTTGCTTCTTTGAATCGGAAAGAATCATTTCTCAAAATGGTTATCCATGAATCAAACGGTGACTGAATCATTCATATTCCAAAATGAATCGTGATTGAATCCTTCCAAAAAGGTGAATCAATAACCAGTCTGCACTGGAGTACCAGGTACAGATCTAACAGTCGAATGTACGCGTCGCCTGTTACCACCCATTCATTATACGAGTTGACCATACGCCACCAGCTCCATTACCAGGTCCAGGGCTACAGTGTTGGTGCCGAAGTCATGTATTGTATGTGTAACTTGTTTAAATGCGTATGTTCGGAATATCCAAGATATATTTGCATGCAATGTTGTATGACACGTTTGTTCAGTATTTGCTCGTGCCCCTTCCCTCATGTATCTGTTTGTGACAAGACCATTTAATGTTACATTGTTGCCAAGCACGATTCATTTGCCATTTATTGTGTCGAGCTGTCATTCTTTGTACGATGCTGTCCTTCATGATAGTACTCGACCCGCAATGGCCACTGCTGTTGTTTCGGTCAGATGTTAACAGTCATCCTTATACACAACTGCCTCGCTTTATCTTGTTCATCCTTGTTCTCCCCATCATCTGACCTGCGATTGACCGGAGTCGCGCGCCTGGCCTGCTGTGTCCCGGCGTCATGTCTGACCCGATTCATAGTCGAATATTCAATGTCGCCCTGGTTGCGATTTTACCTGTGCTCCTCCCCTCGCCGCCAGATCGAGGAGAACACACGGGTACTGGAGCAGCTGGCGCGCCGGAGCAGCGTCTGTAGTCCGGCGCCCCGCTCTGCCACGGCCACGCCCACGGGGCCGGCGCCGCGCGGCCCCTCTGCCGGACAGGCCGGCCAGGCGGCCCGCGGCGGCGCCAGGCGGACCCTGCTCAACTGGGCCCGCACTGCCACCAAGTACGGAGAGAGGGCAGGAGGCCGGGGGATGAAGAGAGAGGGGAGAGCCGGGGAGGGTGGGGTGGGTACCGGAGATAGAGGAGAGTGCTCGCCACCAAGTACGGAGAGAGAGCAGGTGTATCGGAGGATGAAGAGAGAGGAGAGAGCCGGGGAGGGTGGGGTGGGTACCGAGAGATAGAGGAGAGTGCTCGCCACCAAGTACGGAGAGAGCAGATGTATCGGAGGATGAAGAGAGAGGGGAGAGCCGGGGAGGGTGGGGTGGGTACCGAGAGATAGAGGAGGGTGCTCGCCACCAAGTACGGAGAGAGAGCAGGTGTATCGGAGGAGAGAGGACAGGGGATCGACGGGGGGAGGGGTGGGTACCGGATATAAGGAAGTGTCGAGAGAGGAGACCGACAGGGGTGGGAGGGGATCAGTACCGATAAAAGGCGGAGAGTGCTGTGTGTGTGCGTGTTTTATCTGTCTCTGTGGGTGTGTATTGTGTATGTGTGTGGTGTGATGTGTGTGTGGTGTGATGACAGATGGCGGGGCTGGTCTGAAGGTGCGTCTGTTGCGTGCACCGTGTGTTTGTACGCGTGTGTCACGTGCGTGTCCTCCGGCCCTCTGACGACGGAGGTCACAGATAACGCCCTGCAGCCGCCGCCGCACGGTACACAGCACAGCGCTGTCTCAAATGGCCACGTGTAACACGATCGTAAACTGTAATCTCGGGCTGCTCTGCCGTGCTTGTGTGTGTGTGTCGCGAAATATGATGGCGTGATAAGGAAGGCCCGGCAGACTGCGTGTAAGCGTACGTGAATCAAACGTGATTTTCTTCAAAGATAGTATATTTGTGTAATATGTGTGTTGCCGACTGGTGTGGCTGTGATGCTAATGCTTTGGGGTTGACTGTTGCAGATCATATGGTATCGACATCAACAATTTCGGCAGCTCGTGGCGAGATGGTAAGGCCTTTGTGGCCATCGTGCACTGCATAAATCCCACCTGTATCGACGTGAACGCTACGGAACGCATGGCAACTCAGGATCGACTGGACAAAGTATTTAAGGTAATTTCACGACACGCTTTTCACTACTTACAATGCTGTCACTTTAGAGTAGTACTCGGTAGTGAACAGTCGTAACGCGTGTCATGCAGGTGGACATTTTAACGTCATATGTAGGAATTTCTTACCGACAAATCCAGCTGTCAGATCGCACACCTTTTCAGATGACGTCAGATTGCGACTTTTTACTCCGTTTAATGGAGAGACAACGCAGTTCTGCACTAATTTGCCGTCTGTCGACAAGTCGCGCTCTTCTCTTCTTGCCTTCCCTTTCACTTCTGCTCTTCCTGTGTTGGATGGCTGACGGGGTCCTGCTGCCACTAACTAGCCGTGCAGCTCCAGTGGCGAGGCACACTGAGGGTGACACGTCCCGTCACACAGGGTGACACGTCCCGTCACACTCTGAGGGTGTCACGTCCCGTCACACTGAGGGTGATACGTCCCGTCACACTCTGAGGGTGACACGTCCCGTCACACTCTGAGGGTGACACGTCCCGTCACACTCTGAGGGTGACACGTCCCGTCACACTCTGAGGGTGTCACGTCCCGTCACACTGAGGGTGACACGTCCCGTCACACTCTGAGGGTGTCACGTCCCGTCACACTGAGGGTGATACGTCCCGTCACACTCTGAGGGTGACACGTCCCGTCACACTCTGAGGGTGACACGTCCCGTCACACTCTGAGGGTGACACGTCCCGTCACACTCTGAGGGTGTCACGTCCCGTCACACTGAGGGTGACACGTCCCGTCACACTCTGAGGGTGACACGTCCCGTCACACTCTGAGGGTGACACGTCCCGTCACACTCTGAGGGTGACACGTCCCGTCACACTCTGAGGGTGACACGTCCCGTCACACTCTGAGGGTGACACGTCCCGTCACACTCTGAGGGTGACACGTCCCGTCACATTCTTGGCATGCCAGCGGCGGCGGAGAGTTGGCGCAGCTGCCGCCGGCGGCTGGCAGCCGTCTGTGATTTGTGATCTGGTTCACACTGACCCTGTACCTGGCTGTCAGGCTGACCAGGGCCCACCGAGTGCGCACATGACTTCCCGAGTGGGTAAATGTACGGAGCCATGCTGCTTCTTCCTGGTTATGTCCCGCTTCAGGCTGTGATGGGCGCCAGATAACCCGCAGCCCATGCCCGAAGGCACCAATTATCCCCATCACCCCTGTCTCTGACCCTCTGACTCGGTCCCTGCTGCCCGCCATCTTACCACACAATCTGTTTATGTCCCTTTTTATTAACTCAATGACACTTTCCTTACGTTTACCTCATCACTATTGGCCCGTCGCCCTGCCCTTGACAGTAGCTCCGCCCTGATGTCTTAATGACTCTGACCCTGGCCCTGGCCATTACTCTGACTCTGACTCTGACTCTGACTCTGACCCTGACTCTGACTCTGACTCTGACTCTGACTCTGACTTTGAATCTGAATCTGAATCTGACTCTGCCCCTGACTCTGACTCTGACTCTGACCCTGACTCTGACTCTGACTCTGACTCTGACTCTGACTCTGACTCTGACTCTGACTCTGACTCTGACTCTGACTGACTCTGATTCTGATTCTGACCCTGACTCTGACTGACTGACTTTGACTGACTCTGACTCTGACTCTGACTCTGACTCTGACTCTGACTCTGAATGACTCTGACTCTGACTCTGACTGACTCTGACTCTGACTGACTCTGACTCTGACTCTGACTCTGACTCTGACTCTGACTCTGACTCTGACTCTGACTCTGACTCTGACTCTGACTCTGACTCTGACTCTGACTCTGACTCTGACTCTGACTCTGACTCTGACTCTGACTCTGACTCTGACCCTGACTCTGACTCTGACTCTGAATGACTGACTCTGACTCTGACTCTGACTCTGAATCTGACTCTGACTCTGACTCTGACTCTGACTCTGACTCTGATCCTGACTCTGACTCTGAATGACTGACTCTGACTCTGACTCTGACTCTGACTCTGACTCTGACTCTGACTCTGACTCTGACTCTGACTCTGACTCTGAATGACTGACTCTGACTCTGACTCTCTGACTGACTCTGAATGACCGGATCTGACTCTGACTCTCTGACTCTGACCCTGACTCTGACTATGAATGACTCTGACTGACTCTGACTCTGACTCTGACTCTGACTCTGACTCTGACTGACTCTCTGACTCTCTGACTCTCTGACTATCTGACTCTCTGACTCTCTGACTGACTCTGAATGACTCTGGATCTGACTCTGACTCTCTGACTCTGACTCTGACTCTGACTCTGACTCTGACTCTGACTCTGACTCTGACTCTGACTCTGACTCTGACTCTGACTCTGACTCTGACTCTGAATGACTGACTCTGACTCTGCCCCTGACCCTGACCCTGACCCTGACCCTGACCCTGACTCTGACTCTGACTCTGACTCTGACTCTGACTCTGACTCTGACTCTGACTCTGACTCTGACCCTGACCCTGACCCTGACTGACCCTGACCCTGACCCCTTTCCCTCTGGCCAGGTGGCGGAGGAGGACCTCGGCATCGCCCAGCTGCTGGACCCTGAAGACGTGAACGTGCCGGAGCCGGACGAGAAGTCCATCATGACGTATGTGGCGCAGTTCCTGCACAAGTACCCCGACCCGCAGACCGTGGCACAGGTACGGTCAGCAGCACATGGCGGCTCGTGGACGGTGGAGCAGTAGCACGCTGATCCGCCAGTCACGGACAATTGGACAGTTGTAAAGGTCAGGTTATACTTTGTGATAAAAGGAATAGACTACCGATTGATATTACGTATTGTTTGCGTGTATATGACCATTGCTTGGTAACCACTCTCCGGCTCATATTGTATGTTTTGTCAAGGAGGTGGCTCACCTTTCAATAATACATTCTGACCTTTCCTTCATTAACACGCCGCTTTGATGATTAAACCTGGCTGGAATTGAAAGCTTGTGTATCCATTGTTTGACATCCGAGAGCAATGCTGGTATACTAAGTTCGTGTTAACTAGTCGATCCGCTATACATGCCCAGTATACTAAATGTGACATATATGATTAGTAGTACGCGATTCTATCTCATGTGACTACGAATAAGAGCGTGGTGGCCCCGTTTTTCAGCCGGTGAGCGGCGGCGCGGCTCACTCCCCGGGTCAGGAGGTGGAAGAGATAGTCGAGTGGGTGTCCCGCAGCCGACAGATGCTGTCAGCACTGAGGCCGCCGCAGCAGGACGACTTTATGGTGCGTAGATAATCTCCAATCTTGAGTGCTCTCCGATTTTAGAACACGATTCGTCTGCGATTGGGCTTACACTCCACAGTGTGTTAAGATGAGGAGGTTTGGTTGTCGAATGCGTTGACCTTTGTCTCAGCCGATGTTCTCTGTATCAATTTGCAAAGACGGGCGTACTCGGGAGGGTTTGTTGAGCGTGCGTTTCGCCTGTTGTTAAACACCCACGCGCGATAGTTTGTTGAATCAGCGGTTAGAACAGATCGCATGCCTCAGATCTCGTTGGCAAGTTGAACAGATGTTTATTTAAGCTGAGAGGGTGCTCGAAGTGGTGCTGTTGTTTCGCCTCAGCTGGCCAGGAGAGAGCAAGGCACCTTTTCGCTGGTACAGGAGGACGGCGTGGGAGGGCCTTGGTGTTTTTATACGTGGTGAAATTGCGTAGGCGGTACAGGCCTGTTTGCTTAACTTGCTAGGCTATTATCCCCGCTTGGTATGACCACTTGTATAATTAATGGACTGCATTTGGCTTCATAACTGTCTCGTGTGCGATACTTTCGTATTCCGTTGGTTTTCTCTAGCCTAGTTCGAACACGGTGAGCTGAATCTGGTGTGTGTGTGTGTGTGTGTTGACAGAGCTTTAAATCTGTGAAGAATGACGCTTCTGACCGGTACCTGCGGTATGAGAAACTGAAGACGCTCGGGCTGCCGGTACCATCGCATGTGTGGACACGAGTGGATGAAGAATGGAACTCCCTGGAAAGATTGGTGAGCGATCGCGCCTGATTAACAAGTCATCCGATCCTATCTCCTGCGCCAATGTGACATTGAATAGTGAGGCCCCTCGGTCAAGGTTAAGCGAAATGTCCCTTTACAGCATCGTGCAATTCTCTCCTGCATCACGCAATGGACAAATACTGAAATATGTCGAACCCTCCGGCGCCGCTTCTGAGTAACCGTATTAGATACTTCCATATCATTCTCTACCCGGCCCTGTCGTTGCCGCCGGCTGTGTGACGTTCCTGTGGGCAGCTGAGTGAGTTAGATCCTTCCGTATCATTCTCTCCCCGGCCCCATCGTTGACGCCGGCTGTGTGACGTTCCTGTGGTCAGCTGAGTGAGTTAGATCCTTCCGTATCATTCTCTCCCCGGCCCCATCGTTGACGCCGGCTGTGTGACGTTCCTGTGGTCAGCTGAGTGAGTTAGATCCTTCCGTATCATTCTCTCCCCGGCCCCATCGTTGACGCCGGCTGTGTGACGTTCCTGTGGTCAGCTGAGTGAGTTAGATCCTTCCGTATCATGCTCTACCCGGCCCCATCGTTGACGCCGGCTGTGTGACGTTCCTGTGGTCAGCGGAGTGAGTTAGATCCTTCCATATCATTTTCTACCCGGCCCCGTCGTTGACGCCCGATGTTTGACGCTCCTGTGGTCAGCTGAGTGAGTTAGATCCTTCCGTATCATTCTCTACCCGGCCCCATCGTTGACGCCGGCTGTGTGACGTTCCTGTGGTCAGCTGAGTGAGTTAGATCCTTCCGTATCATTCTCTCCCCGGCCCCATCGTTGACGCCGGCTGTGTGACGTTCCTGTGGTCAGCTGAGTGAGTTAGATCCTTCCGTATCATTCTCTCCCCGGCCCCATCGTTGACGCCCGATGTTTGACGCTCCTGTGGTCAGCTGAGTGAGTTAGATCCTTCCGTATCATTCTCTACCCGGCCCCATCGTTGACGCCGGCTGTGTGACGTTCCTGTGGTCAGCTGAGTGAGTTAGATCCTTCCGTATCATGCTCTACCCGGCCCCATCGTTGACGCCGGCTGTGTGACGTTCCTGTGGTCAGCGGAGTGAGTTAGATCCTTCCATATCATTTTCTACCCGGCCCCGTCGTTGACGCCCGATGTTTGACGCTCCTGTGGTCAGCTGAGTGAGTTAGATCCTTCCGTATCATTCTCTACCCGGCCCCGTCGTTGACGCCGGCTGTGTGACGTTCCTGTGGTCAGCTGAGTGAGTTAGATCCTTCCGTATCATTCTCTCCCCGGCCCCATCGTTGACGCCGGCTGTGTGACGTTCCTGTGGTCAGCTGAGTGAGTTAGATCCTTCCGTATCATGCTCTACCCGGCCCCATCGTTGACGCCGGCTGTGTGACGTTCCTGTGGTCAGCTGAGTGAGTTAGATCCTTCTGTATCATTCTCTACCCGGCCCCGTCGTTGACGCCGGCTGTGTGACGTTCCTGTGGTCAGCTGAGTGAGTTAGATCCTTCCGTATCATTCTCTCCCCGGCCCCATCGTTGACGCCGGCTGTGTGACGTTCCTGTGGGCAGCTGAGTGAGTTAGATCCTTCCGTATCATTCTCTCCCCGGTCCCATCGTTGACGCCGGCTGTGTGACGTTCCTGTGGTCAGCTGAGTGAGTTAGATCCTCCCATATCATTCTCTACCCGGCCCCATCGTTGACGCCGGCTGTTTGACGTTCCTGTGGTCAGCTGAGTGAGTTAGATCCTTCCGTATCATGCTCTACCCGGCCCCATCGTTGCCGCCGGCTGTGTGACGTTCCTGTGGTCAGCGGAGTGAGTTAGATCCTTCCATATCATTTTCTACCCGGCCCCATCGTTGACGCCTGCTGTGTGACGTTCCTGTGGTCAGCTGAGTGAGTTAGATCCTCCCATATCATTCTCTACCCGGCCCCATCGTTGACGCCGGCTGTGTGACGTTCCTGTGGTCAGCTGAGCGAGTGGCAGACTCACCTGGACTCGCGTCTGCCGGAGCCGCTGCTCGCCGTGGTGCAATGGATCACCGGCGCAGAGACCTTCCTCGAGGCCAGCGACGACACGCCCACCGACGCCGACGAGCACACGGCCAAACTGCTGACTGCCAGCCTCGAGGAGCACATGGTATCTGCCCCCCCCCTCTCTCTCTCTCTCTCTCTGTCTCTCTCTCTCTCTCTCCCTCAGTCACTGTGTAGGGCACTGTGATGCGTGATGACTGCCATACTGCTCACTACGGGCTCGCCGGCGTCGTTACGGCCTTTGCGGCATAGCCACATCACCCGCTGTGGAATGTGAGGGCGATGCCCTCTGTTCATCAATGAATGTATGAAACGAAATGACTGTTTTCAATCTAAACCAAAACCCACAGATAAACCTAAACCATCAACCTTCATTGTCTGTCTCTGAGCCTCTGACTTTCCGGCACCGACAGTGACCACATTATTATCGCCTTTTCGCAGTCGTTCTTCGGCGAGCTGCCGCGGGTGGAGTCGGAGCTGCGGCGCGGCGCGCAGCTGCCAGTAGCTGCCCAGCTGCCGCCGCAGCAGCTGGCGCACATCGACAAACGACTCAAGGCTGTACGCGGACAGGCGCACCGCCGCTGGGTGCGGCTCAAGTACCTCGAGCACAGGGTGAGCTAGCCGCGGTGTGACGAAAGGATTTCGGGAAGTCTGCTCGGAAGTCGGAGATACAGTTTATTTTATCGGAGGTTTTGAGTTTTGTGGGGACTGCAGTTGTTTACCTAGAGTCGCGGTGATTACCCATTTTAGCAGTTAATTTTCTTACATGAGCCAAAATACTGACCCAATCATCACTTGTCCACATCTATCTCTCTGGCAATGCTGCATCATCGCCTTCCTGATCCTGATGGAGGACCGGCCTTGAGGGCCGGGTACTGACTTGTCCATGTATCTCTCTCTGGCAGTGCTGCATCATTGCCTTCCTGATCCTGATGGAGGGCCGGGTGCGCGCCTGGACGGTGAAGCTGGGCCGCCAGCCGCGGGTGGAACAGATGCTACACGAGTACCAGACATTCGTCTCCGACCGTAACGTCTTCCACGAGTTCGAGCAGGCCTTCATCGAGATGAAGCAGGTGGCCGACGCCTTCGTCAAGGAGGGCGGCGTCGGTAGGTGGCCCTCGCTGGCGTGGGGGGGGGGGATGGACATGTTGGAGAGGTATGGAACAAACTGCTGCCAATTATATAACATGAGTTGGTAGACTGCACCGTTCAACCCTTGACTGCACCGTTCAACCCTTGACTCTTGTACCGCACCCGCCTCTCGCCTTTCTCCAGGTCATAAGGAGAAGGAAGTGGTGGTTCACTTCATTAACGAGGTCGGCGAGCGGTGGCGATCAGTGTCAGTCGAGCTGCAGTGTCTCCGCTCCATGCTGGAGGAGGTAAGGACGGCACAGGGGCACCGACGGCCGCGTTTGGAGCGGCAATGCCATGTATTTTCTGACATGTTCCAATTATCTGTTCAATGATTGTTTTTGTTGCCAGAACTGACGTAGTTGCTGAAAAGTGATATGCTCGTATTTACAAGTGCTGACTTGTAAAAGGTTCTGGAAGACAAACTGAAAGCTTCTGATACAAGATCAGAATCGACGTGATTGAATTCTTCAGAACCTTGGCCACACGAAAGTCCTCAGACTGTAAGTTAAGTAAGGCAAATGCTCTTACGCGTGCTTTGTTGCCGCTTCGCTGACTGGTGACCGCTGTGTCCAGGTGCTGTCGTGCTGGAAGAAGTTCTCCCACGGCAACGCGGCGCTGAACGCCTGGATGGACGCGGCCGAGACCATGCTGAACCAGAGCGAGGAGGAGAAACTCGAGTTTTTCCAGGTGGGTCGGCCGTCTGAGGAGCGAAGGTGGCACGGGCAGGGTGGCTGGCGCGGGGGGGGGGGGGGGGCGGGCGGGCGGGCGGGCAGGCGGGCAGGCGGGCAGGCGGGCGGGCGGGCGGGCGGGCGGGCGGGCGGGCGGGCGGGCAGGCGGGCGGGCGGGCGGGCGGGCGGGCGGCGAGGGGAGGGCGTTGACCGGATGTGATGCGAGTGGTGTCCGCTCTGAAGAGAACAGGCATTCATTTGTATAAATGTTGTCCCAATCTTTTGAATGGATGGATTTCCGAGGTCAGGACCTGCTTTAAGCAAAGCTTGTTGCTCGGACCCTGACCCCCGCAGATCCAGGTCATCGGCGTAGTTCAGTGGCGTCCCTAGTCTTACGTTCCTAAACGACTGCACACGTTGATGGTGCTGGCGAGTCCCGCTGTCTGTTTTTAGCTTAAAGGTTATTGATGATATTTGCTTCACATGGCATCCAGCGCTGAGCTCTCACGTCGTTCACATCATCTCCGTACAGGACCTGCCGTCCTGGTCGGAGCGCTATCAGGAGACTGAGGACTCTGGACAGTTCCACTGACCGTTTGTCTGTGTCTGTGTGTAGGACCTGCCGTCCTGGTCGGAGCGCTATCAGGAGACTGAGGACTCTGGACAGTTCCACTGACCGTTTGTCTGTGTCTGTGTGTAGGACCTGCCGTCCTGGTCGGAGCGCTATCAGGAGACTGAGGACTCTGGACAGTTCCACTGACCGTTTGTCTGTGTCTGTGTGTAGGACCTGCCGTCCTGGTCGGAGCGCTATCAGGAGACTGAGGACTCTGGACAGTTCCACTGACCGTTTGTCTGTGTCTGTGTGTAGGACCTGCCGTCCTGGTCGGAGCGCTATCAGGAGACTGAGGACTCTGGACAGTTCCTGACGGCCACCTGCCAGGAGGATGTGGCCGCTGACGTGCAGGAGAACCTTCAGCAGCTGCAGAGCCGCTGGCAGCAGCTCTTCAAGGTGAGAAACAAAGAGCGCTGACGTCACAGATCGTCGGCTAGCTGAGGCGGTCCGTTTGGTGTGGTCTCCATGGCAACGGCATGACGTGGGGGAAACCAGAGTGCTTTGTCTGATCATGGACAGTACCATGAAATCCTTTTGCGACACTTGATCAATGGTTTCGTTTTTGTTGCTTATCGATCGTTTGATCGGTTCCGATCCCGCGTGATGGCTTCTCGCTGTCTAAGGCGAGTTACTTTATCCGTTCTACTCTAGTTTGTGTCGGTATCTCGTCGACGCGTTTGGCTGGGCTGACCTGTCGTTGCTGACCCTGTACCCTCCTTATATGTCAAGAGGTCACGTGGCTGGCTGATGTGATTGTCGGACGTGTTATGACGGCGACATACCTTCCTGCGCTTGTGTGTTGTCTGTGTGTTGTCTGTGTGTTGTCTGTGTGTTGTCTGTGTGTTGTCTGTGTGATGTCTGTGTGCTGTCTGTGTGATGTCTGTGTGCTGTTTGTGTGATGTCTGTGTGCTGTCTGTGTGTTGTCTGTGTGTTGTCTGTGTGTTGTCTGTGTGTTGTCTGTGTGTTGTCTGTGTGTTGTCTGTGTGTTGTATGTGTGCTGTCTGTGTGTTGTATGTGTGTTGTCTGTGTGCTGCCTGTGTGATGTCTGTGTGCTGTATGTGTGCTGTCTGTGTGCTGTCGTGTGTGCTGTCTGTGCTGTCTGTGTTCTGTCTGTGTGTTGTCTGTGTGTTGTATGTGTGCTGTCTGTGTGTTGTCTGTGTGTTGTCTGTGTGCTGTCTGTGTGCTGTATGTGTGCTGTCTGTGTGCTGTATGTGTGCTGTCTGTGTGATGTCTGTGTGATGTCTGTGTGTTGTCTGTGTTCTGTCTGTGTGTTGTCTGTGTGATGTATGTGTGATGTCTGTGTGCTGTCTGTGTGTTGTCTGTGTGTTGTCTGTGTGCTGTCTGTGTGCTGTCTGTGTTCTGTCTGTGTGCTGTCTGTGTGCTGCCTGTGTGTTGTCTGTGTGTTGTCTGTGTGTTTTCTGTGTTCTGTCTGTGTGTTGTCTGTGTGATGTCTGTGTGATGTCTGTGTTCTGTATGTGTGTTGTCTGTGTGATGTCTGTGTTCTGTCTGTGTGTTGTCTGTGTGATGTCTGTGTGTTGTCTGTGTTCTGTCTGTGTGTTGTCTGTGTGTTGTCTGTGTGTTGTCTGTGTGATGTCTGTGTGCTGTCTGTGTGTTGTCTGTGTGACGTCTGTGTGTTGTCTGTGTGTTGTCTGTGTGCTGTATGTGTGCTGTCTGTGTGCTGTATGTGTGCTGTCTGTGTGTTGTCTGTGTGTTGTCTGTGTGTTGTCTGTGTGTTGTATGTGTGCTGTCTGTGTGTTGTCTGTGTGTTGTCTGTGTGCTGTCTGTGTGTTGTCTGTGTGCTGTCTGTGTGCTGTTTGTGTGTCATCTGTCTGTTGTCTGTGTGTTGTCTGTGTGATGTCTGTGTGATGTATGTGTGTTGTCTGTGTGTTGTATGTGTGTTGTCTGTGTGTTGTCTGTGTGCTGTCTGTGTGCTGTCTGTGTGCTGTCTGTGTGCTGTATGTGTGCTGTCTGTGTGTTGTATGTGTGCTGTCTGTGTGTTGTCTGTGTGATGTCTGTGTGATGTCTGTATGCTGTTTGTGTGTCATATGTGTGTTGTCTGTGTGTTGTCTGTGTGTTGTCTGTGTGCTGTCTGTGTGCTGTCTGTGTGCTGTCTGTGTGTTGTATGTGTGTTGTTTGTGGTATCTGTGTGTTGTCTGTGTGTTGTCTGTGTGTTGTCTGTGTGTTGTCTGTGTGTTGTCTGTGTGTTGTCTGTGTGTTGTCTGTGTGTTGTCTGTGTGTTGTCTGTGTGTTGTCTGTGTGTTGTCTGTGTGATGTCTGTGTGATGTCTGTGTGCTGTATGTGTGTTGTCTGTGTGTCATCTGTGTGCTGTCTGTGTGTTGTCTGTGTGTTGTCTGTGTGTTGTCTGTGTGCTGTCTGTGTGCTGTCTGTGTGCTGTCGGTGTGCTGTCTGTGTGTTGTCTGTGTGTTGTCTGTGTGTTGTCTGTGTGTTGTCTGTGTGTTGTCTGTGTGTTGTCTGTGTGTTGTCTGTGTGTTGTATGTGTGCTGTCTGTGTGCTGTCTGTGTGTTGTCTGTGTGATGTCTGTGTGATGTCTGTGTGCTGTTTGTGTGTCATCTGTGTGTTGTCTGTGTGTTGTCTGTGTGTTGTCTGTGTGTTGTCTGTGTGCTGTCTGTGTGTTGTATGTGTGTTGTTTGTGTTATCTGTGTGTTGTCTGTGTGTTGTCTGTGTGTTGTCTGTGTGTTGTCTGTGTGTTGTCTGTATGTTGTCTGTGTGTTGTCTGTGTGTTGTCTGTGTGTTGTCTGTGTGATGTCTGTGTGCTGTCTGTGTGTTGTCTGTGTGTCATCTGTGTGATGTCTGTGTGTTGTCTGTGTGTTGTCTGTGTGTTGTCTGTGTGATGTATGTGTGCTGTCTGTGTGCTGTCGGTGTGTTGTCTGTGTGTTGTCTGTGTGTTGTATGTGTGCTGCCGGTGTGCTGTCTGTGTGCTGTCTGTGTGCTGTCTGTGTGCTGTCTGTGTGTTGTCTGTGTGTTGTCTGTGTGTTGTCTGTGTGTTGTCTGTGTGTTGTCTGTGTTCTGTCTGTGTGTTGTCTGTGTGATGTCTGTGTGCTGTCTGTGTGTTGTCTGTGTGCTGTCTGTGTGATGTCTGTGTGTTGTCTGTGTGATGTCTGTGTGCTGTCTGTGTGTTGTCTGTGTGCTGTCTGTGTGCTGTCTGTGTGATGTCTGTGTGCCAGCTGTACGGACTGTGCCCAGTGAATAACAGCTGTCCTGTCTGTGTGCTGTCTGTGTGTTGTCTGTGTGTTGTCTGTGTGCCAGCTGTACGGACTGTGCTCAGTGAATAACAGCTGTCCTGTCTGTGTGCTGTCTGTGTGATGTCTGTGTGCTGTATGTGTGCTGTCTGTGTGCTGTCTGTGTGCTGTCTGTGTGATGTCTTTGTGCCAGCTGTACGGACTGTGCCCAGTGAATAACAGCTGTCCTGTCTGTGTGCTGTCTGTGTGTTGTCTGTGTGTTGTCTGTGTGCCAGCTGTACGGACTGTGCTCAGTGAATAACAGCTGTCCTGTCTGTGTGCTGTCTGTGTGTTGTCTGTGTGTTGTCTGTGTGCCAGCTGTACGGACTGTGCCCAGTGAATAACAGCTGTCCTGTCTGTGTGCTGTCTGTGTGCTGTCTGTGTGTTGTCTGTGTGTTGTCTGTGTGTTGTCTGTGTGATGTCTGTGTGTTGTCTGTGTGTTGTCTGTGTGATGTCTGTGTGCTGTCTGTGTGTTGTCTGTGTGCTGTCTGTGTGTTGTCTGTGTGCTGTCTGTGTGTTGTCTGTGTGATGTCTGTGTGTTGTCTGTGTGTTGTCTGTGTGTTGTCTGTGTGCTGTCTGTGTGTTGTCTGTGTGCCAGCTGTACGGACTGTGCCCAGTGAATAACTGCTGTCCTGTCTGTCTGTCTATCTCCGGCAGCACGTGAAGCGGTACATGCAGAGCGGTCAGATCCGGCAGCGGCTGACCGAGTTCACTGAGGCCACCAGCCGGCCGCGGCGCTGGGCAGAGCGGGCAGAGACGCTGCTGTCGGCTCCGCTACCCTGCCGGCAGCCGCAGCTGGCGCAGAGGAGGCAGGAGGCGCAGGTTAGGCGGGGTGTAGAGGAGGCAGGAGGCGCAGGTTAGGTGGGGCGCAGAGGAGGCAGGAGGCGCAGGTTAGGCGGGGTCAGAGGAGGCAGGAGGCGCAGGTTAGGCGGGGTCAGAGGAGGCAGGAGGCGCAGGTTAGGCGGGGTGTAGAGGAGACAGGAGGCGCAGGTTAGGCGGGGTGTAGAGGAGGCAGGAGGCGCAGGTTAGGCGGGGTCAGAGGAGGCAGGAGGCGCAGGTTAGGCGGGGTGTAGAGGAGACAGGAGGCGCAGGTTAGGCGGGGAGGAGACAGGAGGCGCAGGTTAGGCGCAGAGGAGGCAGGAGGCGCAGAGGAGGCAGGAGGCGCAGGTTAGGTGGGGCGCAGAGGAGGCAGGAGGCGCAGGTTAGGCGGGGCGCAGAGGAGGCAGGAGGCGCAGGTTAGGCGGGGCGCAGAGGAGGCAGGAGGCGCAGGTTAGGCGGGGCGCAGAGGAGGCAGGAGGCGCAGGTTAGGCGGGGTGTAGAGGAGGCAGGAGGCGCAGGTTAGGCGAGGTGTAAAGGAGGCAGGAGGCGCAGGTTAGGCGGGGTGTAGAGGAGACAGGAGGCGCAGGTTAGGCGGGGTCATAGGAGGCAGGAGGCGCAGGTTAGGCGGGGTCAGAGGAGGCAGGAGGCACAGGTTAGGCGAGGTGTAGAGGAGGCAGGAGGCGCAGGTTAGGCGGGGTGTAGAGGAGACAGGAGGCGCAGGTTAGGCGGGGTCATAGGAGGCAGGAGGCGCAGGTTAGGCGGGGTGTAGAGGAGGCAGGAGGCGCAGGTTAGGCGGGGTGTAGATGAGGCAGGAGGCTCAGGTTAGGCGGGGTGTAGAGGAGGCAGGAGGCACAGGTTAGGCGGGGTGTAGAGGAGACAGGAGGCGCAGGTTAGGCGGGGTCAGAGGAGGCAGGAGGCGCAGGTTAGGCGGGGTGTAGAGGAGACAGGAGGCGGGGTGTAGAGGAGGCAGGAGGCTCAGGTTAGGCGGGGTGTAGAGGAGGCAGGAGGCACAGGTTAGGCGGGGTGTAGAGGAGGCAGGAGGCGCAGGTTAGGCGGGGTGTAGAGGAGACAGGAGTCGGGGTGTAGAGGAGGCAGGAGGCGCAGGTTAGGCGAGGTGTAGAGGTGGCAGGAGGCGTAGGTTAGGCGGGGTGTAGAGGAGGCAGGAGGCACAGGTTAGGCGGGGTGTAGAGGAGACAGGAGGCGCAGGTTAGGCGGGGTGAGAGGAGGCAGGAGGCGCAGGTTAGGCGGGGTGTAGAGGAGACAGGAGGCGGGGTGTAGAGGAGGCAGGATGCGCAGGTTAGGCGGGGTGTAGAGGAGGACGGAGGATCAGGTTAGGCGGGGTGTAGAGAAGGCAGGAGGCGCAGGTTAGGCGGGGTGTAGAGGAGACAGGAGGCGCAGGTTAGGCGGGGTATAGAGGAGGAAGGAGGCGCGGGTTAGGCGGGGGTCAGAGGAGGCAGGAGGCTCAGGTTAGGCGGGGGTCAGAGGAGGCAGGAGGCGGGGTGTAGAGGAGACAGGAGGCGCAAGCTAAGCGGGGTGTAGAGGAGGCAGGAGGCGCAGGTTAGGCGGGGTCAGAGGAGGCAGGAGGCGCAGGTTAGGCGGGGTGTAGAGGAGACAGGAGGCGGGGTGTAGAGGAGGAAGGAGGCGCAGGTTAGGCGGGGTCAGAGGAGGCAGGAGGCGCAGGTTAGGCGGGGTGTAGAGAAGGCAGGAGGCGCAGGTTAGGCGGGGTCAGAGGAGACAGGAGGCGCAGGTTAGGCGGGGTGTAGAGGAGGCAGGAAGCGCAGGTTAGGCGGGGTCAGAGGAGGCAGGAGGCGCAGGTTAGGCGGGGTGTAGAGGAGGCAGGATGCGCAGGTTAGGCGGGGTGTAGAGGAGGCAGGATGCGCAGGTTAGGCGGGGTGTAGAGGAGGCAGGAGGCGCAGGTTAGGCGGGGTCAGAGGAGGCAGGAGGCGCAGGTTAGGCGGGGTGTAGAGGAGGCAGGAGGCGGGGTGTAGAGGAGGCAGGATGCGCAGGTTAGGCGGGGTGTAGAGGAGGCAGGAGGCACAGGTTAGGCGGGGTGTAGAGGAGGGGAGGGGTGTCAGTGACAGAGACATGAGACTCACGTCAGACGGGGCGGAAAGTATGAAGTATGACGGGGGATCTCTGGGACAACTTTTGGACGTCTCGACTTTCGACTCGAACTTGGACTTTCCTCGAGTATAAATGCGTGGCTCGTGATGAAGGCCTGTTTTGAGAGCGTGCCTTGTGTGCAAAGCTCAATACAATTCAGTTACCGGCTCCATTGCTCAATCGATTCCCGCGCCATATTAAGTGTCGCCCCCCAATATCTACCGATGACCGATAAAGTCCCTTCACCCGTGCACGACCTCCGTAGGCGCTGCTGGCCGAGTTATCGGACGTGGAGGCCGACCTGAAGACGGCCAGCAAGCTGATCCAGATGCTGGGCGAGGACGTGTCGCCCGAGAAACACCAGGAGATGACGCAGACGCTCAAACAGCTACGAGGTGAGACTAGGCGTGGAGAGGTGTGCCGCCATGACAGCCATCTTATGCTGATAGTTTGTGTGGAGTTGAGACGCAGTTTTTAATGGGAACGTGCTGTGTGATATTTGTGACGCTTGTAAAATGTTTTAGTTTCCATAATACAGCCACTTGCGACTAAGTTGTTGTTCGTGCAAAGTGGAGTACGACTGTGTCCAGCTCGTTCGTCGAAGCTTAGTTTGGCTGTCTGGCCAATTGATACCCAATTGATGCCCAATAGAATATGCTCATTGCCCAATTGATGCCGCCGACTACAGCTGTCACGGGTCACCCACCAAACAGCGTGTCGTCATAGTCAGTCCAATGTGGGCGCAAAACAACCAGGCAGTTGTTGCGCCCTAAAACTCCAACAAACCAACAACAAAGGTCAGACCAACGACGTTCAGCCGTCAGCTGCTGCGACACCCTCTGACCGCTGCGCCTCCGTCTCTGTTCCTCTGTCCACAGAGGCCGTGTCCAGCCGCCAGTCTGGCTGTCAGCTGCAGCGACACCCTCTGACCGCTGCGCCTCCGTCTCTGTTCCTCTGTCCACAGAGGCCGTGTCCAGCCGCCAGTTTGGCTGTCAGCTGCTGCAACACCCGTCTGACCGCTGCGCCTCCGTCTCTGTCCACAGTGGCCGTGTCTAGCCGCCAGTTTGGCTGTCAGTTGCGACACCTGTCTGACCGCTGCGCCTCCGTCTCTGTCCACAGAGGCCGTGTCCAGCCGCCAGTTTGGCTGTCAGCTGCAGCGACACCCTCTGACCGCTGCGCCTCCGTCTCTGTTCCTCTGTCCACAGAGGCCGTGTCCAGCCGCCAGTTTGGCTGTCAGCTGCTGCAACACCCGTCTGACCGCTGCGCCTCCGTCTCTGTCCACAGTGGCCGTGTCTAGCCGCCAGTTTGGCTGTCAGTTGCGACACCTGTCTGACCGCTGCGCCTCCGTCTCTGTCCACAGAGGCCGTGTCCAGCCGCCAGTTTGGCTGTCAGCAGCGACACCCTCTGACCGCTGTGCCTCCGTCTCTGTTCCTCTGTTCACAGAGGCCGTGTCCAGCCGCCAGTTTGGCTGTCAGCAGCGACACCCTCTGACCGCTGTGCCTCCGTCTCTGTTCCTCTGTTCACAGAGGCCGTGTCCAGCCGCCAGTTTGGCTGTCAGCAGCGACACCCTCTGACCGCTGTGCCTCCGTCTCTGTTCCTCTGTTCACAGAGGCTTTGTCCAGCCGCCAGTCTGGCTGTCAGCTGCAGCGACACCCTCTGACCGCTGTGCCTCCGTCTCTGTCCACAGAGGCCGTGTCCAGCCCGCCAGTTTGGCTGTCAGCAGCGACACCTGTCTGACCGCTGCGCCTCCGTCTCTGTCCACAGAGGCCGTGTCCAGCCGCCAGTCTGGCTGTCAGCAGCAGGCGGACATGTGTGCCCAGGCTGCCGACCGGCTGGCGGCGGCCGGCCGCGGCCAGGCCGAGGTCTCCGGCTGGCTGGACGAGCTGACCACACTACTGGACGGTCACCGGCCACCGGCCGACGCAGAGCAGATCTCCAGCCGCGCCGAACAGCTGCAGGTACAGCACAGCGCAGGACGCGCTCATGGAGGGGTCGACTGCAGGCTGGGCTCACAGCCCCGCTAGTCGGGCGGCAGTTTCACGGAAGGGCCGAGACAGAATTCAGTTGCTTGATGGTAGAAAGGGATTGAACGATGGCTAAGTAAGGGCCGAGATCAAGAGAATCTAATTGCTTGACGATAGGTAGGGCTTAAACGATGACTTAATCACGTTTTTGGCATAGGTGTTTCGTTATGAGCACTGCCTCCACAATCTGCATGCTTATGTTCTCACTGCGATATACGTCTTTCACTCACTGTCTCACCAGCTGTCTGTCTCCATGAGTCCCATTGGTGCCCGACCTTCCGCATATCAGCTCTCAACTTACCGCAGGCTCCTGACCCCGTGTACCTGACCCTGTGTACCTGACCCCGTGTACCTGACCTCGTGTACCTGACCTCGTGTACCTGACCTCGTGTACCTGATCCCGTGTACCTGACCCCGTGTATCTGACCCCGTGTACCTGACCCCGAGTCCCGCCTGCTATACCTGACCCCGTGTACCTGACCCCGAGTCCCGCCTGCTATATCTGACCCCGTGTACCTGACCCCGAGTCCCGCCTGCTATACCTGACCCCGTGTACCTGACCCCGAGTCCCGCCTGCTATACCTGACCCCGTGTACCTGACCCCGAGTCCCGCCTGCTATACCTGACCCCGTGTACCTGACCCCGAGTCCCGCCTGCTATACCTGACCCCGTGTACCTGACCCCGAGTCCCGCCTGCTATACCTGACCCCGTGTACCTGACCCCGAGTCCCGCCTGCTATACCTGACCCCGTGTACCTGACCCCGAGTCCCGCCTGCTATACCTGACCCCGTGTACCTGACCCCGAGTACCGCCTGCTATATCTGACCCCGTGACGTCCCTCCCGCCACAGACGGTGCTGTCCCGTCAGCTGTACAGCCGCTCGCTGCTCGAGTCCACCACCAAGATCGTCTCCGGGCTGCTGGAGGCTGTGCGGCCTGTCCCCGCGGTGGACACGGCCCAGCTGGAGACGGAGCAGGAGGCCGTCAGCCGCCGGCTCTCCGAGCTCACCGGCCGCGCCGACCAGCTCCAGCAGGTGCGGGCAGGGAGGCGGGAAGGGTGCTTTCCATCAGGAGTGCTGGTAGTGTGTGTGGAGTTAGGGGAAGAGATGAGGGAGGGGGTCTGGGGGTCACCAGGGACATTGTGGCGTTTAGGGGCACGGAGAGGGAGGATGTGCTAGTAGGATGCTTCCTGGGGTGCGGAGGTACTGCTCTTTGTCATTTGGTTGTGTGCACTGTGCAGTCTAGCATTTCACATGCAAACAGTGAAGTGTCTTGCTCTACTTTGTCAGAGATACTTGCGTCTTTTCTCATATATCTTAATAATTTGCTTTACGAACGGTCGACGTGGGCAGCTTGCCATTATCAGGCCCTCCTAACAAATTCTTGCGTTTCCGGAACCTTTCTTCTTTTCATAGCTCGCTTTCTTACCCGAAATCTGACCATCTGTCTCGCCGATATGTCTCAGGAGCTGACCATCTCGTCGGAGGCGTGGCAGCGGTTCGAGACGGCCATACAGGGCGTGACTGAGTGGGTGGACAAGGCGGACCAGATGCTGGCGGAGAGGGTCGATACGGAACATGCCGTGGAGCAGCACAAGGTAGGCTGGCGGAGAGACTGAGAGGCTGAGAGGCAGCACAAGGTGGGCTGGCGGAGAGACTGAGAGGCTGAGGGGCAGCACAAGGTGGGCTGGCGGAGAGACTGAGAGGCTGAGGGGCAGCACAAGAGAGGCTGGCGGAGAGACTGAGAGGCTGAGAGGCAGCACAAGGTAGGCTGGCGGAGAGACGGAGAGGCTGAGGGACAGCACAAGGTAGGCTGACGGAGAGACTGAGAGGCTGAGGGACAGCACAAGGTAGGCTGGCGGAGAGACTGAGAGGCTGAGGGACAGCACAAGGTGGGCTGGCGGAGAGACTGAGAGGCTGAGGGACAGCACAAGGTAGGCTGGCGGAGAGACTGAGAGGCTGAGGGACAGCACAAGGTAGGCTGGCGGAGAGACTGAGAGGCTGAGAGGCAGCACAAGGTAGGCTGGCGGAGAGACTGAGAGGCTGAGGGACAGCACAAGGTAGGCTGGCGAAGAGACTGAGAGGCTGAGAGGCAGCACAAGGTAGGCTGGCGGAGAGACTGACAGGCTGAGGGACAGCACAAGGTAGGCTGGCGGAGAGACTGAGAGGCTGAGAGGCAGCACAAGGTAGGCTGGCGGAGAGACTGAGAGGCTGAGGGACAGCACAAGGTAGGCTGGCGGAGAGACTGAGAGGCTGAGGGACAGCACAAGGTAGGCTGGCGGAGAGACTGAGAGGCTGAGGGGCAGCACAAGGTGGGCTGGCGGAGAGACTGAGAGGCTGAGGGGCAGCACAAGGTGGGCTGGCGGAGAGACTGAGAGGCTGAGAGGCAGCACAAGGTGGGCTGGCGGAGAGACTGAGAGGCTGAGAGGCAGCACAAGGTAGGCTGGCGGAGAGACTGAGAGGCTGAGGGGCAGCACAAGGTAGGCTGGCGGAGAGACTGCGAGGCTGAGGGACAGCACAAGGTAGGCTGGCGGAGAGACTGAGAGGCTGAGGGGCAGCACAAGGTGGGCTGGCGGAGAGACTGAGAGGCTGAGAGGCAGCACAAGGTAGGCTGGCGGAGAGACTGAGGGGCAGCACAAGGTAGGCTGGCGGAGAGACTGAGAGGCTGAGAGGCAGCACAAGGTGGGCTGGCGGAGAGACTGAGAGGCTGAGAGGCAGCACAAGGTGGGCTGGCGGAGAGACTGAGAGGCTGAGAGGCAGCACAAGGTAGGCTGGCGGAGAGACTGAGAGGCTGAGGGACAGCACAAGGTAGGCTGGCGGAGAGACTGAGAGGCTGAGGGGCAGCACAAGGTGGGCTGGCGGAGAGACTGAGAGGCTGAGAGGCAGCACAAGGTAGGCTGGCGGAGAGACTGAGGGGCAGCACAAGGTAGGCTGGCGGAGAGACTGAGAGGCTGAGAGGCAGCACAAGGTAGGCTGGCGGAGAGACTGAGAGGCTGAGAGGCAGCACAAGGTAGGCTGGCGGAGAGACTGAGAGGCTGAGAGGCAGCACAAGGTGGGCTGGTGGAGAGACTGAGAGGCTGAGAGGCAGCACAAGGTGGGCTGGCGGAGAGACTGAGAGGCTGAGAGGCAGCACAAGGTGGGCTGGCGGAGAGACTGAGAGGCTGAGAGGCAGCACAAGGTAGGCTGGCGGAGAGACTGAGAGGCTGAGGGACAGCACAAGGTAGGCTGGCGGAGAGACTGAGAGGCTGAGGGGCAGCACAAGGTGGGCTGGCGGAGAGACTGAGAGGCTGAGGGACAGCACAAGGTAGGCTGGCGGAGAGACTGAGAGGCTGAGAGGCAGCACAAGGTAGGCTGGCGGAGAGACTGAGAGGCTGAGGGGCAGCACACGGTAGGCTGGCGGAGAGACTGAGAGGCTGAGGGGAAGCACAAGGTGGGCTGGCGGAGATACTGAGAGGCTGAGGGACAGCACAAGGTAGGCTGGCGGAGAGACTGACAGGCTGAGGGGCAGCACAAGGTGGGCTGGCGGAGAGACGGAGAGGCTGAGGGGCAGCACAAGGTGGGCTGGCGGAGAGACTGAGAGGCTGAGGGACAGCACAAGGTAGGCTGGCGGAGAGACTGAGAGGCTGAGGGGCAGCACAAGGTAGGCTGGCGGAGAGACGGAGAGGCTGAGGGGCAGCACAAGGTGGGCTGGCGGAGAGACTGAGAGGCTGAGGGGCAGCACAAGGTAGGCTGGCGGAGAGACGGAGAGGCTGAGGGGCAGCACAAGGTGGGCTGGCGGAGAGACTGAGAGGCTGAGGGGCAGCACAAGAGAGGCTGGCGGAGAGACTGAGAGGCTGAGGGGCAGCACAAGAGAGGCCGGCGGAGAGACGGAGAGGCTGAGGGGCAGCACAAGGTAGGCTGGCGGAGAGACTGAGAGGCTGAGGGGCAGCACAAGGTGGGCTGGCGGAGAGACTGAGAGGCTGAGGGGCAGCACAAGAGAGGCTGGCGGAGAGACTGAGAGGCTGAGGGGCAGCACAAGAGAGGCTGGCGGAGATACTGAGAGGCTGAGGGACAGCACAAGGTAGGCTGGCGGAGAGACTGAGAGGCTGAGGGGCAGCACAAGAGAGGCTGGCGGAGAGACTGAGAGGCTGAGGGGCAGCACAAGAGAGGCTGGCGGAGAGACTGAGAGGCTGAGGGGCAGCACAAGAGAGGCTGGCGGAGAGACTGAGAGGCTGAGGGGCAGCACAAGGTAGGCTGGCGGAGAGACTGAGAGGCTGAGGGGCAGCACAAGGTAGGCTGGCGGAGAGACTGAGAGGCTGAGGGGCAGCACAAGGTAGGCTGGCGGAGAGACTGAGAGGCTGAGGGGCAGCACAAGGTAGGCTGGCGGAGAGACTGAGCGGCTGAGGGGCAGCACAAGGTGGGCTGGCGGAGAGACTGAGAGGCTGAGGGGCAGCACAAGGTAGGCTGGCGGAGAGACGGAGAGGCAGCACAAGGTAGGCTGGCGGAGAGACTGAGAGGCTGAGGGACAGCACAAGGTAGGCTGGCGGAGAGACTGAGAGGCTGAGGGACAGCACAAGGTAGGCTGGCGGAGAGACTGAGAGGCTGAGAGACAGCACAAGGTAGGCTGGCGGAGAGACTGAGAGGCTGAGGGGCAGCACAAGGTAGGCTGGCGGAGAGACTGAGAGGCTGAGGGGCAGCACAAGAGAGGCTGGCGGAGAGACTGAGAGGCTGAGGGGCAGCACAAGGTAGGCTGGCGGAGAGACTGAGAGGCTGAGGGGCAGCACAAGAGAGGCTGGCGGAGAGACTGAGAGGCTGAGGGGCAGCCCAAGAGAGGCTGGCGGAGAGACTGAGAGGCTGAGGTGCAGCACAAGGTAGGCTGGCGGAGAGACTGAGAGGCTGAGGGGCAGCACAAGGTAGGCTGGCGGAGAGACTGAGAGGCTGAGGGGCAGCACAAGAGAGGCTGGCGGAGAGACTGAGAGGCTGAGGGGCAGCACAAGGTAGGCTGGCGGAGAGACTGATAGGCTGAGGGGCAGCACAAGGTAGGCTGGCGGAGAGATTGAGAGGCTGAGTGGCAGCACAAGGTAGGCTGGCGGAGAGACTGAGAGGCTGAGGGGCAGCACAAGGTAGGCTGGTGGAGAGACTGAGGGGCAGCACAAGGTAGGCTGGCGGAGAGACTGAGAGGCTGAGGGGCAGCACAAGGTAGGCTGGCGGAGAGACTGAGAGGCTGAGGGGCAGCACAAGAGAGGCTGGCGGAGAGACTGAGGGGCAGCACAAGGTAGGCTGGCGGAAAGACTGAGAGGCTGAGGGGCAGCACAAGGTAGGCTGGCGGAGAGACTCGGAGGCTGAGGGGCAGCACAAGGTAGGCTGGCGGAGAGACTGAGAGGCTGAGGGACAGCACAAGGTAGGCTGGCGGAGAGACTGAGAGGCTGAGGGGCAGCACAAGAGAGGCTGGCGGAAAGACTGAGGGGCAGCACAAGGTAGGCTGGCGGAGAGACTGAGAGGCTGAGGGGCAGCACAAGAGAGGCTGGCGGAGAGACTGAGGGGCAGCACAAGGTAGGCTGGCGGAGAGACTGAGAGGCTGAGGGGCAGCACAAGGTAGGCTGGCGGAGAGACTGAGAGGCTGAGGGGCAGCACAAGAGAGGCTGGCGGAGAGACTGAGGGGCAGCACAAGGTAGGCTGGCGGAGAGACTGAGAGGCTGAGGGGCAGCACAAGGTAGGCTGGCGGAGAGACTGAGAGGCTGAGGGTAGCACAAGGTAGGCTGGCGGAGAGACTGAGCGGCAGCACAAGGTAGGCTGGCGGAGAGACTGAGCGGCAGCACAAGGTAGGCTGGCGGAGAGACTGAGAGGCTGAGGGGCAGCACAAGGTAGGCTGGCGGAGAGACTCGGAGGCTGAGGGGCAGCACACGAGAGGCTGGCTAAACGTTAAAGGATCGCACATATATGTACTGGTTTATGAAACGTGCAGGTGCTTCACATAATTGAGACATTACACTTTCTGGTCCTAATTCCTGAAATAGGTTCAAAGTTTGCTTAGGAGTTTAAAGAATGGAGATATAAGTAAGTATTTCAAGCATTCTTAGTTTAAAGAGCCCTTAGGAGTCTTTATATGGATGCCGTAGGACCATTGTAGTCGATATACCTATAAACCCCAATAATTATCAGAGTCCTTAGAAGTGACTCTGGATCTAAAACCTTCGCCTCGTTGTATGGCCTTTTGATCGGCAGAACCGTCGCCGGTGGGTGGTCAAATAACCATCGGACGTGGAATGGCGGGTAGGACAATCTGTCAGGCATTTGTTTATGTGCCGTGACATGGCCTGTTTTGATTGGCGGACGGCCGCTCACGTCCATAGTGAAAGTGGATGCCAGCGAGGCGGTGCGGTGCGGGCTCCTCTGCCCACAGCTCTCCGTCAGGGTGGTGACTGCCTGTCTAAATATACGGCCCCTCAAGAGACCGCCGACAGCTAGTGATTTGCTGCGGCGGCGAGGATTGTCTATTTGTGGCGCCATTAGCTGGTCGCGTGCTGTCTCTGTCCAGTGACGGCGGATCGGGGCGCGCCAGCGTCGGGTGACCTGAGACGTTTGACAGCCAACTCCGTCTCTTGGTGGTGCCACGTGTCGATGCGGCTTTAAATGGTGACCGCTTAGGGTTTCCGGTGATTCAATCTCGGCGTGGGGATGAAGTCTCCGATGTGAGCCTTTTACCATCGTAGGCTGATATAAAAAAAACTGACGCATCTTTTCTGACCGGAATATAATGTGTTGTATGCTCGCTGGCGTTCATAATTTGTTCTGCATGCTGCATGAACACGATCATTGTATCTAAATATGTATGTCCATATCGCGTACCGTGCAATGCACATGTGTTATCAAAAGCACATGCAAACACGGAGTAAAACTCAGCGCCAACCCCACCGTTATCACGCCTATTATTGTGAGCCTTTCAGGGCCTGCTCCATAACCGTTGTCGCTTTATTGTAAAGCGCCAATATAACAAAAGTGACCGGCCGCCGTCTGCCCCCAGCGGATGTTCTACGAGGCGCCGACAGACCGCCTGACGGACCTGAGTGAACGCGGCCGGGAGCTGTTTGAAACGCTGCCGGCCGAGGGCCAGGAGTCTGTCAAATCCACCGTGGCCCGGCTGCACGACCGTTGGCAGGTCCGTGGTCATGACGAGAGGAGGGGGCACTGGAACGCTGCAGTCACGGCAGCGGATCGGATCGGCAGACGATTATTGATACCTGAATAATGTCGCCAGTGGTATCAAACAAAGCCACATTGTCACTCGCGCCCGCAAGCGAGTGACAAATGTTAATGAGTCGATGAGCTGTTGAGTGCAATGAAGTGATTGTTGTTTCGCGTTCAGTAGTAAGCTCCCAGTCAATGCTCTCGATCTGAACCGTGCTCCCGCCCCCCCCCCCCCCCCCCATTGTACGGTGGAGCGCGGCCCGGCACACCTGGCGCACCTGGCGCACCTGGCGCACCTGGTGCACCTGGCGCTACTGGCGCTACTGGCGCACCTGGTGCACCTGTCGTACCTGGCGCACCTTGCGCACCTGGTGCACCTGGTGCACCTGCCGCTCCTGCCGCTCCCGCCGCTCCTGCCGCTCCTGGCGCTCCCGGCGCTCCTGGCGCTCCTGGCGCTCCTGGCGCTTCTGGCGCTCCTGGCGCTCCTGTTGCTGACCATGCACCCCCTACTCTGTCCCTTCAGCGGACGGCGGAGCTGGGCCCGGCGCATCTGGCCCGTCTGGAGGTGCTGGCGTTCCTGGCGCTCCTGTTGCTGACCATGCACCCCCTGCTCTGTCCCTTCAGCGGACGTCGGAGCTGGGCCCGGCGCATCTGGCCCGTCTGGAGGTGCTGGCGCTCCTGTTGCTGACCATGCACCCCCTGCTCTGTCCCTTCAGCGCACGGCGGAGCTGGGCCCGGCGCATCTGGCCCGTCTGGAGGTGCTGGCGCTCCTGTTGCTGACCATGCACCCCCTGCTCTGTCCCTTCAGCGGACGGCGGAGCTGGGCCCGGCGCATCTGGCCCGTCTGGAGGTGCTGGCGCTCCTGGCGCTCCTGTTGCTGACCATGCACCCCCTGCTCTGTCCCTTCAGCGGACGTCGGAGCTGGGCCCGGCGCATCTGGCCCGTCTGGAGGTGCTGGCTACACTCTCTCAGCTAGGACAGCACCTAACGGAGCTGGAGCGCCAGCTGACTGCCGAGGACCACGCCATCCACCGCGGCGGCGAGCTGGCCCAGCTGGCCGACCGACACCGGCAAACCGTGCAGCCGCTCACTCAGCTGATCGCCGCCAAACTGGCTGATGCCAGGTATGGCTACGGACAGAGCCTATTGCGCTGTCTTATCTTACCTCTAAGCGGGTCGCTACCATTTTCCGTTTTTATTCCTGACTAAAAATATAATTTCTCTATGGTTTCTCGTGTCGTTTATTTTTCGCAGGTGTTTCTCACAAGGGTAGTTTTAAGTTTGCACAATGCTTCTTGTGATGCCATCTATCGAATGGGTTTCCATTACCCTCTGTGTGGTCGTTTCGCGCTCCGATTCCATTATCAATATAGCCGTTCAATATGCGACCTACAGATACCTGATAACGTGGCTGGCTGCGGCTGGCTGCGGCTGAGTTACCATCAAGACACGTGCCATTGCTGAACATAACATTCTGTCCGGCAGCAGTGTCCCAAAATGCGTCAATTGGAGTGAAAAATGACACCCAAATGTGAATTATTTTCCACCATCACTCCCCATTTTAGGAGTGAATTTCCACTCCCAAATTATGAATTGTGATATTGATTCTGACATAAATATTTACTAAAAGTACATGATTTCAACAAAAACTATTGCTTTGCATATTCAAAACAGAAATCAATATTGTACCATTTTCAACATCATTTTCCACTCTCGTCTTTTTTCTCTCGAATTTTCCACTCTTGACACCCAAGCAAAAATGAACTTTTGAGACACTGTCCGGCAGAGAGACGTGCCACCGGCTGGGCTCTCAGGACGGGGAGGTACTGACCAATACCTTACCACTGCTGAACATAACATTCTGTCCGGCAGAGAGACGTGCCACCGGCTGGGCTCTCAGGACGGGGAGGTGGTGACCAATACCTTACCACTGCTGAACATAACATTCTGTCCGGCAGAGAGACGTGCCACCGGCTGGGCTCTCAGGACGGGGAGGTGGTGACCAATACCTTACCACTGCTGAACATAACATTCTGTCCGGCAGAGAGACGTGCCACCGGCTGGGCTCTCAGGACGGGGAGGTGGTGACCAATACCTTACCACTGCTGAACATAACATTCTGTCCGGCAGAGAGACGTGCCACCGGCTGGGCTCTCAGGACGGGGAGGTGGTGACCAATACCTTACCACTGCTGAACATAACATTCTGTCCGGCAGAGAGACGTGCCACCGGCTGGGCTCTCAGGACGGTGAGGTGCTGATCAATACCTTACCACTGCTGAACATAACATTCTGTCCGGCAGAGAGACGTGCCACCGGCTGGGCTCTCAGGACGGGGAGGTGGTGACCCAGCTGCGCTCCCTCGAGGACCGGTGGCGCCACCTACAGCGCCGCTCGGACGCCGTCAGCGGCCAGCTGGAGCAGATGTCCGCCCGGTGGAGCGAGTACGAACAGAGGTCAGTCGAACGGGATGTCACCGGCCAGTAGTGTGTGGCATCTCAGTGCCACCTGCATCACGTCTGATCTTGTCGTTAGTCCGTGAGCGCACTGAGTTCTGTTGTTGGTGGACTCGCATGCTGTCGGTCGCAGTGTACTACTGTTAATGTCGTGTTCTGTGTACTCTCGAGGCCATATTATGTAGCGTGTGCCACGTGTGACGTGTGATGTGTGCCGTGTGCCATGTGACGTGTGACGTGTGACGTGTGACGTGTGATGTGTGCCGTGTGCCATGTGACGTGTGCCACGTGTGACGTGTGATGTGTGACGTGTGACGTGTGCCATGTGTGACGTGTGACGTGTGCCATGTGACGTGTGCCATGTGTCCGTTTCAGACGCCAGCAGACGGGCGACTGGCTGGAGCGTGTGGAACAGAGTCTGCAGTCGGACGCGCAGAACATCGAGTCCCCCGAGCAGCTGCAGCAGACCAGGGAACAGTTCCAGGTGGGCAGCCGGACCTAAAATATGTGTGCTGTAGTCGGGTAGAGTGGTACAAATAGCGTCAAGTTTCGGGCGGCGACTTTGACACGCTACGGCGTCCATTGCGTAACAACGAGCGATATATCTCCGATATGAAACTAACCTCACTCGTCGTGCCGTGTCTGACCCGTGCGCCTTCCACAGGCTGTGTTCGGTGAGCTGTCGCAGCGTAAGCAGACGATGCGCTGGCTGGTGTCGACCCTGGATGCCCTGGTGACCTCGCTGCCGGGTCCCGAGGTCGAACGGCAGCGGCAGCAGCTCTCCGACCTGGTGATGCGCTACAAGGAGCTGGTGCCGCGGCTCGAGACCACCGCCGTCCAGCTGGACGGACTAGCCAAGTGTCACACGTACAGGGTCGAGATCGACGAGGTGAGGCGCCGCGAGCTGCCAATGGAAATGTGGGGATGGGGTGGGACTGTGGGGGGGGGGGGGGGGGAGTGGGGACGTGTTTGCATGATGCCCTTTTGAGGGTTATGTGGGAGAGTGAGCAGATCGAAATGCATCAAAGTGAATAGAACAGTCCTGGATACAGGCGGCCGGTATCGGTTTTCGAATGGAGGTTAACATGCTGTCGGGTGTCGACATCTCTTACACGCTTCGCCACAGGCTTTATTTAGGCCGCGACAGTTCTAGCGAGATTCATAGCTTATGAATTTCAAAGTAACCTGACGGCACCACCTGTGAGTACCCGACACACCCTTCCACGCACCCCACGTGCCACCACTCGCATATGCCGTGTCCTCTCACACCTCCCACCCTTCCCCTGTCAGATCGTGCGCGTGCTGTACGAGGCGCGTGCCGAGTCCGCGGCCGTGCCCGCCACCTGGGAGAGCGCGGATCAGCTGGGCGACAGTCGACTGCAGCAGCAGCGGGCCGTCCAGCGTCTCGAGGAGCAGCGGCCGCGCGTGCTGGCGGCCGTGCAGCGTGGTCGTGATCTCCACAGAGACCTGGCGCGCGCCCCGGCTGTCCTGCCCGAGGCGCTGGAGGAGCTGGAACGGGCCTGGGCGCAGAGTAACGCCGATGTCATACAGAGGCTGGATAGCGCCACAGGTGAGGAGCGCTGGACGTGTGCGGGTGTCCGTGGGGTAGGCGTAGGGTGATACTGAGTGGTGGGTTCTGAACAGGGAAAAGTAGCCGTGGTTTTGAAGGTTTGACATTGTTTTACATTGATGGAGTGGCCACTGGTCAGTTGTCCGGGTCAATCACACAATGCGATCACAGTTAACAAGACGACGGTAGGAGGTTCTGTTACGTAACCTGTGTCTGACCTGTGACCCATGACCTGTGACTTGTGTCCTGTGAGACCACGAATCCATGGCCTGTGACCTGTTATCTGCACCCTGTAACCTGTGCCCTGTGTGTGACTTTGACCCGTGACCTCTGACCTGTGCCCCTCAGAGACGGAGCGACTGTGGACGGAGCTGGCGGACCGTCAGGCGGACCTGCAGTGTGCCCTGTCGGCGCACCGCTCGGCCCTGTCGGCCGTCTCGGAGGCCAGGGAGCCGGGTCCGGCGCTGGCCGAGCTGGCGGCCCACGTGCAGACCCATCAGCCGGAGAGGGCGCAGCAGATGCAGCGGCGCCTGCAGCAGATCGCCGAACAGCTGACCGGCAGGCTGACTCCAGACGCCGCTCAGCAGCTCACCGAACAGGTGAGTGGCGCTCTGAACCGCGATGAGCACTACACTCAGACGTGTGGACTAACAAGGGTAGTGAAGTGGTGGTGTGGTGTAGTGTGATGGGAAACTGCAGTGCAGCGCAATTAATTCACCACATATGAGAATGTGGTTGTGTGGTTAGGTCAAGTTGATGCAGTCAATGTAAACTAGATTCGAAAATAGGCTGATGTGGCAGTGCCACTCAGTGTTGCTCGACACATTTTTGGATGGCACGTGTCGCTTACGCTGGCTGTGACGCTGGCTGTGACGCTGGCTGTGACGCTGGCTGTGACGCTGGCTGTGACGCTGGCTGTGACGCTGGCTGTGACGCTGGCTGTGACGCTGGCTGTGACGCTGGCTGTGACGCTGGCTGTGACGCTGGCTGTGACGCTGGCTGTGACGCTGGCTGTGACGCTGGCTGTGACGCTGGCTGTGACGCCTTGATGTGACACCTTGATGTGACACCTTGATGTGACACCTTGATGTGACACCTTGATGTGACACCTTGATGTGACACCTTGATGTGACACCTTGATGTGACACCTTGATGTGACACCTTGATGTGACACCTTGATGTGACACCTTGATGTGACACCTTGATGTGACACCTTGATGTGACACCTTGATGTGACACCTTGATGTGACACCTTGATGTGACACCTTGATGTGACACCTTGATGTGACACCTTGATGTGACACCTTGATGTGACACCTTGATGTGACGCTTGCTGTGACGCTTGCTGTGACGCTGGCTGGCGGGTCCTGAGTTGTGATTGTGATATTTTCGCCCCTCCATCTCATCTCACTGTTGTGACACCAACTCGTGCCGCCTCAGGTGAAGGAGAGCGGAGCTGAGGTGACGGCCGTCACTGACGAGCTGCAGCAGCGGGTAGACGCCCTCACCAGCGCCGCTCAGTCCTGGGAACAGGTAACTCACAGCTCCAGAAAACCCCGGCACTGGCGGCCGAGTTATGCCGCTTTGCATGGGTGGCGGCACTGAACACATACATTTTGTCTATCGGCGACCTTGATTGCTTTGCTTGATACTTTTTACGTTGATCTCTCCCGATCCTGTTTTTTGTGATAGTTTGTCTTGCGAGGCTCAATGGACTTAGTCCTAAAACTCACCCTACTTCTCATTTCGATGTCACGTTTGTCTCTTCCTCTGCCCCGGCTATGACGTCCCGTGAGCAGCAGATCTCTTGCCGCGAAGGAAGGCGCAAATGACCCATCTCTGTGTGTCTGTACCTCCGATCTATAGGCGAGTGAGCGT
Source organism: Chirona hameri (assembly GCA_036785665.1). Lineage (NCBI taxonomy): Eukaryota > Metazoa > Arthropoda > Thecostraca > Balanomorpha > Balanidae > Chirona > Chirona hameri. The sequence continues at coordinate 625,184 of JAXIVJ010000009.1, forward strand.
GTGGAGGCGGTCCGGCTCGGCCTTCAGTCAGCCCAGCGCGGCCAGCAGCGCCTCTCCACGCTGGGTATGCCTCCCGAGACGCGCCGCCAGCAGCTGCAGCAGCTGACACAGCAGCTGCAGCAGCACACCGAGGAGCGACAGCAGCTGCAGCAGCTCATGGACGCGCTGCAGACAGGTACGTCTCTGGTAGGTCGACAGGTACACAGCAGCTGCAGCAGCTGCAGCAGCTGCAGCAGCACACTGAGGAGCGGCAGCAGCTGCAGCAGCTCATGGATGCGCTGCAGACAGGTGCGGAGCGCGGCAGTGTGGGTGATCTGGTGCACAGACTTGTTGCACTGGTTAGATTCGTATTAATTAATCTACAGCGTTGATGTCTTTTAACGTTAATTTTCCGCCCTTATTTGTCGTGTCTGTTGTCTATAAATATATCAGTTTCTGATGTTGTCCGTGATCTCCGATGTTGTACAAACTTGTCCACTTGCGCTGCTAGAGACTGACGTGACTGTAGTTTTGTCGTTCATCGGGCTCATGTTTTGTGTGACGTTACTTCTGTATGACCGGGTGCGTTCGGCTAACGTTGCGCTTCTGTACGACCGGGTGCGTTCGGCTAACGTTGCCCTTCTGTACGACCGGGTGCGTTCGGCTAACGTTGCGCTTCTGTACGACCGGGTGCGCTCGGCTAACGTTGAGCTTCTGTACGACCGGGTGCGTTCGGCTAACGTTGCCCTTCTGTACGACCGGGTGCGCTCGGCTAACGTTGCCCTTCTGTACGACCGGGTGCGTTCGGCTAACGTTGCGCTTCTGTACGACCGGGTGCGTTCGGCTAACGTTGCGCTTCTGTACGACCGGGTGCGTTCGGCTAACGTTACTTCTGTACGACCGGGTGCGTTCGGCTAACGTTACTTCTGTACGACCGGGTGCGTTCGGCTAACGTTGCGCTTCTGTACGACTGGGTGCGTTCGGCTAACGTTGCGCTTCTGTACGACCGGGTGCGTTCGGCTAACGTTGCGCTTCTGTACGACCGGGTGCGTTCGGCTAACGTTACTTCTGTACGACCGGGTGCGTTCGGCTAACGTTACTTCTGTACGACCGGGTGCGTTCGGCTAACGTTACTTCTGTACGACCGGGTGCGTTCGGCTAACGTTGCGCTTCTGTACGACCGGGTGCGTTCGGCTAACGTTGCGCTTCTGTACGACCGGGTGCGTTCGGCTAACGTTGCGCTTCTGTACGACCGGGTGCGCTCGGCTAACGTTGAGCTTCTGTACGACCGGGTGCGCTCGGCTAACGTTGCCCTTCTGTACGACCGGGTGCGCTCGGCTAACGTTGCCCTTCTGTACGACCGGGTGCGTTCGGCTAACGTTGCGCTTCTGTACGACCGGGTGCGTTCGGCTAACGTTGCGCTTCTGTACGACCGGGTGCGTTCGGCTAACGTTACTTCTGTACGACCGGGTGCGTTCGGCTAACGTTACTTCTGTACGAACGGGTGCGTTCGGCTAACGTTGCGCTTCTGTACGACCGGGTGCGTTCGGCTAACGTTGCGCTTCTGTACGACCGGGTGACGTTGCGCTTCTGTGCGACCGGGTGCGTTCGGCTAACGTGCTGTGCTCCCCCTGCAGAGGGTTACGACGCAGGCCAGCTCAGCAGCGAGCTGGCCATCCTGGCCGACACGCTGGAGCACATGAAGGAGACGGCCGACCAGCAGCGCATCGTGCTCGAGGAGGAGTACAAACACTGGCAGACCTACCAGGAGCAGGTCAGTAATACATGCGACACGATACAGTCAAATGCAGGTCACTTACTGCCGGCCAGCGCAGACCCCGGACACGGAGTGGTTGTAGAATGGTCACTGGTCAGCAGCCTTGTCGGTAACTGCCAGTGATAGTTTCTGATGTCATTTGTCGGACGACTGAGTGTAAGAAGGGGTCAGGGAGTAGGAGTGTAGGCATGGGGTCAGGGATAAGGAGAGCCCCTGGTCGCACTCGCAGTCTAGTCGGGACTCGTGGCTCGTGGTCCGTCGTTCGTTTGGCGGTACCTGCTGGTAATCATTGCGTGTTTGACCGGCTGATGCCCGGCCAGGTGAGAGACCTGGTGCCCTGGCTGGACTGGGCGGAGCAGAAGGTGGCGGCCCATCTGTGCCTGACCGGTCAGACGTGTGTGGGTGTGTGACCTGCTGTCTGCTGTCTGTGTCTGTCCAGGTGGGGACCTGGTGCCCTGGCTGGACTGGGCGGAGGAGAAGGTGGCGGCCCATCTGTCTCTGACCGGTCAGACGTGTGTGGGTGTGTGACCTGCTGTCTGTATCTGTGTCTGTCCAGGTGGGAGACCTGGTGCCCTGGCTGGACTGGGCGGAGGAGAAGGTGGCGGCCGACGTGTCTGACCGGTCAGACGTGTGTGGGTGTGTGACCTGCTGTCTGTATCTGTCCAGGTGGGAGACCTGGTGCCCTGGCTGGACTGGGCGGAGGAGAAGGTGGCGGCCCATCTGTCTCTGACCGGTCAGACGTATGAGGGTGTGTGACCTGCTGTCTGCTGTCTGTGTCTGTCCAGGTGGGGGACCTGGTGCCCTGGCTGGACTGAGCGGAACAGAAGGTGGCGGCCCATCTGTCTCTGACCGGTCAGACGTATGAGGGTGTGTGACCTGCTGTCTGCTGTCTGTGTCTGTCCAGGTGGGAGACCTGGTGCCCTGGCTGGACTGGGCGGAGGAGAAGGTAGCGGCCGACCTGCCACGGCCCGCCCAGCTCGAGGAGGCCACCGATATTCTGCAGCAGTGCCAGCACTTCGAGGACCAGTGCATCGACAAGGAGCCGGCTGTCAAGGTTCGGCTGACATTGCTCCGATAATCGGACTCACATACAATGTATGTACCTATGTTCAGGTTCCTGGTGTGGTCAACCGGACATTATGACTCAAACTTTTCCATCTACATTGTAATTGTTTACCGATGTTTTGCATCTTTTTTCCAAATAGTTCTCGCGTTAAATTGTTGTACAAAATATTGTGCTGTGTTTGTTTTCAGATACGTAATTTACTATGATGGAAATATAAGGTTATACTCACTGCAGACTGGTTATTGATTCGACTCTGATTGAATCGATTGGAATCGTTCAATCAAAATATCTTGAAGAAGAATCGATTCACCGCCGTTGTTTTTTTATTCATGAATCATGATTGAATCAAATCCCGCATATAAACAAGGCTGATTGAATACAAAAGACTGTGCAATGCTATTTCAGTGGTGAGTCAAACGTGATTTGATCACAAATGTTTTGATTCTTTGAATCGGAAAGAATAATTTCTCAAAATGATTATCCAGGAATCAAACGGTGACTGAATCATTCATATTCCAAAATGAATCGTGATTGAATCCTTCCAAAAAAGGTGAATCAATAACCAGTCTGACTCACTGAGGACAAATGTGATAGCTACATCCTCTGCTTTGCTAACATTCATTCATTCATTCATTCATTCATTCATTCATTCACCTCTGCGTGTCACCAGGTTCTGGTGGATGAGAGTGCTCAGATGGTGCAGGTGTTTAACGTCTCGGACCAGGCCGACTCTCTGGTGACCCGCTGGACCAAGGTCCGGGAGACCTCGGTCGCCTGGGTCCAGCAGATGCAGGTAATTCGATGTGGTAACGTCTCGGTAAACCGTGTCTATGTCATCTGAGCTGGTCTACAGCTGACGTTCAGACTGTAGTTCAAAATCGGAGAAGATGAAAGCATGGTTACATGCTTATAGATTCGAAGATTTCATACGGGGGGGGGGGGGGGGGCGGTCACTCGGGAAAGTTCAGGCCAACGTGTTTGTCCGTCCGTCCGTCCGTCCGTCCGTCCGTCCGCCCGTCTGTCCGTGTGTGTCCGTGTGTCCGGCGATATTTTGCACAACTCTACAGGTCGAACGGAAGGCGTCACCTTCTGGAGATGTTACTTGTAGGCGATGCTTTGATTCGTGTGATACATTGCCTCGGTACTTCATTACATGTTGCGATTAAAGTCTGCAAGTGGACGACAATTACACGGCTTCAGTTTGACAATGTGCTAGTGGCAGATGCCATGTTCTCTCATCCGGCCTGTTTAGGTGGCGCTTCGCTCCGCAACATCGGGGCGTGGGCGCGATCTGTTCGTTGTCTGGGGCTCAAGGCGTGATCTGTTCTTTGTCTGGGGCTCAGGGCGTGATCTGTTCTTTGTCTGGGGCTCAGGGCGTGATCTGTTCGTTGTCTGGGGCTCAAGGCGTGATCTGTTCGTTGTCTGGGGCTCAAGGCGTGATCTGTTCTTTGTCTGGGGCTCAGGGCGTGATCTGTTCTTTGTCTGGCTCAGGGCGTGATCTGTTCTTTGTCTGGCTCAGGGCGTGATCTGTTCGTTGTCTGGGGCTCAAGGCGTGATCTGTTCTTTGTCTGGCTCAGGACGTGATCTGTTCTTTGTCTGGGGCTCAGGGCGTGATCTGTTCGTTGTCTGGGGCTCAAGGCGTGATCTGTTCGTTGTCTGGGGCTCAAGGCGTGATCTGTTCTTTGTCTGGGGCTCAGGGCGTGATCTGTTCTTTGTCTGGGGCTCAGGGCGTGATCTGTTCTTTGTCTGGGGCTCAGGGCGTGATCTGTTCTTTGTCTGGGCCTCAGGGCGTGATCTGTTCTTTGTCTGGCTCAGGGCGTGATCTGTTCTTTGTCTGGCTCAGGGCGTGATCTGTTCTTTGTCTGGGGCTCAGGGCGTGATCTGTTCTTTGTCTGGGCCTCAGGGCGTGATCTGTTCTTTGTCTGGGGCTCAGGGCGTGATCTGTTCTTTGTCTGGGGCTCAGGGCGTGATCTGTTCTTTGTCTGGGCCTCAGGGCGTGATCTGTTCTTTGTCTGGCTCAGGGCGTGATCTGTTCTTTGTCTGGCTCAGGGCGTGATCTGTTCTTTGTCTGGGGCTCAGGGCGTGATCTGTTCTTTGTCTGGGCCTCAGGGCGTGATCTGTTCTTTGTCTGGCTCAGGGCGTGATCTGTTCTTTGTCTAGCTCAGGGCGTGATCTGTTCTTTGTCTGGGGCTCAGGGCGTGATCTGTTCTTTGTCTGGGGCTCAGGGCGTGATCTGTTCTTTGTCTGGGGCTCAGGGCGTGATCTGTTCTTTGTCTGGGGCTCAGGGCGTGATCTGTTCTTTGTCTGGCTCAGGGCGTGATCTGTTCTTTGTCTGGCTCAGGGCGTGATCTGTTCTTTGTCTGGGGCTCAGGGCGTGATCTGTTCTTTGTCTGGGGCTCAGGGCGTGATCTGTTCTTTGTCTGGCTCAGGGCGTGATCTGTTCTTTGTCTGGCTCAGGGCGTGATCTGTTCTTTGTCTGGGGCTCAGGGCGTGATCTGTTCTTTGTCTGGCTCAGGGCGTGATCTGTTCTTTGTCTGGCTCAGGGCGTGATCTGTTCTTTGTCTGGCTCAGGGCGTGATCTGTTCTTTGTCTGGGGCTCAGGGCGTGATCTGTTCTTTGTCTGGCTCAGGGCGTGATCTGTTCTTTGTCTGGGGCTCAGGGCGTGATCTGTTCTTTGTCTGGGGCTCAGGGCGTGATCTGTTCTTTGTCTGGCTCAGGACGTGATCTGTTCTTTGTCTGGGGCTCAGGGTGTGATCTGTTCTTTGTCTGGGGCTCAGGGCGTGATCTGTTCTTTGTCTGGCTCAGGGCGTGATCTGTTCTTTGTCTGGCTCAGGGCGTGATCTGTTCTTTGTCTGGCTCAGGGCGTGATCTGTTCTTTGTCTGGCTCAGGACGTGATCTGTTCTTTGTCTGGGGCTCAGGGCGTGATCTGTTCTTTGTCTGGCTCAGGGCGTGATCTGTTCTTTGTCTGGGGCTCAGGGCGTGATCTGTTCTTTGTCTGGGGCTCAGGGCGTGATCTGTTCTTTGTCTGGCTCAGGGCGTGATCTGTTCTTTGTCTGGGGCTCAGGGCGTGATCTGTTCTTTGTCTGGCTCAGGGTGTGATCTGTTCTTTGTCTGGCTCAGGGCGTGATCTGTTCTTTGTCTGGGGCTCAGGGCGTGATCTGTTCTTTGTCTGGGCCTCAGGGCGTGATCTGTTCTTTGTCTGGCTCAGGGCGTGATCTGTTCTTTGTCTGGGGCTCAGGGCGTGATCTGTTCTTTGTCTGGGGCTCAGGGCGTGATCTGTTCTTTGTCTGGGGCTCAGGGCGTGATCTGTTCTTTGTCTGGGGCTCAGGGCGTGATCTGTTCTTTGTCTGGCTCAGGGCGTGATCTGTTCTTTGTCTGGGGCTCAGGGCGTGATCTGTTCTTTGTCTGGCTCAGGGCGTGATCTGTTCTTTGTCTGGCTCAGGGCGTGATCTGTTCTTTGTCTGGGGCTCAGGGCGTGATCTGTTCTTTGTCTGGCTCAGGGCGTGATCTGTTCTTTGTCTGGGGCTCAGGGCGTGATCTGTTCTTTGTCTGGCTCAGGGCGTGATCTGTTCTTTGTCTGGCTCAGGGCGTGATCTGTTCTTTGTCTGGGGCTCAGGGCGTGATCTGTTCTTTGTCTGGGGCTCAGGGCGTGATCTGTTCTTTGTCTGGGGCTCAGGGCGTGATCTGTTCTTTGTCTGGGGCTCAGGGCGTGATCTGTTCTTTGTCTGGGGCTCAGGGCGTGATCTGTTCTTTGTCTGGGGTTCAAGGCGTGATCTGTCTGGCCGGACCGTTATAGTATCCCCGGCACCGGCCGTGTTGCCTGTTTCTGGACGGACTGTGACCGCGTCTGGACTGACAATATTACGGCTGTACCCGGCAGAGTCTGGTGTCGGCACTGCAGGCCGTGTTGCCTGTTTCTGGACGGACTGTGACCGCGTCTGGACTGACAATATTACGGCTGTACCCGGCAGAGTCTGGTGTCGGCACTGCAGGCCGTGTTGCCTGTTTCTGGACGGACTGTGACCGCGTCTGGACTGACAATATTACGGCTGTACCCGGCAGAGTCTGGTGTCGGCACTGCAGGCCGTGTTGCCTGTTTCTGGACGGACTGTGACCGCGTCTGGACTGACAATATTACGGCTGTGCCCGGCAGAGTCTGGTGTCGGCACTGCAGGCCGTGTTGCCTGTTTCTGGACCGACTGTGACCGCGTATGGACTGACAATATTACGGCTGTACCCGGCATAGTCTGGTGTCGGCACTGCAGGCCGTGTTGCCTGTTTCTGGACCGACTGTGACCGCGTCTGGACTGACAATATTACGGCTGTACCCGGCAGAGTCTGGTGTCGGCACTGCAGGCCGTGTTGCCTGTTTCTGGACCGACTGTGACCGCGTCTGGACTGACAATATTACGGCTGTACCCGGCAGAGTCTGGTGTCCGCACTGCAGGCCGTGTTGCCTGTTTCTGGACGGACTGTGACCGCGTCTGGACTGACAATATTACGGCTGTACCCGGCAGAGTCTGGTGTCGGCGCTGCAGGCCGTGTTGCCTGTTTCTGGACGGACTGTGACCGCGTCTGGACTGACAATATTACGGCTGTACCCGGCAGAGTCTGGTGTCCGCACTGCAGGCCGTGCTGCCTGTTTCTGGACGGACTGTGACCGCGTCTGGACTGACAATATTACGGCTGTACCCGGCAGAGTCTGGTGTCCGCACTGCAGGGTGTGTTGTCTGTTTCTGGACCGACTGTGACCGCGTCTGGACTGACAATATTACGGCTGTACCCGGCAGAGTCTGGTGTCGGCACTGCAGGGTGTGTTGTCTGTTTCTGGACCGACTGTGACCGCGTCTGGACTGACAATATTACGGCTGTACCCGGCAGAGTCTGGTGTCGGCACTGCAGGGTGTGTTGTCTGTTTCTGGACCGACTGTGACCGCGTCTGGACTGACAATATTACGGCTGTACCCGGCAGAGTCTGGTGTCGGCACTGCAGGGTGTGTTGTCTGTTTCTGGACCGACTGTGACCGCGTCTGGACTGACAATATTACGGCTGTACCCGGCAGAGTCTGGTGTCGGCACTGCAGGGTGTGCACACGGAGCTGAGCTCGGTGCGGCAGTGGCTAGACCAGGTCAGCGCCGCCGTGCCCTCGGAGGAGGATGTGCCGGACGCCAACCAGGAGCTCGACTCGCTACAGGTAACCGCTACCGGCGATAGGGCTGTACGGCAGCGCTCAGTGGTATGTGATCAGCCGAGGCCCGGGAGCACGGGGGAGCGGTACTGAGAATATGTCGAGAGTGGCAGGTGCCGGCGGGGTGAGGTAGGGTGGCTGCGCAGGTGTCGATGTCAAGATAGCTCCTAGACCAGTGCAGTGGTTCAACACCTTCTACAAAGACATTCAGTGTCCCAACATCCTCTACCGATAATTAGTGTCTCAACTCTCAACACGGTGTTCATAACTCCATGACATAACACGGCTCCCCGCCTGTTGTGGACAGCCGGCCGTCAGTGAGATGCCTGGCCGTCAGTCTGCCGTGCTGGGTCTGTGTGTGACCCCTCCCCGCCTGTTTTGGACAGCCGGCCGTCAGTGAGATGCCCGGCCGTCAGTCTGCCGTGCTGGGCCTGCAGCAGCGCTGTGACCAGCTGGCTGACATGCTCACACCAGAGGGCGCTGTGACACTCCGCGCGCACGTGGCGGCTCTACGGACGGAGATCTCTCAGCTGAATCAGAACCTGAGGCAGAGACAGACCAAGACCGCCGACGCCGTGAACCAGAGGTGAGCGTGCTCGTCTGTCGAGCCAGGCGCAGGGGCGGCTCGGTCGACACTGGAAGTGTGGGATGGATGCTCTGGACGGGACGGATGCCGGTGTGGTGGCGGTGACAGTGGTGTATGCTCTGGACGGGACGGATGCCGGTGTGATCACGGTGACAGTGGTGTATGCTCTGGACGGGACGGATGCCGGTGTGGTGGCGGTGACAGTGGTGTATGCTCTGGACGGGACGGATGCCGGTGTGGTGGCGGTGACAGTGGTGTATGCTCTGGACGGGACGGATGCCGGTGTGGTGGCGGTGACAGTGGTGTATGCTCTGGACGGGACGGATGCCGGTGTGATCACGGTGACAGTGGTGTATGCTCTGGACGGGACGGATGCCGGTGTGATCACGGTGACAGTGGTGTATGCTCTGGACGGGACGGATGCCGGTGTGATCACGATGACAGTGGTGTATGCTCTGGACGGGACGGATGCCGGTGTGATCACGGTGACAGTGGTGTATGCTCTGGACGGGACGGATGCCGGTGTGATTACGGTGACAGTGGTGTATGCTCTGGACGGGACGGATGCTGGTGTGGTGGCGGTGACAGTGGTGTATGCTCTGGACGGGACGGATGCCGGTGTGGTGGCGGTGACAGTGGTGTATGCTCTGGACGGGACGGATGCCGGTGTGGTGGCGGTGACAGTGGTGTATGCTCTGGACGGGACGGATGCCGGTGTGGTGGCGGTGACAGTGGTGTATGCTCTGGACGGGACGGATGCCGGTGGGGTGGCGGTGACAGTGGTGTATGCTCTGGACGGGACGGATGCCGGTGTGATCACGGTGACAGTGGTGTATGCTCTGGACGGGACGGATGCCGGTGTGATCACGGTGACAGTGGTGTATGCTCTGGACGGGACGGATGCCGGTGTGATCACGGTGACAGTGGTGTATGCTCTGGACGGGACGGATGCCGGTGTGATCACGGTGACAGTGGTGTATGCTCTGGACGGGACGGATGCCGGTGTGGTGGCGGTGACAGTGGTGTATGCTCTGGACGGGACGGATGCCGGCGTGATCACGGTGACAGTGGTGTATGCTCTGGACGGGACAGATGCCGGCGTGATCACGGTGACAGTGGTGTATGCTCTGGACGGGACGGATGCCGGTGTGATCACGGTGACAGTGGTGTATGCTCTGGACGGGACGGATGCCGGTGTGATCACGGTGACAGTGGTGTATGCTCTGGACGGGACGGATGCCGGTGTGATCACGGTGACAGTGGTGTATGCTCTGGACGGGACGGATGCCGGTGTGATCACGGTGACAGTGGTGTATGCTCTGGACGGGACGGATGCCGGTGTGATCACGGTGACAGTGGTGTATGCTCCAAACTCGATCTTAGTCGGGCCTGTATTGGGTCGCAAATTTTACACTGGCGAGTTTACGGTTTGTCACTTGATGTCGAGTTTCATAACTTAAAATCGTGTCTTCGGAAAAAGATAACAGCGATACTTGACGAATACTGGTTTGTGTTTTACATCCTGAGTGTGATGTCTCTAACACACATGGCGATTCCCTACAGTAATTGCCGTCAGTCGGGCTCGATCTTGTCATGGTGTACTCGTCTATCGGCCTCACCGAATAGGACAAATCGTCGCCAACATTGAATGACGTTACGCCTGACTGTGTGCCCTGCGCCCGTCGCCAGGGAGGAGACGCACCGGCGTCTGACGGCGCTGACCGGCTGGCTGGACGGCCTGAAGAACCAGCTGGCCGAGTTTGACCGCGTTCAGATCGACTCACTCTGGGAGTGTCTCACCTCACTCTCCTCGCTGCAGCAGGAGCTCACCATGGTGAGACGTTCTCACTCTCTGGTTATAATGCACGCTCTAATGTTTGGCACGTCGCGCACTAGCGATTGGGTTTTAGTGTTCACTGGGTATATTGTGTTCGCATGTCATAAGTTGTCGAATTGCAGCCAGAAGCTGCGGTGGCTTATTATGTTTTGCCTTGTTGAAAGTGATACATAGGTATCTGCACGTGTTGACATTTTCTGTTTTTCGAGATGCGTAATCTTCAGCGCGGAGAGAGGAACGTCACACGTCACACGTGTGCGACAGCACGTCATGGATGTATTGTTTTTTTTTCTCGCTATATTATTTTATGTTGTGATGCTCTACGTTCTGCATGCTCTTTGTGTGCCATTTTTTATGAATCTAAAACACTTCCAATACGGAATCATGTGAAGTCATTACCTTCGGGCCATTGAAGCGAACAATACAGCTGTAAGTTAATTCAGTTTTAACTTGCCTATGCCCGAATGAACATCTGGATCGCGTGGTACGGTGACGTTCGACAATATTCTAATTATCATAAGTTGTCGAATTGCAGCCAGAAGCTGCGGTGGCTTATTATGCTTATATTAATTATCCCTTTTTCTGTGATCTTTATAATGAGCCGCTAATTGACACGCTTACTGACCGTGTGCGGTGTTTGTCCGCCGTGTCCTCAGAAGCTGCCGAGCTGCGAGTCAGTGCGGGAGGACGCCACCAGTCTGTACAACGAGCGTCCCTCGAAGGAGAACGCCCAGCTGCGAGACGACTCTGAGCAGCTGTGCGCGGCGGCGCGCCAGGCGCAGACGGCCGTCACAGGCCGACACCAGGCTGTGGGACTCTGGTCCGAGCTGGCCTCCCATAGGTGGGTAGAGTAGGGGCGCAGACGGCCGTCACAGGCCGACACCAGGCTGTGGGACTCTGGTCCGAGCTGGCCTCCCATAGGTGGGTAGAGTAGGGGCGGAGATGATGGCTCTCACAGTTAGGTGTGAGCTCACGTCTTACTGAGGAAGAGCTAGCTTCTCACAGGTGGGTCTGAGATTCACCGTCATGTTGAGATAAGAGAAACGGGCAAAGGAATCGCGACTGCTGCTGCTGACGGCAAATTCTTATTATTTATTTACACCAAACTGCATAGTCAACTAATAGTGGAATTCAAAGTATTATCTAGGTTTGATGAATGCTCTTAAGTTCAATGTACTAGCATTGGGACATTGAGTGGAAAACGACACCCTATGGATACTAGTTTCCCCGAGTTTTACTGTGAATTTTCTACTCCTTATTCTATAATGTATTGCATAGTTGCAACCCTGATACTGATTTCTGGATGTAATGATAAGGACAACCTGTGGAGGGAAAGCCAGGTAAGAATTGGCATAGGTGATAACTAATTTTGGTGAGCGGGTAATTGGGTTATACAACCTAGTGCATATTATGTTTTTGGTTGAATTTTCCATTATTTATGCTTATTAGCCATAATGTTCCACTCCGCACTCCAGCTGCAAAGCAATCCTAGGACCCTGCTTAAGTTTGGAATGGGATACACATGCCGCAGAATGCTGATAGTTGTGTTGACTCGCTTGTGCTGTGCTTCTATAGGGAACAGGCGGCTCACATTGTATGCCGGGCGTTTCAGTAAGCGGCTCGGTGACCAACTGTCGGCGATGTCGGACCGGCTTCGGTCGGACGCCCTGACTGCCGAGAAGGTGCCGGAACTGAAGCAGCACCTGGTCACGCTGCAGGTAAATACCGGCTATCCTGGTACAGCTCCCGTCACAGACTGGACGGGTTACGGGGTAACCAGTCCGAATGGCTCTCTTCTCGTTCCAGACACTCGAGATGACAAATGTATTGCCGATGTGAATGAATCATAAGCCTGTCTGTGCATTTTCAGCGATGCTGTCTTGGCACTCAAGCAGGATTTGGAGAGATAAATTCAGCAAGCACCACGCTTGCCTTAACTCAGGGAACTATGACCGGGCCACTCGTATCAAGCCGGTCATCGACATTGGCTTGGCTGGACACGTGCATCACCTCATATCTCCGACCATTGTCGGCTGTGTGCCATTGCTACGTGTGAGCGCCTGGTCATCCGTCCTTGGAGGCGACTGACACGCCCCTCTGTCTGTGGTTTCAGTCGGAGCAGACGGCGCTGGAGGCGGAGGCGGCGGCGCTGGCCCCGGCCGCCGAGCGGGCCGGCCTGACTGTGCTGCGCGGCCAGCAGGAGCAGCCGCCGCAGCAGCTCAGCGGCGACACGCTGCGACACCTGCAGCAGCTGATGGACCAGCTGGACGAACACGACGGACGCCTGGCCGAGCGGCAGGAGGTGAGCCGACTGCGGCGCGCTGAGCCGACTGCGAGGGGTTGATGTGAATGCATGACAGACTCATGACAGGATGGGAATCGACAATATGCCAGGTATTGCTCAAATCGTCACTGCCTACACGACACTAAGACCTTTACACGACACTAAAGTCTCAGCTTCATCGGCCGCGAATGGTCATCACCGAGACATCTCCTCTCATGAAGCTGTCGGAACACCAATCCTTGTGCACGTTTCAGGCGTGGCACCCTTCAACGCCCACCTGTTTATCGGTGTCCTCGCGAGCACATGCCTGATTTTATTCCACCTAACACCACCCGTTTCGTCTACGCCAGGTCTGGGAGAAGTTCTGCGACGATCGTGACGGTCTGGTCACCTGGCTGGAGGCGACGCGGAGCAGGGTGTCGGCCGAGCAGGCGCGCTGCGCCCGGATGGATGACCTCCCAGGGCTGCTGTCTCAGCTGGACAGCGCGCAGAGGGAGGCCGACTCACACACTGCCGCCTTCCAGGTTAGGAGACGGAGAGACAGTGGTTCAGTGGGGTGCTGCAGACAGGCATCACTTGGTGATGCTGTTTAGGCGTACTCCAGTTCAGAGTTATCGAACTAATGCGTGCCTAGAAGGAGACATGCCCTTAGTTTTAGTGTTCTTGGCTTACACGCGACTCACAGGAATCAGTTTTGTCGTCTGTGTTTAATTTTCCTTTACAAAAATAAAGACATATTACAATTAACGTGCGCTCATATTGGATAGGGGAGTTTCATGCGCCTGTTTTTGTACACCGGAAGCTTTCTACGCTTGCCGCGCCCGCTGTGGTATCTGGCTCCGCATGTCGATGACACTGGTCCACTCCTTCCAGGCGCTGCACCAGGAAAGTCAGGCCGTGCTGGAGTCGGACCCGGGCCGCTTCTCCGAAGTGCACGAGGAGGTGGTGAACCTGGACCGCGCCTGGAACGCGCTCCGACAGACACTGACCGAGACCACGACCCGACACCAGGCCCTGAGAGACGCCTGGGCCGCCGTGCAGGGGGCTCTGCAGGCGGCGGCAGCGGCTGTCTCGGGGGCAGAGACCTTCCAGCAGGGGCTGGGCACCGCGCCGGACGCCGCTGCGGATCTAGAGAAGACCCTGGCTGACGGTCGGCGAGCGGCCGAGCGGCTAGCGGCGGCACGGCGGCAGCTGACCGCCGCTGTGGCGAGAGCGCACGCTGCCGCTGCCGCCGCCGGGCTCGGAGAATGTCTGGAGAGTGAGCTGCAGAAGGCAGAGGTACCAGCGCGCGAGACTCAGTGTGATGAGCTGCGAGCTAAATTGGAGCGTCTACTGCCTGATTTGGAGTCTGCGCAGGTCCTGTGGGCGCAGGCGGCGCGCGCTCAGGACGAGGGGCTGCGCTGGACAGCGGCAGCGCAACAGACTCTGCGCTCTGCCGCGGACGGCGCCGCCGGGCTGCGCGAGACGGGCGCGCGGCTGGAGCAGTGTCGACACGAGCTGGCGGCGCACCAGACAGCCGCGCGCGCCGCCGCCGACAAGGTGGACGAGGTGACGCGGATGCTGGGCGCCGCCGAAGTACCAGCGCTTGACGCGGGCCGCCGCCAGCTCACAGAGGAGCTCTCTGCTGTGGAGATGGCTCTGCGCGGCACGCAAGACACCCTGGACGGCCTGATGTCGCGCGAGGCGGCGCTGCGCGTTGCGCTCGGCCGCTGTGCTGAGTCGGCCATCGAGCTTCGCCAGAGAGTTGCGACGCTGGACGACCCGGCCGGCACACCAGGGGAGATGGTGTCCCGGCTACAGAAGGCGGACGAGTGTACAGAAGCGGCGGCGGAGCTGGAGACGGCCCTGGCCGCCGTACAGACCGATATAGACGCGATGAAGGAGACGCTACCGACCAGCACCTACCAGAAGGAGCACTCGCTGCTCGCCGCCAAGCTGAAGAACATCAAGACGCAGCTGAAGCGAGTCACCGCGCTCCTCGGGGGTTCACTGGAGAAGAAATTTACATTATTGCTCAAGGACTCGAAGAAAGACCTCTCTGCGCTCACGGATAAGCTCAACTGGCTGGAGTCTGCGCCGGCGGAGGACCGGGCGGCGGTGGAGGCGCGTCTTGCTGTGCTGACTGAGGTCAGCCAGGGCGTTGAGTCAGCGCGTGCTGCTCAGACCAGTCTGCGGGAGACCGCCGATCAATACCTGGCGGCGCTGCCGGAGCAGAAGCGACCGGCCGTCACTGCAGCGCTGAAGCGACACCAATCAGAGATTGACGAAATCGCCGGCCGGGCGGCGGACGCTGAAAAACGCACTGACGCCCTGCTGGTCAAGTGGGCCGAGTTCGAGGTGGCCGCCGCAGAGGTGAGCCGACCGCTGGCCGAGAGCGAGGCGACCGAGCTGCCGGCCGGCCAGCTCACCTCGCCGGACGAGATCGAGCCGCGCTGCGCCACCGCCGAGCAGAGCGTGGCGCGACTGCAGGGTCTGTCGGCGCCGCTGGAGCGCGCCACCGCGCTGGCCGCCGAGCTGGCTGCGCTCAGCGCCGACTGCGCTGCGCCACAGCAGGCGCGCCAGCTGGAGGCGCGGCTGGAGGCGCAGCAGCGGCTGGCGGCCGCGCAGCTGCGCCGGCTGACGGCTGCAGCGAGGGCGGCCGACCAGTACCGCCAGGCCGAGCAGGCCATGACCGCCTGGCTGACTGAGGCGCGGAATGATTTGACGAAGCACGAGGCGGTGCTGGCGGCCAGCAGACCGACGCTGGGCCAGCAGCAGCGCATGAAGTCGATGCGCCAGGCGCTGGGCGGCTGCCACGACGGACAGCAGTACCTAACCGCAGCCACCACCCCAGCCGAGCAGCTACTGGCAGAACTGGCCCCACCGGCGCGCGAGGCGGTCCGGGCCGAGCTGCGCGCGCTGCGTGACGCCTGGGAGCGACTGCTGGACGACGCCAACCAGGCACTGAAGACACTCGAGGCGCTTGTGCTGCAGCTGAGCTCTTTCGACGACTGCTTCCGTCAGGTGATCAACTGGCTGGACGGGGCCGAGGCGCAGCTGGAGGACGAACCCGAAGCGCGCGCCACGCTACCCGAGAAGACGGCCGTGTTGCGCGACGAGCTCGCCCGCCGCCAGGAGGTGCAGCTCCGGCAGCACATGGTGGCGCAGCTTCGCGACCGCGCCGAGCTGGCGGCCGATGGCGCGCCGCCGGCCGAGCTGGCCGACTGTCTGCAGCGGTATGATGCACTGGAGCGCACTGTTGGGGAGCGGGTGGAGCGCGCCCAGGCGGCCGTGGACCGGCACCAGGCGCTGGCCCGCGCCCAGCAGGCAGTCAGCGAGTGGCTGGCTGGCCAGCAGGGTCGGCTGGCTGCTGTGCTGGCCGAGGATGAGGCGCCGGACGCGCTGCTCCCGGCCGTGGAGCGGCTCCAGGCGGCGGCGAAGGAGGGACTCGGTCTGCTGAAGGTGTGTGAGGCCGCGCTGGACGCGGTGCGGCCCGACACGGCGCCGGAGGGCCGCGCTGCGCTTGACGCAGAGATGGGCCAGCTGCAGGCGGACCATCACAAGCATATCTCGGACCTGTCCGACTTGCGGTTCCGCCTGCAGGCGGCGCGTCAGCAGCAGCAGGCGCAGCAGGAGCGCAGCCGCCAGCTGGGCGACTGGCTGCTGCGCCAGGAGCAGACGGCAGCCGAGCCGGCGCTGCTCGACACACTGCCGGAGAAGACGGCCGAGGTGGGTGTGACTGGATACGGGGGGATATATGAGGTTAGAAAGAAGACGCTGTAACGTTTTGGGATTTAGTAATTCAAGCTCGGTTATGAACTTGCCGATGTTACATAATTTTGCATGATAACGTATTCATGTTTTGTATTCGTAAAGTTGTATATTTTGGTTAAATATTGCCTCGTGTTTTGTACTGCAGCGCCAGAGCTGACTGATTGTATCGACACCAATCATCGGTATTATGATGTATTCAGCTGGGCCGCTGAGTAGCCTATGCCGTGACACCGTCTGTTTGTCTGCGTGTTCGGTATGTCAGGCGGAACGGCTGGAGGCTTTCTGTGCCGAGGTCTCCGAGCGTCAATCACAGCTGGCGCAGCAGCTGGGCGGCGGCCAGCTGCAGCCGCTGCAGGCACGCTGCCAGCAGCTGCACGGCCAGCTGCAGGAACAGGCGGCGCGCACACGGCAGATGGCCGCCGAACACGAGGAGTACGACGCCCGCCGCGCCGCGCTGCTTCAGTGGATCGAGCAGGCGCAGCAACAGCTACACCATAACAGGTACACGCCGGCAGGGTGGGTGGCGTCACCATAACAGGTACACGCCGGCAGGGTGGCTGGCGTCACCATAACAGGTACACGCCGGCAGGGTGGGTGGCGTCACCATAACATGTACACGCCGGCAGGGTGGTGGCGTCGGTATAACAGCTGGTACACGCCGGCAGGGTGGTGGCGTCGGTATAACAGCTGGTACACGCCGGCAGGGTGGGTGGCGTCACCATAACAGGTACACGCCGGCAGAGTGGGTGGCGTCACCATAACAGGTACACGCCGGCAGGGTGGATGGCGTCACCACAACAGGTACACGCCGGCAGGGTGGCGGCGTCGGTATAACAGCTGGTACACGCCGGCAGGGTGGGTGGCGTCACCATAACATGTACACGCCGGCAGGATGGGTGGCGTCACCATAACATGTACACGCCGGCAGGGTGGTGGCGTCGGTATAACAGCTGGTACACGCCGGCAGGGTGGGTGGCGTCACCATAACAGCTGGTACACGCCGGCAGGGTGGGTGGCGTCACCATAACAGGTACATGCCGGCAGGGTGGTGGCGTCGGTATAACAGCTGGTACACGCCGGCAGGGTGGTGGCGTCGGTATAACAGCTGGTACACGCCGGCAGGGTGGGTGGCGTCACCATAACAGGTACACGCCGGCAGGGTGGTGGCGTCGGTATAACAGCTGGTACACGCCGGCAGGGTGGTGGCGTCGGTATAACAGCTGGTACACGCCGGCAGGGTGGGTGGCGTCACCATAACAGGTACACGCCGGCAGAGTGGGTGGCGTCACCATAACAGGTACACGCCGGCAGGGTGGGTGGCGTCACCATAACAGCTGGTGCACGCCGGCAGGGTGGGTGGCGTCACCATAACAGGTACACGCCGGCAGGGTGGGTGGCGTCACCATAACAGCTGGTGCACGCCGGCAGGGTGGGTGGCGTCACCATAACAGGTACACGCCGGCAGGGTGGGTGGCGTCACCATAACAGCTGGTACACGCCGGCAGGGTGGGTGGCGTCACCATAACAGGTACACGCCGGCAGGGTGGCGGCGTCGGTATAACAGCTGGTACACGCCGGCAGGGTGGGTGGCGTCACCATAACAGGTACACGCCGGCAGGGTGGCGGCGTCGGTATAACAGCTGGTACACGCCGGCAGGGTGGGTGGCGTCACCATAACAGGTACACGCCGGCAGGGTGGCGGCGTCGGTATAACAGCTGGTACACGCCGGCAGGGTGGGTGGCGTCGGGGGTGGTGGGTTGAGAGGGCTATCGATGCCGCTGCTGTGAGTGCTGTGAGGTGGGACGGTAGTTTGCGTTGCTTGGTTTGCTCTTATGCGTACTGAACATCAGCAAGGTTGATGGTAACTTCGATCCTGTCTTGGTTCTTGATTGACACAATCCACTTTGACATCGAGTTTGCACTGGTGGCAGCAGCTTGTGCTTTGAATCCAACAACGTGTTGCATCGGGCGTCATCACTGACTGCTGCCTTGCCATTATGCGCCGGCAGTGTGGTGGTGGGCCAGCTCTCCGTGCTGAAGGAGCGCCGCCGCCTCCTGGAGGAGCTCTCGGACGAGTGGTGCCGCCGAAGCGGTGACGTGGACGCGGTGCTCACCCTCGGCGAGCGGCTCTACACCCACACTGGGCCGCTGGGACGCGAGACGGTCCGCGCTCACAACATGTCAGTATAGCTGCAGACTCTGTGCTGTTAACAGTGGTCTGCCTGTGCCGCTGCTTTGCTATTACAGAGGCCACTATAGGAATACTTTGAAGCGGACACTATTTTGTGACGCATTTCATTTAGTCTTAAAACCAAAATGGATAACTTGCTAATCATTCGACTAATTCATGCATAGTAGCTGTTGTCGATAAGTTGAAAGTTGTGACACCTGCGGGCTGTTTTGCTGTGTTTGATAATCGGTTGTGGTCCCCGGCTTGTCCCGGCACCTACTGTGTTGTGGTCTGCCGGTCTGCCCTGTACGTGCTGTCTGGTGCCATGTCAGCCGATGCGCAGCCTGTAGCCTGCCTTGCCCTACCCGTGCCGCTGCCTGGTCCATCAGGTCGCTGCGTGGCGGCTGGGAGAAGCTGTCGGACGCGCTGCAGGCCGGCTGCCAGCGGCTGGACGGCTGTCTGCAGCAGTTCGCCGAGTTCAGCGAGCAGCAGGAGCAGCTGACGCGTTGGCTGCACGACGTCGAACAGGCGATGGCCGCGCACGCCCAGTTGCGCGCCACGCTCCAGGAGAAACAGGCCCAGCTGCAGGTACGGTTGGGGTCGGGTCGGGGGGGGGGGGGGGGGGAGGGGGGGGGGGGGGCGGTGGAGGCACGGTGGAGACATGGCTGAGGATGGGTGGAGGGAAGGCTGTGAAAGGAAGCGATGTGGTGTGCGAAATAGAGGCGCCATTGTGACCTGTGACCTCTGACATGTGAGCTCTGACCTCTGACCTGTGACCTGTGACCTGTGACCTGTGACCTGTGACCTGTGACCTGTGACCTCTCCGCCTCCACAGAGTCACGAGCTGACGGACCAGGAGATCGTCGCGCACCAGCCGCTGGTGGCCGACGTGTGCGCCCGGGCCGGCGAGCTCATCACGCAGACTCAGGACGACTCGCTGCAGACGTTCGTCACCTCCATCCAGGCGCTGTTCGAGACGATACGCACCAAGTCCAAGGTGAGGATCCGGCTCCGCTCTGTGGTCACACTCAGCAGACAACTGAAGGGATAAACATCGTTGGTTTTAATCCCGATTTTCGTCTTCCAAATCCTATTACTGATTGATGTCGAGGTTCAACGGTTAAAACATTTTAGTTGTGATTTGATCAGTGTTCTGCGGACGTGCCTGGATCCCGGGATCCAGCTGATATCCGGATATCTGTGTCCTGTGTCCTGGGATCCAGGTACACAATAAGTCGAGGGATCCACAAAGATCCCAGATCCTCATATTTTATGCCGAGGCACCCACTGGGATCCAAGATCCAACTTCGGGATCCAGGCACGCCGGTAGGTACCTACTTCTTGCTAATTTTATCATATGGGAGAATTCATTACAATCTCTATGTTTGCTAATAGGGGTACAAGGTAATTTGCAGGTACTAATTATCTACATAGTACATACTACATACGCAAGATAGAGACCACACATTTGTCAGTCCCTGCATCCTGTGTTTCGAGATCTGAGGCTCGTTTAAATTAGAGATCCACTGAGATCCCAGATCCTGAGGCATTTTACGCCGAGGGATGCAGGAGTATCCCAGATCTTCATGCATTTTACGCAGAGGGATCCACTGGGATCCGAATATCTTCATGCATTTTATGCCGACGGTTCCACTGGGATCCCAGATCCAACTTCGGGATCCAGGCACAAGTCTGTCCTGTCCTGTGTACTGACAACTGGCGCTGTGTGTTAACCACTGCGCTGCTCAGTACTTTCTAGATTATCAGTCCACCGACGTTAGTCAACTCGCGTACCTACACTGACGCTGCGTCACCACGCAGGAGATCCTGGATCACCTCTCAGAGTGTGTTCGGCGTCACGAGGAGCTGCAGGCGGCCTGCCGGCAGCAGACCGCGTGGCTGGCCGCCCAGCGGGACCAGCTGACCGCTGCCGACTCCGTCAACGGAGAGATGGCCACCGTACAGCAGCGACGGGACGCACTGCAGGTACGCAGCGATGGGACGCACTACAGGTACGCAGCGACGAGACGCACTGCAGGTACGTAGCGACGAGACGCACTACAGGTACGCAGTGACGAGACGCACTGCAGGTACGTAGCGACGAGACGCACTGCAGGTATGTAGCGACGAGACGCACTACAGGTACGCAGTGACGAGACGCACTGCAGGTACGTAGCGACGAGACGCACTACAGGTACGCAGCGACGGGACGCACTGCAGGTACGCAGCGACAGGACGCACTACAGGTACGCAGCGACGGGACGCACTACAGGTACGCAGCGACGGGACGCACTACAGGTACGCAGCGACGGGACGCACTACAGGTACGCAGCGACGGGACGCACTACAGGTACGCAGCGACGGGACGCACTACAGGTACGCAGCGACGGGACGCACTACAGGTACGCAGCGACGGGACGCACTACAGGTACGCAGCGACGGGACGCACTACAGGTACGCAGCGACGGGACGCACTACAGGTACGCAGCAACGGGACGCACTACAGGTACGCAGCGACGGGACGCACTACAGGTACCCAGTGACGGGACGCACTGCAGGTACGCAGCGACAGGACGCACTACAGGTACGCAGCGACGGGACGCACTACAGGTACGCAGCGACGGGACGCACTACAGGTACGCAGCGACGGGACGCACTACAGGTACGCAGCGACGGGACGCACTACAGGTACGCAGCGACGGGACGCACTACAGGTACGCAGCGACGGGACGCACTACAGGTACGCAGCGACAGGACGCACTACAGGTACGCAGCGAGGAGACGCACTACAGGTACGCAGCGACGGGACGCACTACAGGTACGCAGCGACGGGACGCACTACAGGTACGCAGCGACGGGACGCACTACAGGTACGCAGCGACGAGACGTACTACAGGTACGCAGCGAGGAGACGCACTACAGGTACGCAGCGACGGGACGCACTACAGGTACGCAGCGACGGGACGCACTACAGGTACGCAGCGACGGGACGCACTACAGGTACGCAGCGACGGGACGCACTACAGGTACGCAGCGACGGGACGCACTACAGGTACGCAGCGACGGGACGCACTACAGGTACGCAGCAACGGGACGCACTACAGGTACGCAGCGCAATCAGTCGCGCCCTCAGTGGGCTGTAGGGCTGGTGGTTACTTCATCTTCAGACCGCGCTTTGGCTCTTCTGCTCGGAATGACAAACAATTAAGCTCTTTAGATTAAGAGAGTGCAGTTGAATTTGCATCACTGTACTGGCAATGCCTATGAACGCAGTATTCCGACATTATGTAGTATACTTCCATGCATGTACTGTGGCAACTTGTGATTCAGTTGCACACTTGCTGAATGATATATTGCTTGAATGCCCCTGCACGTTGCTGATTGTGTGATCGGGACTAGGGCGCACCATTCAGTGACAAGTGCGCGATCTCGGGACTAGGGCGCACCATTCAGTGACGAGTGCGGGCCCATCTTTCGATTCCCTGCCATTCGTATGACACCTCCACGTCTCTGCCGTCTCTCTGCAGAAGGTGCAGTCGCGGCTGCCGCAGGGCCGCCGGCAGATGAAGAAGATCCACGACGCCTGCGTGCACACAGTGCTCGGGACGTCCGAGTCGGGCGGCGCCGCGCTGCAGGCTGCCGTCGCCGCACTGGACGACGAATGGAAGGCCTTCGAGCGACACTGTGGTACGTACTGGCTGCCGAGGACCGGTCAGATTTGTTGGCGCAATGACTCCAAAGCCTGACCTCACCTGACCTCACCTCACCTCACCTCACTTGACCTCACCTGACCTCACCTGACCTTACCTGACCTCCTCACCTCACCTCACCTGACCTCACCTCACCTCACCTGACTTGACTTGACTTGACTTGACTTGACTTGACTTGACTTGACTTGACTTGACTTGACTTGACCTGACCTGACCTGACCTGACGTGACCTGCCCCTCGTGTCCCCAGCGACGACGGACGTGTATGTTGGCGCAATGGCTCCACATATTTTGACGTTTGTGTTTACACAGCCTGGCGCGGGAGCCCGAAGTCATCGAGTCTGATTTGCAACATCTTGTTTATTCATATTACGCAGTACGTTTGTACGTTTCACAGTACGTTTGTCGATTTTGACGTGGGCCTTTTCATAGTCTTATCCGAGATCCGGCCCTAAGGCACAGCCTCGTATTTGCAGTGCATTTTCCCTGACTTAGTTTCGATTCTTTGACGCTGAGTGTCTGAGGATCTGACTTATGGACGGTGGTGATCCAACGCTCAATTTGATAGACTTGTGTTCAGATCACTCCAAATAATATTGGCTTGTTCGAGACCTTACCCTTCATCATAGTTTGTCTCCACTTGCTGGCTGCTGGGTGACGGCTAACGACTGGCAAGTGGCAGCTGACCTGACCTGACCTGACATTCCACCTGACCTGACCTGACCTGACCTGACCTGACCTGTCCTGACCTGGCCTGGCCTGGCCTGATCTGACCTGGTCTGGCCTGGCCTGGCCTGTCCGGACATGGCCTGGCCTGACCTGACCTGGCCTGACCTGGCCTGACCTGGCCTGACCTGGCCTGACCTGGCCTGACCTGACCTGGCCTGACCTGGCCTGGCCTGACCTGACCTGGCCTGACCTGACCTGGCCTGACCTGGCCTGACCTGGCCTGACCTGGCCTGACCTGGCCTGACCTGGCCTGACCTGGCCTGACCTGGCCTGACCTGGCCTGACCTGGCCTGACCTGGCCTGACCTGACCTGACCTGACCTGACCTGACCTGACCTGACCTGACCTGACCTGACCTGACCTGACCTGACCTGACCTGACCTGACCTGACCTGACCTGACCTGACGTGACCTGCCCCTCGTGTCCCCAGCGGCGACTGACGCGCGTCTGAGGGAGGCGGCTGAACAGTGGAGCGAGTACGAGCGGCGTCAGAAGGAGCTGACTGCCTGGTGTGCCGAACACGAGCAGCTCTTCTCGCAGCTCCAGCTCAAGGCCACGCTCGACGAGAAGGTGAGGAATGGACAAGTCGTATCTCACGTATGGTGGTGACGAAGATTAAGTCACCAACATGGACTCAAGAGTAGTCCTGGATTTGCAACATTTGGGATTGTCTCTGTAACTGTCAAAATTTATGCCGCATGGACGTGGTCAATGTTCATTGTTCGTGCCACGGATCTAAAACGGCTTATATTTGCTCAGCTCAGCTCATCCAAGCATACGCAAACGTCGCTTTGAGGTGAAATGAGTGGCAGGAGCCTGGTGTGACAATGTCCTATGTGGTCTGTGTCAGGCGGAGGTACTGGAGCGTCTGCAGGCGGAGCCTGGTGTGACAATGTCCTATGTGGTCTGTGTCAGGCGGAGGTACTGGAGCGTCTGCAGGCGGAGCCTGGTGTGACAATGTTTTATGTGGTCTGTGTCAGGCGGAGGTACTGGAGCGTCTGCAGGCGGAGCCTGGTGTGACAATGTCCTATGTGGTCTGTGTCAGACGGAGGTACTGGAGCGTCTGCAGGCGGAGCCTGGTGTGACAAATGTCTTATGTCGTCTGTGTCAGGCGGAGGTACTGGAGCGTCTGCAGGCGGAGCCTGGTGTGACAATGTCCTATGTGGTCTGTGTCAGACGGAGGTACTGGAGCGTCTGCAGGCGGAGCCTGGTGTGACAAATGTCTTATGTCGTCTGTGTCAGGCGGAGGTACTGGAGCGTCTGCAGGCGGAGCCTGGTGTGACAAATGTCTTATGTCGTCTGTGTCAGGCGGAGGTACTGGAGCGTCTGCAGGCGGAGCCTGGTGTGACAATGTCCTATGTGGTCTGTGTCAGGCGGAGGTACTGGAGCGTCTGCAGGCGGAGCCTGGTGTGACAAATGTCTTATGTCGTCTGTGTCAGGCGGAGGTACTGGAGCGTCTGCAGGCGGAGCCTGGTGTGACAATGTCCTATGTGGTCTGTGTCAGGCGGAGGTACTGGAGCGTCTGCAGGCGGAGCCTGGTGTGACAAATGTCTTATGTCGTCTGTGTCAGGCGGAGGTACTGGAGCGTCTGCAGGCGGAGCCTGGTGTGACAATGTCTTATGTCGTCTGTGTCAGGCGGAGGTACTGGAGCGTCTGCAGGCGGAGCCTGGTGTGACAATGTACTATGTCGTCTGTGTCAGGCGGAGGTACTGGAGCGTCTGCAGGCGGCACGACAGGCCATCGTAGAGCGCGAGGCAGACGTGGACCAGCTGATCGACTGTGGAAACGACCTGGCGCAGATCTCAGGCCTGGAGCGGATCAATACGCAGGTACGACCTGGTGCAGCTGCTCTCAGGGCTGGAGCGGATCAACACGCAGGTACGCTCAGGTGCAGCTGCTCTCAGGGCTGGAGCGGATCAACACGCAGGTACGATCTGGTGCAGCTGCTCTCAGGGCTGGAGCGGATCAACACGCAGGTACGCTCAGGTGCAGCTGCTCTCAGGGCTGGAGCGGATCAACACGCAGGTACGATCTGGTGCAGCTGCTCTCAGGGCTGGAGCGGATCAACACGCAGGTACGATCTGGTGCAGCTGCTCTCAGGGCTGGAGCGGATCAACACGCAGGTACGCTCAGGTGCAGCTGCTCTCAGGGCTGGAGCGGATCAACACGCAGGTACGCTCAGGTGCAGCTGCTCTCAGGGCTGGAGCGGACCAACACGCAGGTACGCACAGAGCCAGACAACTGTACAGTCCGGTGCACAGTCATACAGAATATGGTCAACGTTCAGGCACAGTGGGCGCCGCATAACCGCATAATTCCGGCGTCCTTAAACACCAACGCAGCATCGCGTTTAGACACACTGTCGGTCGTGCTCTGCCGAGGCTAGTCATACGCATTTGCGGTGGTTTTATGGAATACAATGTTTGTCATAGCTGTAACAAGGTGTTTGGCTAAGGTTCTCGATCTCCTCTATCTGTTTCTGCAGGTGAAGCAGCTGTCGACGCGGTACCAGGAGCTGCACATGGCGTCCCAGAGCCTGCTGACCAAGTGGCAGAACATGGTGGACGACCACCGCGCCTACGAGGAGAAGTTGGCCGAGACGGAGGCCTGGCTCAAGGACACGCCCGCCACGGACCAGGCCGACCAGGGTGTGTAATGAGTGTAGGAAACGTGCGCGATTACATGGGACTGCGGTGAGGTGTTTGAGCTGCCACATCATCCTCTCCACGTGAGGTGTTTGAGATGCCACATCATCTTCTCCACGTGAGGTGTTTGAGATGCCATATCGTCCACCAGTGCTCCTGCGCTATCAGCTATATTTCGATTATTTTATTTATAAAACGGACAATTTCACCTTAATCTTAGGTCAGTTTGAATTGAGACCAGATTTGTTTTTGCGTTAGTTTTGAACTGTATTGTATGACATCCGTTGGCATTCGCAATGTTTGTTTATATTCGTGTATATGTGGTGATAATGCATGTTGCACTATAGTGGAGTTGCTGAGGACATTGGTGTTGACCGACAGGCCAGCACCTGATCAGCAGCCTGTGCTCGGTCGGGGAACGGCTGTTCCCGAGCAGCTCGGCCGCCGGACGGGACCTGGTGCGACAGCAGATGAGGGCAGCCAAGGACAGCTGGGAGACGCGCCAGGCGGCCAGCCGCGCCGCTCAGCAGGTACGGATGACGGCCAGCAGTCAGCACTGACCGCAGCTGATGGCCTGTCGCCGAGTTGTAGACACTCCGTCCTTTGACTAATTAGACCTGGAGCGTTCCGGGACTTCGGTATCCGATTGTCGGTCAGTGACCTGGATGTTCTTCATATTACATGTTTGGCTAGTGTGGCTGCTAACGTTACTAGTTTGCTGCGTGCCATGGCAGGAGGCGGCTGCGCGCAGTCAGGCCGAGGAGACCTGCACTGAGGCCATCAGTCAGGTGTGCGTCTGGCTGGACAACACGGAGAGACTGCTGGCCTCAGAGCCCACCAGCTGGCTGGCCACCACCGATCTCAAGGCCAAGGCACACAAACTCAAGGTAAGCAGACGTATCCGACACGTATCAAACAGCCTCGTCTATCAGCTATCAGACAGCCTCGACAGACAGCTATCAGACAGACAGCTATCAGACAGCCTCGAGGACGCGTATCAGGCAGCCTCGTCTATCAGCTATCAGACAGCCTCGACAGACAGCTATCAGACAGACAGCTATCAGACAGCCTCGAGGACGCGTATCAGGCAGCCTCGTGAATGTAGTGCGATGGCTGATCGCAACGATCAGGTTGTGTGCAGCTCAGCTGCCGTGATCAGCTGTAGCTGTTCTATGCCGCTAAGTATTGGAATACTATTGCATTTGTGACCAGGGCCAAGTTGGTGGCAAACAAAATGTCCTGGGGCTGTAACACTGTGTGGGCTGTCGTCGCCGGCTAGCGGGTCTCGAGGCCGGCCGGCAAGCGTCCGCAACTTCCGGCAAATACTCGGAATACAGTGACAAATACTCATACTGCAGCGGCAAACATTCGTGACATGAGGACTACTGACAACACTGCTGCTGCTCTCCCCTTCTGCCTCAGGCGTCTCAGTCGGACGAGTCGCAGTACCGCCGCCTGCTGGACGGCGTGGGGGTGCGCTCCGGTCTGCTGGCCGAGCCGGCCCGCGCCGCGCTCCAGTCGGCCGCCGCCCGGCTGCAGACCGCCTCTGCCGAGACGCGCCGGCAGCGGGAGCGACTGGAGACCCTGCTGGACCAGCTGACCGCTCACCAGGAGCTGGCCAGGGCGCACCAGGACTGGTGCCGCGCCACAGACGAGCAGATCAAGGCCGTGTCGGGTGAGAGGCGGGCACTGTGTGTGGATTTCACTGATGCGCTAAGGGGGTTCTCTTGCGGTGGTGCCACCATGAGCTGTTTTACTAGCGATGGCTGTGTTGTGCGGGTTTCCGTGTGTTTGATTCGGCCTGCCGTTTTCATTTTGTCCTCTTCTAAGGACGAATAGAACAGTTTTTGGGCACCAGTTTTTGGCGTAATTACAATTTCCTCAGCTACAGCATGCACGGTCGAATACTATATTCGTTTTCCTCATTTGCCGATCGCCGAGTCCAGCCAATGTCTGTGTGTCAGAGAAGCCGGGCCTCACTGCCTGTCACCCTGCCTGACACCCTGCCTGACACCCTGCCTGCCACTCTGCCTGACACCCTGCCTGTCACTCTGCCTGACACCCTGCCCTCTGTGTGTGCAGACACGGCCGGCGGTAAGACTGCCCTCACCCAGCGGGTGTCGCGCGCTGCCGAGCTGGCCCGTCAGCTGACGGACGGAGCTCCGACACTGTCGGCGCTGACCGCTCAGGCGGCCCGGCTGCAGCCGCTGCTGCCCGAGAAGTGGGACGCCGCCCTGCAGAGGGAGCTGCAGCAGCAGAAGTACGCCGCAGACCAGCTGCTGCTGGCGGTGCAGGAGGCGCAGCACGCTCTGCAGGTGAGCTGGTGGTGGAAAATGGGAGGAAGGAGTCACTGAGGAGAGTGGGGTAGTAGGGGAAGGGTCTGGAGGGCGACCAGCTGCTGAGGACGGTGAAGGTGCGATGGAGGGGAAGGGAGATAAGGGAGAAGAGTGGAGAGCGTGAGTGGCGGATTGAGATGGAGGGTGATTGGCTACTGACTGAGGGGACCAGGGGATACTGAAAATAATATCGATACACCAGCTTCCGAAGAGCACAGGTTGGGGAACTTTCGCCAATTAATGCCTCAAAGTTCAACATGCATTTGTATGCTCGACGGTTGTAATGTTTTCGTAATTGTGTAGCAAATTGTCGATTTCTTTTTCAGCTGTGTCCCACCGTCGCCTAACCGTGTTCCATCTGTCTGCCTTCAGTCGCGGCTGAGCCAGTGGTCGGCCTGCGAGGCGGCGCTGGAGTCGGTGGTCGGCTGGCTGAACGAGGCCGAGGCCACGCTGAAGAACCACTACACGCACAAGAGCACGCTGGAGGAGAAGGAGGAGCAGCTGCGACGCTTCCAGGAGCTGAATGCCGGACTCCTGCAGCAGGAGAGTCGACTGGACAAGCTGGCCGCTGACGTGCAGGAGCTGAGCAGGAGCAGTGGCGATAACAGGATGACGTTCATCGTGCAACAGGCCGTGTCCAGGGCCAACAACGTCCAGGTGATGACCAAGGTAAGCTGGTCGCGGGGTCTGGAGATCCGGAAAGTGCGGCGGTGTGTGTGCGTTATGTGTGGTTTTGGGGTGGTGGCTGAATACGCTTGAAAACTTCTGACCTAAGTAGGATTGTAGTGTCAGCAAAAAACGCATTAATTATAATAATTCCTTGTGGTACTAAATTTAATCACATTCGTGATTGACTTCTTTAAACTTAACCCTCGCCCTACGGGGGGGGGGGGCTGACAGCCCCCCCCCCCCTGAGGTTTTTATTGAATAACTTTTGACACATGGGGTGCATCTTGCTGAAATTTGTGTTAGCTGAGTTTACAACAATTATACGTAGGCTGTAAAAAATATTTGAAATTGGTTAAGGATTTTGGGAGATAATAATGTTTTGATGACGTCATGTTGGTAAACAAATGAGAAATATTTGAAAAATGGCAGAAAACAGAGTTTTAAAGCAAATTGCAAACTCAATTCACCAAAGATACAAAATGGCATTCTCTTTAAAATGGCAATCTCGGATTTGCAAAACTTTGGGGTTTTGACCCATAAAATAAAATAAAACTTTTTTTTTTAAATCCCCACAAAATCACAATTTTCAAAGATATTAGAAAAACCGGAATATATGTGAGAGAACTGAGTATGGACAATACTCATACCAAAATTAAAAGCAATATCTCCATTATTGACTGAGTGATGGCTTCCTAAGTGTAAGAAACTGATGACGTCATTTTTAAAAAATAACTGACATTTTTGGACAAGATACGAACAAATAATTACTTTTTTTGTATTTCTGAGCCAAAACTGGTCTAGGAACATGCCGTTTTATTTACATTTATCAATTTCTAATTTTGAGGTTTTCTGAAAAGCAAACTCGCTGTTCTGGACGTGGTAAATCCGAGGTCGTTCACTTGACCTGGAAGGTCACCCGTTGACCTGAAACCTAAAAATCGCATACTGTTAGATTCCTCTCATGACAGGCAACATACTGGTTCTTATCGCATTGCTCTAAGTTGCTTGGTTTGGAAGTTAACAGGGGGGGGGGGGCTGTCAGACTCAGGCCCCCCTCCCCGTAGGGCGAAGGTGAAAAAAGCTCCCGTAGGGCGAGGGTTAATCATCTGGCAACATAAATGCCTAATCTCAGCATTATTCTAACTTGACTCCAGCTTGTTAACCCCCCATCACCGATCGTTTGTTTTCGCAGGACCTGCTGTCGCGTTACGAGGAGGGCGTGCAGCAGCACCGGGACTACGTGCAGCAGTACAACGCGTTCCTGGCCGAGTTCTCCGGCTACCAGGAGCAGTTCGCCGCCGTACAGGTTAGAGGCGCACAGGGAGAGCTTAGAGGCGCACAGTGACGGGAGGGACACAGTGACGGGAGGGACACAGTGACGGGAGGGACACAGTGACGGGAGGGACACAGTGACGAGAGGGACACAGTGACGGGAGGGACACAGTGACGAGAGAGACACAGTGACGAGAGGCACAGTGACGAGAGGGACACAGTGACGAGAGAGACACAGTGACGAGAGGGACACAGTGACGAGAGGGACACAGTGACGGGAGGGACACAGTGACGAGAGGGACACAGTGACGAGAGGCACAGTGACGAGAGGGACACAGTGACGAGAGGGACACAGTGACGAGAGGGACACAGTGACGGGAGGGACACAGTGGCGAGAGGCACAGTGACGAGAGGGACACAGTGACGAGAGGGACACAGTGACGAGAGAGACACAGTGACAAGAGGGACACAGTGACGAGAGGGACACAGTGACGAGAGGCACACAGTGACGAGAGGGACACAGTGACGGGAGAGACAGTGACGAGAGGACACAGTGACGAGAGCGACACAGTGACGGGAGAGACAGTGACGAGAGGGACACAGTGACGAGAGGGACACAGTGACGAGAGGGCACAGTGACGTTACAGGCTGATTGACGTCACTGTGTCACAATCAGCGACGTCACTGCTTCCTTGACTTTGTACCGAGTGACTGCCGCTCTTATTGTGGACGATTGATACGCTGCGTCAAGACGTGTTGTGGTATCTATTATTCACATTACCTTCATTTGAACTTCATTGAATGCGCCATTGGTATGTCCTATACCGTGATAATGTCCGTATCTGTCTCCTGTCTCGTGTCTGCGTTTCTGCCTATCCCTGACCTTGTGCCTCCTCGGCAGACGGCGCCCGTGCGACGCTCTACCCTCCAGCAGTCCCTGCAGACCGTTCAGCAGCTGCTGGCCGGCCAGCCGGCCGTCAGCCGGCAGCTGGCCGAAGTCAGCCAGCTGGGAGAGCGGCTGTATGCGGCCACGGCGCCGGACGGCCGCCAGCTGCTACAGAACCAGCTGCAGCAACTGCAGGCTGCGCACGACGCGCTCTACGACCAGCTGGCCGCCACCGAGAAACAGCTGCTGCTCAGCGATAGCAAGTAAGCCAGCTGGCGGGGCGCCGGTTGGAGATAGACAAATCGACGGAAACTCGTGACACTGAACTTGGGCATGGATTGATGAGTTTCCATAATCTTGGTGCAAATTTTCCTCGATTTGTTTTCCACTTCTGTCGCGGGGAGAGGGATACGCTGCTTGCTTGCCGAACCAGGCTGCCTGGCGTGTGCACAGCTGTTACTCTCCAATTGCTGGTGCTGCCATCAGTTGGTCACTGCAGCGTGTGCGTCTCGGCAGGTTCTCCGGCTATGACGAGTCGGCAGCCGAGCTGCGCCGCTGGCTGGACGAGACGCGCGGCCGGGTCAGCCAGGAGCTGGAGCTGAAGGCCACGCTGGACGACAAGTGTGACCAGCTGCAGGCCTACCGGATGCTGCTACACGACCTCGTCTCGCACCAGCAGGTCAGTCGGGGCGTGAGGAGACACTCGCTACGCGCTGGTGGAAGATGGCGCACTCGTGCCAAACGGCCAGGTGGTGTGTCTGGTGCAGCCTTTGAGTCTCTGCTAAGCGAAAATGACATTGTTAAGAGAATAGGGGCTTTTGGCTGTACGATTTGGCACTGTTGTGACCGAGGCGGCTTTTTTAACATTTTGGCGCAAATGTTTGCGCCACACACACTAAAACATGACGTGATTGGTATATGTTGAATTGACTTGGTTTCATCTCAGAAGCCGCCAAGTAATCTCTAGCCACAGTGTGATTTGCCTCCGCTGGATTAATACAGTGCTGGGCGATGACACGTCGCCGTGTTGTTGTTGACTGCAGGGTATTCTGTGTGTTCCCACCTGCAGGCTATCGCCGACTGCCGTGAGAAGGCGAGCGTCCTGCCGGACCGGACCGAGGAGGTGACCCGCATGCTGGACGGCATCACCCAGCAGCACCAGAACATGCTGGAGACGGTGCAGGTAGGCAATTTCAGTGGAGGACTTTCCTAACAGGAAGGCGGAGTAATTTAGTTTCCACCGGAAGGACTGCTTTGAGGACTTTTATGTCTTCTGTTCTTTCTTAGACATCTTAGAGAATGAAATATTAAATATTTCCTTTTCTGATTTTTGTTTATGCGTCACGTCAGTAATAACTGAGACAACATCAGTTGTTGGATTGGCGACGGCTACGAGTAAGTCAACGTTTTATGGAGTCAATGCACCATCATGATGTAGATTGCGTTTACCGCTGTACAGTTTGATATACACCAAGTCGACCATGCCTGGACTATTTTCGGATGCCGTATGTGTTAATGAGTCCGTGTCGTGTCGTCACCGTTCAGGGCCAGGTGGAGCGGTACGAGGCGATCGTGGCCGACCACCAGCAGTACACCAAGGCGGTGCTGGACGCCCAGGAGTTCCTCGAGTCGACCCACTCGGCCATCGATATGTGGGGCCGCGCTCACGGCGAGCTGGTCACCATACGCGCCAACCTGGACAAACTCAAGGTACGCCGGGCCGCACCGAGCCGCAGTCTTAAGCCGCAGAGCTGCGGAAAGATTGGAGATCGAGTGTTGAGTGGTGGGGTGGAGGGTGACTGGACGGACACCATAGAAAGCAGTGGTTGGATTCAGGGTTGATGATTGAGGTCCGGCGGAGTGGAAAATCACTGTGAAGAAGGTTGTATGGGGACGCCACCATAAGGAGCACCATACTAACTGTATGGTGCTCTATTCACTGAGTTGCCGTGACAAGTTTAAGGTGGCTATCGCAGCGGCAATGACTCGAGATCTCGACTTTTCTTGGATCGTTCAGGGCAAATTTGCACTCCAGCATTTTGGGGATAGCAATTGCGCAATTTAAGTAGTCGGGGGTTTAGCTAGAACTCAGCGTTTTCTCTTTAAAGGAACAACAAATCGTGTATTGTAGTGGTATTCAAGCGCGTGTCTTCAGTGAAACCAAGTTCCTTTTGCCCACCTGACGGGTCTCTGTGCCTGTGTGTCCGTCTATCGGAGAGCAGCAGCTGAAGGCCGGTCTGCTGGAGGAGGCCGGCCGCGTCACTCTGGTGCAGACCCTCGGGGAGAAGGTGATCCCCAACACCAGCGGCCAGGGACAGCAGAACGTGCGCGCCCAGATCGAGAGCACCGAGCAGGAGTGGCAGGCGCTCAGCTCCACCGCCGAGTGAGTGAGAGGCTACCGGGTCGGGGTTTGGGCTGGCGTCGGAAAGACAAGTGTCACGGCAGCCAACTGTCCGCGGCTGGGGAAGTTGTCTGCCATGGCGGAGGGTGGCGGCGGGCATGTGGGTGTCACGGCAGACAAATGTCCGCGGCTGGGGAAGTTGTCTGCCATGGCGGAGGGTGACGGCGGACATGTGGGTGTCACGGCAGACAACTGTCCGCGGCTGGGGAAGTTGTCTGCCATGGCGGAGGGTGGCGGCGGGCAGGAAGGGTCACTGTCACTGTCACTGTGTTACTGTGTTACTGTGGGTCATCGTAGGTCACGAAGAGTCACTGTGGGTCACTGTGTGTCATCATGGGTCACGGAAGGTCACTGGGTCGCCATGGGTCGCCGTTGGTTTCCTTGGGTCACGAATGATCATTTCGGTCATCGTAGCCACGGCAGGGCATGACAGGCTGCGGGAGTGTTGCTACCAAACGTGATGTTTAAAACTCTGAGTTGAACTCTCGCTAAGAACTCTCACTAAGTTGGCTATGCGTGATTGATTGACATGATTGGGATGCGTTAAAATGCATGCAGCGAAATATGCAGTGTTCTGTGATCGTCAATGAGCTTGCTTGAATTTAGTTAAGTCGTTGCCATAACATTTCATTTACATTGTGAACAGCAATGTAACAAAATAACATACGGTGCCATTGCTCAGGGCATTTTATTGGATATACTAATTGGGAGTGCTCTTGTATTGCCTATATCAGGTGACCGCGCCTGCGGGTCATTTGGGCCACGTGCCCAGCGTCGGCTCATTTGGCTGTGTGATTAGTTTATACCGGTGGCTGTTGCCGCACTGATGTCAAAATATATCACAGCAGCTCTGTGTATTTCTCCGGCAACAAATTACTCAAGAGTTTTTTTTAGGCATATTATCTAAGACTTTTAGAGGGTAGTTCCTTCCACGATCGCGGGTCGGACAATGTGCCGATTGGTGCAGCTAACCTCGGTGTTTCTGAAGCTCCAATATTCATTTATATGTGAGGCTGCTGGAAACGTGATCCGCGTTTATTGGCTATACGTGAAAAACAAACTGATTAAATCCTTAATGGGCGATGGCCAGAACTTTAAACTGCATCTACCTCTGGGTCTCTATGGTATCCATAAATACGCGACTTAATTATTATGAACAGATCTATGTTAAAGCGGCCAACCAGTGTCCGGAACCCGCCCGAGGCCACCAGTGACGACCGTTGTCGTTTCTGTTCTAGGCGAGGCCGTGGCTTGGAGTAAGTTAACCGATAATCGCTGTCTGTCTGTGTCCTAAAAGCTTTATTAACAGCACCCAGCCGCCTGGTATCTCACTTGTCTTTGTGGCGCTCGGCGTGGTAGTTAGCGGGCTTGCCACCCTCTTCTGGGCTACTGTCTGCTGGTTATGCTGAGTATGGCGCTGTGGGACATCGCCATCAAAGGTTTATACAGTGCACACAGCACGGCCAGTTTGCAGATTTTGCGACGGAGACGGAGTTTTTCCGATTTTGCACTGAGTTTGTGACTTTTTCGTAAGTTGTGATTGTGACTTGTGATTTTTTTGAAAAGTTTTTGTTTGCGAACGAGGTTGTAAGTGTATAGATTGTTGATTTTAGGAGCTTGTTGATCAGTGAATTGGTTGTGGTTTGGTTGTCATATTTACTGGCGTTCGTACATACAGTCGTCGTGACTGACCCTGAAATATTGGCCACACACCACGTCCCGGTCGCTGGAACGCTGGCCTCGCGGGTGGTGGCCCTGTTTCTGCGATGTGCAGTCATTTTCGTTTCGTGCGTGTTTGTTCGATTCTGAACCAAATGCATGACGAACAGCAGCAGAGATCAGCTGTATCCATGTGTAGCGAGACTTTCGACTCGTTCTCGACTGTTTGATGTCAGTGGACTTTCGACTCGTGCTCGACTGTTTGATGTCAGTGGACTTTCGACTCGTTCTCGTCTGTTTGATGTCAGTGGACTTTCGACTCGTGCTCGACTGTTTGATGTCAGTGGACTTTCGACTCGTTCTCGACTGTTTGATGTCAGTGGACTTTCGACTCGTGCTCGACTGTTTGATGTCAGTGGACTTTCGACTCGTTCTCGTCTGTTTGATGTCAGTGGACTTTCGACTCGTGCTCGACTGTTTGATGTCAGTGGACTTTCGACTCGTTCTCGACTGTTTGATGTCAGTGGACTTTCGACTCGTGCTCGACTGTTTGATGTCTGATGTTTGATGTTTGAGTGAGGTTGCTGGTCGTCTGCCTGTGGGCAGTGACGGAGGATAACGGTGGCGGTGAACGACTCTTGGCGGCTTGGCTCGAATGTCAAACGAGGCGACCCCGTACCAGACTGTAACGGGACCAAGCCCGAACGAAGGACTTGCGTTGTCTGAGGGCTGCTGTGACGTCTGATGGGTCTCAGATGGGAGCTGTCTTGTCAGATGTGTGGTGACTGTAGCGACTGACTGCTACACTAGGACAGACAACACGGGGCTGTTATCCGAGGGCTGCTGTGACGTCTGATGTGTCTCAGATGGGAGCTGTCTTGTCAGATGTGTGGTGACTGTAGCGACTGACTGCTACACTGGGACAGACAACACGGGGCTGTTATCCGAGGGCTGCTGTGACGTCTGATGGGTCTCAGATGGGAGCTGTCTTGTCAGATGTGTGGTGACTGTAGCGACTGACTGCTACACTGGGACGGACTACACGGGGCTGTTATCCGAGGGCTGCTGTGACGTCTGATGGGTCTCAGATGGGAGCTGTCTTGTCAGATGTGTGGTGACTGTAGCGACTGACTGCTACACTGGGACAGACAACACGGGGCTGTTATCCGAGGGCTGCTGTGACGTCTGATGTGTCTCAGATGGGAGCTGTCTTGTCAGATGTGTGGTGACTGTAGCGACTGACTGCTACACTGGGACAGACAACACGGGGCTGTTATCCGAGGGCTGCTGTGACGTCTGATGTGTCTCAGATGGGAGCTGTCTTGTCAGATGTGTGGTGACTGTAGCGACTGACTGCTACACTGGGACAGACAACACGGGGCTGTTATCCGAGGGCTGCTGTGACGTCTGATGTGTCTCAGATGGGAGCTGTCTTGTCAGATGTGTGGTGACTGTAGCGACTGACTGCTACACTGGGACAGACAACACGGGGCTGTTATCCGAGGGCTGCTGTGACGTCTGATGTGTCTCAGATGGGAGCTGTCTTGTCAGATGTGTGGTGACTGTAGCGACTGACTGCTACACTGGGACAGACAACACGGGGCTGTTATCCGAGGGCTGCTGTGACGTCTGATGTGTCTCAGATGGGAGCTGTCTTGTCAGATGTGTGGTGACTGTAGCGACTGACTGCTACACTGGGACGGACTACACGGGGCTGCTATCCTCTGCCGTGGGGCTCGTGACGCGCATAGTCAGACCGACCGTGACGCCTTCCCCGCCTGTGTACAGTGCACCTCGTCTGTACCCCGTGTACCATAGACACTGTACCATAAACGCTGTGCAAATATCGCACCTCATCAGCTGGCGACCTGGTCATACGCTCTACCTGCGTTGATGTCCGGCAGCTGCTGACTCCACTGCGCGCCTGTCTGGCGATGTTTCACATTGTGAGATCTACTCCCGACATTACACTTGGTATGTGGCCAATTCAATCAACCACGGCCGACACACCTACGCACTTAGTAGTGCATTCCCGTCACGTAAAACAACTAGCAAATCCGACTGACGCCAACAAGCAAAGCCGACTGAGGGTCGTCCGATACCTTCAATAAACAACACATTTCCTTCGTTCAATCGATGCGTCGGGCGCGTGGGAGCGAATCTGCCAATGTAGTGTTCTGACGAGTGTCTGTGCGGCGGCGGCGGCGGTGCGTTCTTCCCACAGTGCGGCCATTGCCGGGCTTCAGCGCATGCTCGACCAGTGGAGCCGCTTCGAACAGATGAAGGACCAGTGGGCCGCTTGGCTGAAGGAGACGGACATGAAGTTGCACGCCGTCAACCTGAAGGACACGCTGCAGCAGAAGAAGGACCAGCTGGAGGAGCTGCAGGTGAGGTGGGCGGTGCCGGTCGCTACCGAGTCGTTGTGTGTGTGTCAGGGGAGCTGTCTGCTGCTGCAGTTGGTTGTGCACATATTGTGATGTCAGGTTATTGTGATAACGACTGCCTTAGAAGAGCCGAGTCTAGGTGAGACACATTTTCGCGCCTGGTTCGCTCGTGCTCGTTTGACGTCAAGCTCTACTGCTAACGATGGTCGCAACCTTTCTTTGTTGTTGCATTGTTGCAAGTTATTTGGCAGCCTGGACAGTCGTGCGACAGCAAGTAAGCAATGTCTTTGTGCAGTCTCCCCTGCCATCCGGCGCTGCAGCCTGCACTACATTGCCATGAGTCTGTCGCGTCTCTCATCACGCCGTACCGCCTCTGTGTGTGACCGCAGGCGATCCAGGGCGAGGTGCGGGCCCGGGAGCTGGAGATTGACGCGCTGACGGACCGCGCCGAGGAGCTGAGCTCGGCCTGCTCCGGGGGACGGCAGTCGCAGCACGGACAGATCATAGCAAAATACCAGCAGGTGGCGCAGACTGTGCAGGTGAGGAACTCAGGCAGGGCAGAGGGAGGCAGACCGAGCAGGAGGAGGAACTCAGGCAGGGCAGAGGGAGGCAGACAGAGCTGGAGGAGGAACTCAAGCAGGGCAGAGGGAGGCAGACAGAGCTGGAGGAGGAACTCAGGCAGGGCAGAGGGAGGCAGACAGAGCTGGAGGAGGAACTCAGGCAGGGCAGAGGGAGGCACACCGAGCAGGAGGAGGAACTCAGGCAGGGCAGAGGGAGGCAGACAGAGCTGGAGGAGGAACTCAGGCAGGGCAGAGGGAGGCAGACAGAGCTGGAGGAGGAACTCAGGCAGGGCAGAGGGAGGCAGACCGAGCAGGAGGAGGAACTCAGGCAGGGCAGAGGGAGGCAGACAGAGCTGGAGGAGGAACTCAGGCAGGGCAGAGGGAGGCAGACAGAGCTGGAGGAGGAACTCAGGCAGGGCAGAGGGAGGCAGACCGAGCAGGAGGAGGAACTCAGGCAGGGCAGAGGGAGGCAGACAGAGCTGGAGGAGGAACTCAGGCAGGGCAGAGGGAGGCACACCGAGCAGGAGGAGGAACTCAGGCAGGGCAGAGGGAGGCAGACAGAGCTGGAGGAGGAACTCAGGCAGGGCAGAGGGAGGGACACCGAGCAGGAGGAGGAACTCAGACAGGGCAGAGGGAGGCAGACAGAGCAGGAGGAGGAACTCAGGCAGGGCGAGAAGGGAGGCAGACCGAGCAGGTGAGGAACTCAGGCAGGGCAGAGGGAGGCAGACCGAGCAGGAGGAGGAACTCAGGCAGGGCAGAGGGAGGCAGACAGAGCTGGAGGAGGAACTCAGGCAGGGCAGAGGGAGGCAGACAGAGCTGGAGGAGGAACTCAGGCAGGGCAGAGGGAGGCACACCGAGCAGGTGAGGAACTCAGGCAGGGCAGAGGGAGGGACACCGAGCAGGAGGAGGAACTCAGGCAGGGCAGAGGGAGGCAGACCGAGCAGGAGGAGGAACTCAGGCAGGGCAGAGGGAGGCAGACAGAGCTGGAGGAGGAACTCAGGCAGGGCAGAGGGAGGCAGACAGAGCTGGAGGAGGAACTCAGGCAGGGCAGAGGGAGGCAGACCGTGCAGGTGAGGAACTCAGGCAGGGCAGAGGGAGGGACACCGAGCAGGAGGAGGAACTCAGACAGGGCAGAGGGAGGCAGACAGAGCAGGAGGAGGAACTCAGGCAGGGCGAGAAGGGAGGCAGACCGAGCAGGTGAGGAACTCAGGCAGGGCAGAGGGAGGCAGACCGAGCAGGAGGAGGAACTCAGGCAGGGCAGAGGGAGGCAGACAGAGCTGGAGGAGGAACTCAGGCAGGGCAGAGGGAGGCAGACAGAGCTGGAGGAGGAACTCAGGCAGGGCAGAGGGAGGCAGACAGAGCTGGAGGAGGAACTCAGGCAGGGCAGAGGGAGGGACACCGAGCAGGAGGAGGAACTCAGACAGGGCAGAGGGAGGCAGACCGAGCAGGAGGAGGAACTCAGGCAGGGCGAGAAGGGAGGCAGACCGAGCAGGTGAGGAACTCAGGCAGGGCAGAGGGAGGCAGACCGAGCAGGAGGAGGAACTCAGGCAGGGCAGAGGGAGGCAGACAGAGCTGGAGGAGGAACTCAGGCAGGGCAGAGGGAGGCAGACAGAGCTGGAGGAGGAACTCAGGCAGGGCAGAGGGAGGCACACCGAGCAGGAGGAGGAACTCAGGCAGGGCAGAGGGAGGCAGACAGAGCTGGAGGAGGAACTCAGGCAGGGCAGAGGGAGGCACACCGAGCAGGAGGAGGAACTCAGGCAGGGCGAGAAGGGAGGCAGACCGTGCAGGTGAGGAACTCAGGCAGGGCGAGAAGGGAGGCAGACCGTGCAGGTGAGGAACTCAGGCAGGGCAGAGGGAGGCACACCGAGCAGGAGGAGGAACTCAGGCAGGGCGAGAAGGGAGGCAGACCGTGCAGGTGAGGAACTCAGGCAGGGCGAGAAGGGAGGCAGACCGTGCAGGTGAGGAACTCAGGCAGGGCAGAGGGAGGCAGACCGAGCAGGTGAGGAACTCAGGCAGGGCAGAGGGAGGCACACCGAGCAGGAGGAGGAACTCAGGCAGGGCAGAGGGAGGCAGACCGAGCAGGAGGAGGAACTCAGGCAGGGCAGAGGGAGGCAGACCGAGCAGGAGGAGGAACTCAGGCAGGGCAGAGGGAGGGACACCGAGCAGGAGGAGGAACTCAGGCAGGGCAGAGGGAGGCAGACCGAGCAGGAGGAGGAACTCAGGCAGGGCAGAGGGAGGCAGACCGAGCAGGTGAGGAACTCAGGCAGGGCAGAGGGAGGGACACCGAGCAGGAGGAGGAACTCAGGCAGGGCAGAGGGAGGCAGACAGAGCTGGAGGAGGAACTCAGGCAGGGCAGAGGGAGGCAGACAGAGCTGGAGGAGGAACTCAGGCAGGGCGAGAAGGGAGGCAGACAGAGCTGGAGGAGGAACTCAGGCAGGGCGAGATGGGAGGCAGACCGTGCAGGTGAGGAACTCAGGCAGGGCGAGAAGGGAGGCAGACCGTGCAGGTGAGGAACTCAGGCAGGGCGAGAAGGGAGGCAGACCGTGCAGGAGGAGGAACTCAGGCAGGGCAGAGGGAGGCACACCGAGCAGGAGGAGGAACTCAGGCAGGGCGAGAAGGGAGGCAGACCGTGCAGGTGAGGAACTCAGGCAGGGCGAGAAGGGAGGCAGACCGTGCAGGAGGAGGAACTCAGGCAGGGCGAGAAGGGAGGCAGACCGTGCAGGAGGAGGGACTCAGGCAGGGCAGAGGGAGGCACACCGAGCAGGTGAGGAACTCATGCAGGGCAGAGGGAGGGACACCGAGCAGGTAAGGAACTCAGGCAGGGCAGAGGGAGGCAGACCGAGCAGGAGGAGGAACTCAGGCAGGGCAGAGGGAGGCAGACCGAGCAGGAGGAGGAACTCAGGCAGGGCAGAGGGAGGGACACCGAGCAGGAGGAGGAACTCAGGCAGGGCAGAGGGAGGCAGACCGAGCAGGAGGAGGAACTCAGGCAGGGCAGAGGGAGGCAGACCGAGCAGGAGGAGGAATTCAGGCAGGGCAGAGGGAGGGACACCGAGCAGGAGGAGGAACTCAGGCAGGGCAGAGGGAGGCACACCGAGCAGGAGGAGGAACTCAGGCAGGGCAGAGGGAGGCAGACCGAGCAGGAGGAGGGACGCAGGCAGGGCAGAGGGAGGGACACCGAGCAGGAGGAGGAACTCAGGCAGGGCAGAGGGAGGCAGACCGAGCAGGTGAGGAACTCATGCAGGGCAGAGGGAGGGGCACCGAGCAGGTGAGGAACTCAGGCAGGGCAGAGGGAGGCAGACCGAGCAGGAGGAGGAACTCAGGCAGGGCAGAGGGAGGCAGACCGAGCAGGAGGAGGAACTCAGGCAGGGCAGAGGGAGGCAGACCGAGCAGGAGGAAGAACTCAGGCAGGACAGAGGGAGGCACACCGAGCAGGAGGAGGGACCCAGGCAGGGCAGAGGGAGGCACACCGAGCAGGTGAGGAACTCATGCAGGGCAGAGGGAGGGACACCGAGCAGGTGAGGAACTCAGACAGGGCAGAGGGAGGCAGACCGAGCAGGAGGAGGAACTCAGGCAGGGCAGAGGGAGGCAGACCGAGCAGGAGGAGGAACTCAGGCAGGGCAGAGGGAGGCAGACCGAGCAGGAGGAGGAACTCAGGCAGGGCAGAGGGAGGCAGACCGAGCAGGAGGAGGAACTCAGGCAGGGCAGAGGGAGGGACACCGAGCAGGAGGAGGAACTCAGGCAGGGCAGAGGGAGGCAGACCGAGCAGGAGGAGGAACTCAGGCAGGGCAGAGGGAGGCAGACCGAGCAGGAGGAGGGACGCAGGCAGGGCAGAGGGAGGGACACCGAGCAGGAGGAGGAAGTCAGGCAGGGCAGAGGGAGGCAGACAGAGCAGGAGGAGGAACTCAGGCAGGGCAGAGGGAGGCAGACCGAGCAGGTGAGGAACTCATGCAGTGCGAGAAGGGAGGCAGACCGTGCAGGTGAGGAACTCATGCAGTGCGAGGAGGGAGGCAGACCGAGCAGGAGGAGGGACGCAGGCAGGGCAGAGGGAGGGACACCGAGCAGGAGGAGGAACTCAGGCAGGGCAGAGGGAGGCAGACCGAGCAGGAGGAGGAACTCAGGCAGGGCAGAGGGAGGCAGACAGAGCTGGAGGAGGAACTCAGGCAGGGCAGAGGGAGGCACACCGACAGAGCGCCGATGACCACGGCCCGTCTGCACAACTGACGTGCTGATCGGCTGATGTCCCGCTGTGTCTGCGGAATGGCCTCAATAGGACTACTTACAAAATGGCTCCACGTCACCACCTGCCTGTAACTGTGTGGTCACACAGGAGCTGGTGGTCACCTGGCTGCTGTCTCACCGTCTCACCGTGCGTGTGTGTATGTCTGTGTGCGCCACCAGGAGCTGGTGGGCACCTGGCAGAAGTACGTGGCCAGCCACAGCGACTACAGCCGACAGCTGGACGAGACCAGCGTGTGGCTGCGCGACGTCGAATCCAAGCTGACCTACTGCTCCGACCTCTCCGCCACCTCGCAGAAGGAGCTGGAGGCCAAACTGTCGACTGTCAAGGTACGGCAGGCGCGCGCGCGGATGGCACGTCGTATGGGGCGCGCGGATGGGGCGTCGTATGGGGCGCGCGGATGGCACGTCGTATGGGGCGCGCGGATGGCACGTCGTATGGGGCGCGCGGATGGGGCGTCGTATGGGGCGTCGTATGGGGCGTCGTATGGGGCGTGAGATGGCGCGTGGAATGGAATGGAAGCTGGGGTGGGTGGCGGGCGTGGCAGCGGCGGAGGATCGGCGGCATAGCACGGGGGTCTGTCGTGCTGGAATGGTTTGCCGGTAGTGGGTGTGTGCCATGCTGTTATGGAGCACGTCTGGACGTCTGTGTGATTGAAGGCGGACGTCTGCGTGACTTCATGCCTACTGCTGTACTTTACAAATGTAGCCTAGCGATGGTTTGTCCAGAAATATGTCGGTGTCTGCAAAGTGCAAATGGATATGCAACACCGCCAATGTACTGCTGAGCAGTATTCGACCCGTCGCTCGAGTATGCTGTTTACCACCAGTGTGCCCCAGTCAGCACCCCGTCCTTCCGCGGCAGGACCTGCTGTTGTACAAGGACGAGGGCTTCAAGCGGGTCCACGCGGCGGTGGACCTGGGCCACCAGGTGCTGCGCAACACAGAGCCTACCGCACATCAGGCCATCAGCCAACAGCTGGCCGCCCTGCAGGACAACTGGGGCTCCATGGCCACACGCATGGCAGAGATCAAGGTACGGAGGGTGTGTCAACCTAGCGCGCTGTGCGTTACTTGGAACAATTTGTGCGACGTGTTGTTTCTTCCGCCAAGCTGTTTCTTTCCTATTTGGTGAGATAAACAGCGGACTCGAGGTCGCTGGTTCGATTAGGCCCACCCGTCTCTGGTTT
Source organism: Chirona hameri (assembly GCA_036785665.1). Classification (NCBI taxonomy): domain Eukaryota; kingdom Metazoa; phylum Arthropoda; class Thecostraca; order Balanomorpha; family Balanidae; genus Chirona; species Chirona hameri. The sequence continues at coordinate 668,502 of JAXIVJ010000009.1, forward strand.
TGTGACCTGTCTTTTATCAAATTCTGATTAGTCTCCGTTTCTGACCCGTCCCTGACCTGTCCCTGAGACCCGTCCCTGACCTGTCCATGAGACTCGTCCCTGACGTGTCCCTGAGACCGGCCGTTCCTGACCTGTCCTTGAGACCCGTCCCTGACCTGCCCCTGACCTGTCCCTGAGACCCGTCCCTGACCAGTCCCTGAGACCCGTCCCTGACCTGTCCACGAGACTCGTCCCTGACGTGTCCCTGAGACCGGCCGTTCCTGACCTGTCCTTGAGACCCGTCCCTGAGACCTGTCCCTGACCTGTCCGTGAGACCCGTCCCTGACATGTCCCTGAGACCCGTCCCTGACCTGTCCCTGATACCCGTCCCTGACCTGTCCGTGAGACCCGTCCCTGACCTGTCCCTGACCTGTACCTGAGACCCGTCCCTGACCTGTCCCTGAGACCCGTCCCTGACCTGTCCCTGACCTGTCCGTGAGACCCGTCCCTGACCTGTACCTGAGACCCGTCCCTGACCTGTCCCTGAGACCCGTCCCTGACCTGTCCGTGAGACCCGTCCCTGACCTGCCCCTGACCTGTCCCTGAGACCCGTCCCTGATCTGTCCCTGAGACCCGTCCCTGATCTGTCCCTGATACCCGTCCCTGACCTGTCCCTGACCTGTCCGTGAGACCCGTCCCTGACCCGTCCCTGACCCGTCCCTGACCCGTCCCTGACCCGTCCCTGACCCGTCCCTGACCCGTCCCTGACCCGTCCCTGACCCGTCCCTGACCCGTCCCTGACCCGTCCCTGACCCGTCCCTGACCCGTCCCTGACCCGTCCCTGACCCGTCCCTGACCCGTCCCTGACCCGTCCCTGACCCGTCCCTGACCCGTCCCTGACCCGTCCCTGACCCGTCCCTGACCCGTCCCTGACCCGTCCCTGACCCGTCCCTGAGACCTGTCCCTGAGACCTGTCCCTGAGACCTGTCCCTGAGACCTGTCCCTGAGACCTGTCCCTGAGACCTGTCCCTGAGACCTGTCCCTGAGACCTGTCCCTGAGACCTGTCCCTGAGACCTGTCCCTGAGACCTGTCCCTGAGACCTGTCCCTGAGACCTGTCCCTGAGACCTGTCCCTGAGACCTGTCCCTGAGACCTGTCCCTGAGACCTGTCCCTGAGACCTGTCCCTGAGACCTGTCCCTGAGACCTGTCCCTGAGACCTGTCCCTGAGACCTGTCCCTGAGACCTGTCCCTGAGACCTGTCCCTGAGACCCGTCCCTGACCTGTACCTGAGACTCGTCCCTGACCTGTCCCTGATACCCGTCCCTGACCTGTCCCTCATACCCGTCCCTGACCTGTACCTGAGACTCGTCCCTGCCCTGTCCCTGAGACCCGTCCCTGACCTGTCACTGAGACCCGTCGCTGCTCTCTGACATCTATCTGTGCATGTACGGAGTAACCTGGACGAGGCGATCCACCGCTGGGCCGGCTTCCCGTCCCTGACCTCTGATCGCTGCCTCTGACCGCTCCCTCTGACCTCTGACCTCTGCCTCTGACCTCTGCCTCTGACCTCTGCCTCTGACCTCTGCCTCTGACCTCTGACCTCGCCTCTGACCTCGTATCTGACCTCGCCTCTGACCTCGTATCTGACCTCGCCTCTGACCTCGCCTCTGACCTCGCCTCTGACCTCGCCTCTGACCTCGCCTCTGACCTCGCCTCTGACCTCGCTTCTGACCTCTCCTCTGACCTGTGGCCTCTGACCTGTGGCCTCTGACCGCTGCCTCTGACCGCTGTATCTGACCTCTGACTGCTGCCTCTGACCACTGACCTTTGACCTCTGACCTCTGACCGATACCTCTGACCGCTACCTCTGACCGCTGCCTCCGACCGCTGCATCTGACCGCTGTATCTGACCTCTCCTCTGACCTCTCCTCTGACCTCTCCTCTGACCTCTCCTCTGACCTCTCCTCTGACCTCTCCTCTGACCTCTCCTCTGACCTCTCCTCTGACCTCTGCCTCTGACCTCTGCATCTGACCTCTGCCTCTGACCTCTGCCTCTGACCTCTGCCTCTGACCTCTGCCTCTGACCTCTGCCTCTGACCTCTGACCTCTGCCTCTGACCTCTGCCTCTGTCCTCTGCCTCTGTCCTCTGCCTCTGCCCTCTGCCTCTGACCTCTGCCTCTGACCTCTGCCTCTGACCTCTGCCTCTGACCTCTGCCTCTGACCTCTGCCTCTGACCTCTGCCTCTGACCTCTGCCTCTGACCTCTGCCTCTGACCTCTGCCTCTGACCTCTGCCTCTGACCTCTGCCTCTGACCTCTGCCTCTGACCTCTGCCTCTGACCTCTGCCTCTGACCTCTGCCTCTGACCTCTGCCTCTGACCTCTGCCTCTGACCTCTGCCTCTGACCTCTGCCTCTGACCTCTGCCTCTGACCTCTGCCTCTGACCTCTGCCTCTGACCTCTGCCTCTGACCTCTGCCTCTGACCTCTGCCTCTGACCTCTGCCTCTGGCCTCTGACCTCTGCCTCTGACCTCTGCCTCTGACCTCTGCCTCTGACCTCTGCCTCTGACCTCTGACCTCGCCTCTGACCTCGTATCTGACCTCGCCTCTGACCTCGTATCTAACCTCGCCTCTGACCTCTCCTCTGACCTCTCCTCTGACCTCTCCTCTGACCTCTCCTCTGACCTCTCCTCTGACCTCTGACCTCTCCTCTGACCTCTGACCTCTCCTCTGACCTCTGACCTCTCCTCTGACATCTGACCTCTCCTCTGACCTCTCCTCTGACCTCTCCTCTGACCTCTCCTCTGACCTCTCCTCTGACCTCTCCTCTGACCTCTCCTCTGACCTCTCCTCTGACCTCTCCTCTGACCTCTCCTCTGACCTCTCCTCTGACCTCTCCTCTGACCTCTCCTCTGACCTCTCCTCTGACCTCTCCTCTGACCTCTCCTCTGACCTCTCCTCTGACCTCTCCTCTGACCTCTCCTCTGACCTCTCCTCTGACCTCTCCTCTGACCTCTCCTCTGACCTCTCCTCTGACCTCTCCTCTGACCTCTCCTCTGACCTCTCCTCTGACCTCTCCTCTGACCTCTCCTCTGACCTCTCCTCTGACCTCTCCTCTGACCTCTCCTCTGACCTCTCCTCTGACCTCTCCTCTGACCTCTCCTCTGACCTCTCCTCTGACCTCTCCTCTGACCTCTCCTCTGACCTCTCCTCTGACCTCTCCTCTGACCTCTCCTCTGACCTCTCCTCTGACCTCTCCTCTGACCTCTCCTCTGACCTCTCCTCTGACCTCTCCTCTGACCTCTCCTCTGACCTCTCCTCTGACCTCTCCTCTGACCTCTCCTCTGACCTCTCCTCTGACCTCTCCTCTGACCTCTCCTCTGACCTCTCCTCTGACCTCTCCTCTGACCTCTCCTCTGACCTCTCCTCTGACCTCTCCTCTGACCTCTCCTCTGACCTCTCCTCTGACCTCTCCTCTGACCTCTCCTCTGACCTCTCATCTGACCTCTCCTCTGACCTCTCCTCTGACCTCTCCTCTGACCTCTCCTCTGACCTCTCCTCTGACCTCTCCTCTGACCTCTCCTCTGACCTCTCCTCTGACCTCTCCTCTGACCTCTCCTCTGACCTCTCCTCTGACCTCTCCTCTGACCTCTCCTCTGACCTCTCCTCTGACCTCTCCTCTGACCTCTCCTCTGACCTCTCCTCTGACCTCTCCTCTGACCTCTCCTCTGACCTCTCCTCTGACCTCTCCTCTGACCTCTCCTCTGACCTCTCCTCTGACCTCTCCTCTGACCTCTCCTCTGACCTCTCCTCTGACCTCTCCTCTGACCTCTCCTCTGACCTCTCCTCTGACCTCTCCTCTGACCTCTCCTCTGACCTCTCCTCTGACCTCTCCTCTGACCTCTCCTCTGACCTCTCCTCTGACCTCTCCTCTGACCTCTCCTCTGACCTCTCCTCTGACCTCTCCTCTGACCTCTCCTCTGACCTCTCCTCTGACCTCTCCTCTGACCTCTCCTCTGACCTCTCCTCTGACCTCTCCTCTGACCTCTCCTCTGACCTCTCCTCTGACCTCTCCTCTGACCTCTCCTCTGACCTCTCCTCTGACCTCTCCTCTGACCTCTCCTCTGACCTCTCCTCTGACCTCTCCTCTGACCTCTCCTCTGACCTCTCCTCTGACCTCTCCTCTGACCTCTCCTCTGACCTCTCCTCTGACCTCTCCTCTGACCTCTGACCTGACCTCTGACCTGACCTCTGACCTGACCTCTGACCTGACCTCTGACCTGACCTCTGACCTGACCTCTGACCTGACCTCTGACCTGACCTCTGACCTGACCTCTGACCTGACCTCTGACCTGACCTCTGACCTGACCTCTGACCTGACCTCTGACCTGACCTCTGACCTGACCTCTGACCGCTGCATCTGACCTCTGACCTCTGACCTCTGACCTCTGTATGTGTACAGAGTAACCTGGACGAGGCGATCCACCGCTGGGCCGGCTTCCTGGAGGAGATCCAGCGGCTGAAGCGCTCCTCGGACGCCACCGGGGCCGTGCTGCAGGAGGCCGCGCAGTTCCAGACAACCATGTCGGAGAAACGCGTGCAGCTTGACCGGCTCAAGGTAAGACGAGTTTACCTCTCAGACTTGATTCAGTCCACTGTAGTAGACTACACGCTGTGCCTGTACCCGACCGACATAATTGGGGCACTGATGTAAATTATCTGATCATACTCAGGAGGGAGATTCATACTGCACATGATTCTGATTTATTTGTTTTTAGTTTCTTTTCACTCTTCGTGTGTATTCCTTAGTGGGTGGCATTTTCGTGTTTGTAGGACGTGTGAGTACTCGGCGCGGTGGTTGCTCTCTGTATTGATGTGACTGTGTCGTGACCGCTGTCCTGATGGATGCCGTCAGTGCCCGGAGGACGGCGATCTTTATGTGTGGGTGTACTGGCCGGGCTGTGTATGTGTTGACTGCCGTCTGTGTGTATGGATGCCGTCAGTGCCCGGAGGACGGCGATCTTTATGTGTGGGTGTACTGGCCGGGCTGTGTATTTGTTGACTGCCGTCTGTGTGTATGGATGCCGTCAGTGCCCGGAGGACGGCGATCTTTATGTGTGGGTGTCCTGGCCGGGCTGTGTATGTGTTGACTGCCGTCTGTGTGTATGGATGCCGTCAGTGCCCGGAGGACGGCGATCTTTATGTGTGGGTGTACTGGCCGGGCTGTGTATGTGTTGACTGCCGTCTGTGTGTATGGATGCCGTCAGTGCCCGGAGGACGGCGATCTTTATGTGTCGTTGTCCTGGCCGGGCTGTGTATGTGTTGACTGCCGTCTGTGTGTATGGATGCCGTCAGTGCCCGGAGGACGGCGATCTTTATGTGTGGGTGTCCTGGCCGGGCTGTGTATGTGTTGACTGCCGTCTGTGTGTATGGATGCCGTCAGTGCCCGGAGGACGGCGATCTTTATGTGTGGGTGTCTGGCCGGGCTGTGTATGTGTTGACTGCCGTCTGTGTGTATGGATGCCGTCAGTGCCCGGAGGACGGCGATCTTTATGTGTGGGTGTCCTGGCCGGGCTGTGTATGTGTTGACTGCCGTCTGTGTGTATGGATGCCGTCAGTGCCCGGAGGACGGCGATCTTTATGTGTGGGTGTCCTGGCCGGGCTGTGTATGTGTTGACTGCCGTCTGTGTGTATGGATGCCGTCAGTGCCCGGAGGACGGCGATCTTTATGTGTGGGTTTCCTGGCCGGGCTGTGTATGTGTTGACTGCCGTCTGTGTGTATGGATGCCGTCAGTGCCCGGAGGACGGCGATCTTTATGTGTGGTTGTCCTGGCCGGGCTGTGTATGTGTTGACTGCCGTCTGTGTGCGTGTCGTTAGTCGCTGGAGGAGAGCCTGCGCTGTGAGAAGTACGAGGTGGACAGTCTGAAGAGTAAGGCGGCGGAGATGTCCGCCTCCGGTAACCAGACCCAGGCGGCCGCTCAGGCGCAGCAGATCCTCAACCAGTACGACCAGACCGCCGACCGCATCCGGGTTAGTCAACCCAGCTAACGCTGCATTCGGACTGGGGGGGGGGGGGGGGGGGGGGGGGGGGGGGGTGTTCAGGGCCAATTTTGATACTGCTGCCACTGCTGATACTGCTGCCAGCCAGACGCCGAATCAAGCAAGGGCACCGCCATCTTCCGAAAGTTGGGGAGGGGGGGGGGGGGGGGGTGGGGGGGGGGGGGGGGGGGGACGGGGGGACGGGACGTTTTGAAGTATATTTTTTTCCATGCAACGCCTGGATAGGCGTAATGCTAAAATCCGAAAATGTTAGGGGTCGGCGTCCCCCCCCCCCCTCCCCCCGCTTCTGACGCCCCATGGAATCAAGGTCAGGTCTCGGTCTCGACAAGAGGTTGGGAGGTCTATTGTGTATCTTGTATCAGTACGAGCTTGCGCGGCTGATGTTTGCTTGTTGGTACTCATTCAACATATGATTTTTGGATGATAACATTTCGCGGTGGGACGAGGCCGGCCCATCTTATAGTGGACCTATAAACGGTAAACATTTCGAGTGACAAAGTCTCCCTTGTTTTCACCACACCACGTCATACCCCCCTCCCACTGACGCTCACGTCATCCCGCCCCCCCCCCCCCCCAGCTGCTACGCCGGGAGCGGGAGGAGCAGTACAAGCACCACCGCAGCTGGAACCCCCTCCCACTGACGCTCACGTCATCCCGCCCCCCTCAGCTGCTACGCCGGGAGCGGGAGGAGCAGTACAAGCACCACCGCAGCTGGAACAAAGTCTCCCTTGTTTTCACCACACCACGTCATACCCCTCCCACTGACGCTCACGTCATCCCGCCCCCCCCCCCCCCCTCAGCTGCTACGCCGGGAGCGGGGAGGAGCAGTACAAGCACCACCGCAGCTGGAACCCCCCTCCCACTGACGCTCACGTCATCCCGCCCCCCTCAGCTGCTACGCCGGGAGCGGGAGGAGCAGTACAAGCACCACCGCAGCTGGAACACCCCCTCCCACTGACGCTCACGTCATCACCCCCCCCCCCCCCCCACCCCCCTCAGCTGCTACGCCGGGAGCGGGAGGAGCAGTACAAGCACCACCGCAGCTGGAACAGAGTCTCCCTTGTTTTCACCACACCACGTCATACCCCTCCCACTGACGCTCACGTCATCCCCCCCCCCTCAGCTGCTACGCCGGGAGCGGGAGGAGCAGTACAAGCACCACCGCAGCTGGAACCCCCCCCTCCCCACTGACGCTCACGTCATCCCCCCCCCTCAGCTGCTACGCCGGGAGCGGGAGGAGCAGTACAAGCACCACCGCAGCTGGAACCCCCCCTCCCACTGACGCTCACGTCATCCCGCCCCCCTCAGCTGCTACGCCGGGAGCGGGAGGAGCAGTACAAGCACCACCGCAGCTGGAACAAAGTCTCCCTTGTTTTCACCATACCACGTCATACCCCCTCCCCACTGACGCTCACGTCATTCCCCCCCCCCTCAGCTGCTACGCCGGGAGCGGGAGGAGCAGTACAAGCACCACCGCAGCTGGAACAAAGTCTCCCTTGTTTTCCACCATACCACGTCATACCCCTCCCACTGACGCTCACGTCATCCCCCCGCCTCAGCTGCTACGCCGGGAGCGGGAGGAGCAGTACAAGCACCACCGCAGCTGGAACAAAGTCTCCCTTGTTTTCACCCACACCACGTCATAACCCCCTCCCACTGACGCTCACGTCATCCCCCCCCCCCCCTCAGCTGCTACGCCGGGAGCGGGGAGGAGCAGTACAAGCACCACCGCAGCTGGAACAAAGTCTCCCTTGTTTTCACCATACCACGTCATACCCCCTCCCACTGACGCTCACGGTCATCCCCCCCCCCCCCCCCTCAGCTGCTACGCCGGGAGCGGGAGGAGCAGTACAAGCACCACCGCAGCTGGAACAAAGTCTCCCTTGTTTTCACCACACCACGTCATACCCCCTCCCACTGACGCTCACGTCATCCCGCCCCCCCTCAGCTGCTACGCCGGGAGCGGGAGGAGCAGTACAAGCACCACCGCAGCTGGAACCCCCCTCCCACTGACGCTCACGTCATCCCCCCCTCAGCTGCTACGCCGGGAGCGGGGAGGAGCAGTACAAGTACCACCGCAGCTGGAACCCCCCTCCCACTGACGCTCACGTCCATCCCGCCCCCCCTCAGCTGCTACGCCGGGAGCGGGAGGAGCAGTACAAGCACCACCGCAGCTGGAACAAAGTCTCCCTTGTTTTCACCACACCACGTCATACCCCTCCCACTGACGCTCACGTCATCCCCCCCCCCCCTCAGCTGCTACGCCGGGAGCGGGAGAGGAGCAGTACAAGCACCACCGCAGCTGGAACAAAGTCTCCCTTGTTTTCACCACACCACGTCATACCCCTCCCCACTGACGCTCACGTCATCCCCCCCCCCCTCAGCTGCTACGCCGGGAGCGGGAGGAGCAGTACAAGCACCACCGCAGCTGGAACCCCCCTCCCACTGACGCTCACGTCATCCCCCTTCCCCCTCAGCTGCTACGCCGGGAGCGGGAGGAGCAGTACAAGCACCACCGCAGCTGGAACCCCCCCCTCCCACTGACGCTCACGTCATCCCGCCCCCCTCAGCTGCTACGCCGGGGAGCGGGAGGAGCAGTACAAGCACCACCGCAGCTGGAACCCCCTCCCACTGACGCTCACGTCATCCCGCCCCCTCAGCTGCTACGCCGGGAGCGGGAGGAGCAGTTACAAGCACCACCGCAGCTGGAACCCCCCTCCCACTGACGCTCACGTCATCCCGCCCCCTCAGCTGCTACGCCGGGAGCGGGAGGAGCAGTACAAGCACCACCGCAGCTGGAACAAAGTCTCCCTTGTTTTCACCACACCACGTCATACCCCTCCCACTGACGCTCACGTCATCCCCCCCCCCCCCTCAGCTGCTACGCCGGGAGCGGGAGGAGCAGTACAAGCACCACCGCAGCTGGAACCCCCCTCCCACTGACGCTCACGTCATCCCCCCCCCCCTCAGCTGCTACGCTGGGAGCGGGAGGAGCAGTACAAGCACCACCGCAGCTGGAACAGAGTCTCCCTTGTTTTCACCACACCACGTCATACCCCTCCCACTGACGCTCACGTCATCCCCCCCCCCTCAGCTGCTACGCCGGGAGCGGGAGGAGCAGTACAAGCACCACCGCAGCTGGAACCCCCCTCCCACTGACGCTCACGTCATCCCCCGCCCCCTCAGCTGCTACGCCGGGAGCGGGAGGAGCAGTACAAGCACCACCGCAGCTGGAACCCCCCTCCCCACTGACGCTCACGTCATCCCCCCTCAGCTGCTACGCCGGGAGCGGGAGGAGCAGTACAAGCACCACCGCAGCTGGAACCCCCCTCCCACTGACGCTCACGTCATCCCCCCCCCCTCAGCTGCTACGCCGGGAGCGGGAGGAGCAGTACAAGCACCACCGCAGCTGGAACCCCCCTCCCACTGACGCTCACGTCATCCCGCCCCCCCCTCAGCTGCTACGCCGGGAGCGGGAGGAGCAGTACAAGCACCACCGCAGCTGGAACCCCCCTCCCACTGACGCTCACGTCATCCCCCCCCTCAGCTGCTACGCCGGGAGCGGGAGGAGCAGTACAAGCACCACCGCAGCTGGAACCCCCTCCCACTGACGCTCACGTCATCCCCCCCCCTCAGCTGCTACGCCGGGAGCGGGAGGAGCAGTACAAGCACCACCGCAGCTGGAACCCCCCTCCCACTGACGCTCACGTCATCCCCCCCCCCCCCTCAGCTGCTACGCCGGGAGCGGGAGGAGCAGTACAAGCACCACCGCAGCTGGAACCCCCCTCCCACTGACGCTCACGTCATCCCCCCCCCCCCTCAGCTGCTACGCCGGGAGCGGGAGGAGCAGTACAAGCACCACCGCAGCTGGAACCCCCCTCCCACTGACGCTCACGTCATCCCCCCCCCCTCAGCTGCTACGCCGGGAGCGGGAGGAGCAGTACAAGCACCACCTCAGCTGGAACCCCCTCCCACTGACGCTCACGTCATCCCCCCCCCCCCCCCTCAGCTGCTACGCCGGGAGCGGGAGGAGCAGTACAAGCACCACCGCAGCTGGAACCCCCCTCCCACTGACGCTCACGTCATCCCCCTCAGCTGCTACGCCGGGAGCGGGAGGAGCAGTACAAGCACCACCGCAGCTGGAACCCCCCTCCCACTGACGCTCACGTCATCCCGCCCCCCTCAGCTGCTACGCCGGGAGCGGGAGGAGCAGTACAAGCACCACCGCAGCTGGAACCCCCTCCCACTGACGCTCACGTCATCCCGCCCCCCTCAGCTGCTACGCCGGGAGCGGGGGGAGCAGTACAAGCACCACCGCAGCTGGAACCCCCCTCCCACTGACGCTCACGTCATCCCCCCCCCCTCAGCTGCTACGCCGGGAGCGGGAGGAGCAGTACAAGCACCACCGCAGCTGGAACCCCCTCCCACTGACGCTCACGTCATCCCCCCCCCCCTCAGCTGCTACGCCGGGAGCGGGAGGAGCAGTACAAGCACCACCGCAGCTGGAACCCCCTCCCACTGACGCTCACGTCATCCCCCGCCCCCTCAGCTGCTACGCCGGGAGCGGGAGGAGCAGTACAAGCACCACCGCAGCTGGAACCCCCCTCCCACTGACGCTCACGTCATCCCGCCCCCCTCAGCTGCTACGCCGGGAGCGGGAGGAGCAGTACAAGCACCACCGCAGCTGGAACCCCCCTCCCACTGACGCTCACGTCATCCCGCCCCCCCTCAGCTGCTACGCCGGGAGCGGGAGGAGCAGTACAAGCACCACCGCAGCTGGAACCCCCCTCCCACTGACGCTCACGTCATCCCGCCCCCCTCAGCTGCTACGCCGGGAGCGGGAGGAGCAGTACAAGCACCACCGCAGCTGGAACCCCCTCCCACTGACGCTCACGTCATCCCCCCCCCCCCTCAGCTGCTACGCCGGGAGCGGGAGGAGCAGTACAAGCACCACCGCAGCTGGAACCCCCCTCCCACTGACGCTCACGTCATCCCCCCTCAGCTGCTACGCCGGGAGCGGGAGGAGCAGTACAAGCACCACCGCAGCTGGAAGCAAGCGTTCGACGAGTTCCAGGCGTGGATGTCCGGCGTGCGGGAGAAGGTGCCGGCGGTGCGACAGCGCTCCTTCGGGGACCGATCGGCCATCGAGGGCGTCGTCGCCGCGCTGGACGTGAGTCTCGCGGGGAAAGCACCAAGGCTGGGCGGTCGTTGACTGAAATGGGACCGTGAGCTGGTTGGGTGTGATACGGGCGCCTAGGGGACGATGGGGGGGGGGGGGGGGGTTGGACTCGATGGACAGGAGAGTTTCGTTGCCGTTGTTTCCACCAGAATGTTTGGTGTTGTTGGCCCTTGGCTGCTGGCTGCTGTCGTCGGCCGTTTTTGTGTTGAGTCCATCTGATGGCCCATTTTGCGGCGTCCTAGGGTATCCTGTGTAAGCAGTCTGCGGGCCAGCTGACTCTGGAACACCTGGTGCACACGGGAGACGTGATGATGGCCTCCACGTCCGAGCTGGGACAGAAGGAGATCAAGCAGGACGTGGCCAACGCCCAGCAGCAGTTCGACGAGTTCTTCAACGGTACGACGCTACCGTCGTGTCATCTGTCTCAGCTGATGTAACAGTGAACTGTTCTGAACGCAACTGGCGCTTTGTTTCTGATGAGTTGGAGTGCCGCAGTCTGTCGGCGTCTCATTTTGTCACCTATTCTATCAGCTGTTCCATGTTACATTATTTCAATTTCCATATATTTTATGGACAAAACGCATTTTCAATGACCGAAGACAGTGGAAGACAGTGATAGTGGTTGCCAGGCCTGCATGTCATTTACGTTTTTGTTATTGTTTTTTGACTGATTCAAATATTGTTATCGTGTGTTAAACCGGTCTCAATGCGAAATAATCACACATCCTGTGCCTGTGCGACTGTCCTGTGCTGTTCTGTCCTGTTCTGTCCTGTGCTGTTCTGTCCTGTTCTGTCCTGTGCTGTTCTGTCCTGTCCTGTATTTGTCCTGTCCTGTGTCTGTCCTGTCCTGGCCCGACCTTTTCTCACCCGACGCCCCGCTCCGTCTCCCAGACATCCGGCAGCAGAAGCGTAACCTGGAGACGATCGAGACTCAGCTGAAGGCGTACAAGGACGAGTACGAGCGCATCTCAGACTGGCTGCAGGCGGCCGACGTCCAGGTCAAACAGCACAAGACCGTGTTCGTGGCCACCAGGGACGAGAAACAGCAGCTGGTCGATAAGATCAAGGTAAGACGGCGGCGCCGGCCGCGGGGAGGTAGCGACTGGCCGCTGTCTGGTGGTCTGTCGTTATTGGTGGTAGATGGCGGGTTCGAATTACTGTTCATAGTGGTTGCCATGCTCAGACTGCAGCTGTCGTGTTCAGCTGTCATGTCCATTATCTCCACGTTAGAGATAATGGCTGGCATGCTCAGATTTTGGTCGTGTTCGGCTGTCCTGTCGGTTACCTCGTAAGATAATTGACATTATTGTGTTCAGTGTCTGTCACAAGATGCAGATAATTGTCAATAAAGGCGGCAGTCTACCAGTAACCCGTACTTCGTGCCACGTCATCTGATAGAGAATAACGAGCAAATTTACCATCAGTCGGTATCTATAACTGTGAATCTCCACCTTGTCTGTCAGGACGTGTGTCGCGGTCTGGAGTCTGGCAGTGAGAACATCAGCAAACTGCAGTCCAGCGCCTCCGGACTGCTGGCCTCTCACCTGGAGGGGTACATCAACCAGCAGCTGCGCCACCTCGCCTCGCGACACCAGGTAAGTTGGAGAACGGGAGCGAGATACCGGGTAATGTCAGGTCGAGCAGGAGGACGTTACCTCACCGAAGGCATGCCCGTAAGGTGGCAGAGAGTAAGAAAGTCACGGTTTGGAGCTGCTGAAAGTTGCCGATGATCTGACTTCGAGATGGTTCATTTGTTAGCTTCTTTGGAAGTAGAGCTCGACGAGCCCGGGCGAACCAGGTATCAAATTTGTTCACCTGGACACGGCTCTTCTAAGGCATTCTAAGATGGGTAAGGCATGTTACTTTGATTGCTTGTCGTGTTGTGGCTGCTGGAGTCCTATACTAGCCCGTGCCTTACCTGGCTAACCATCTCTCGTGACCGTCCCCAGGTGTAGGTGAACCTGGCTCGAGACTGACCACCTCTCGTGTCCGTCCCCAGGTGTAGGTGAACCTGGCCCGAGACTGACCACCTCTCGTGACCGTCCCCAGGTGCAGGTGAACCTGGCCCGAGACTGACCACCTCTCGTGTCCGTCCCCAGGTGCAGGTGAACCTGGCCCGAGACTGACCACCTCTCGTGTCCGTCCCCAGGTGTAGGTGAACCTGGCTCGAGACTGACCACCTCTCGTGTCCGTCCCCAGGTGCAGGTGAACCTGGCCCGAGACTGACCACCTCTCGTGACCGTCCCCAGGTGCAGGTGAACCTGGCTCGTGACGTGGAGCGGAAGCTGGAGGCGATCGCCGACCAGCACGGCGAGTTTGACTCGGCCCTGCGGCGCGGCACCGACTGGATGGAGGAGGCCAGGGAGGTGATCCGCGGCCGGTCCGGCTCCGGCTCCGGCTCAGATGGCGAGCCAGACTCCGGCAAACCAGCCATCGAGCAGCACCTGAAGGCCATCCAGGTGAGCCAACAGGGCGGCCAACAGGAGACGGTACGACTGACGGGACGGGCCCGGTGAGGTGTAGACGTGTGTTTCTGCTGAGGTTGATAAACTCCCACAGTATAACTCGTATGGGAAAGAAGTCCGGTGGGTCGTGTTTACTGTCGCACCGTCATTGTTGTGCAAAGTTTCATTTTCCAGCGTGATAGTAACATGGATCAATGCCACTCCAATGGGGCTGATAATGGTTGGCGGTCTTGGTTATGTTTAAATCGTTTCCGATTGCTGGAATAACAGCAGCAGTACGCAAACTCCGATCAGAACGTAATTGGCTTTGTTGAAAATGTCGCTTGCGTCTTGATGCTCGCGTGAGACAATGTTACAGCGGGCGACGTGCACTATTGTCCGCAGGAGCTGATTCGTAACCAGGACGAGGGTCAGACAATGGTCCACCAGGCCACCAGTCTGGGGGAGAAGGTGCTGCGAAACACCCACTCCTCCGGCCGCGAGGACGTCAAACAGGCCATGAAGGACATACAGAACGACTGGGACAGGTTCATCAAGAAGCTCACCAACGCCAAGGTAATGATTGCGGACTGGGATGGCGGCCCGTTGAAAACTGAGGCATTTCACCGCCTGGTTATGGTACCCTGACTGTTTGTTTTGCTTGTATTTGTTCTGCTCGGTGCTACGCGGGGCGTTAAGTAGCTCGTCTCTCCGGCGCGTCACTATCAAATGCCTCATGGGCGTATTATCTGCCGATCACTCGAAGACTGTCCCATATTTAGCGGACACTCCCAGCCCTTGGAACTCCTGAGTGTAGTGTGATGCAGCTGCTCCCGTCTAGTCGGCGCCTCGTGTGTTGCCATTCTCTGGTGATCACCGTGAGAAACCTCCCGAACCCCACCCGCCCGCAGGTTCAGCTGGAGACCAGCCTGCTACAGTGGTCGGACACGGGCTCCACGTACACCCGGCTGCAGCGCTGGCTCTCCGACCGCGAGGCCCGGCTGCAGCAGGTGCTGGAGCACAAGCAGAAGCCGTCCGCCAAGAAGGACCAGCTGGCCAGCCTCGGCGAGAAGAAGGCCGCGCTCCGGCGCACCAACAGCATCATGCAGGTCAGACGGACGAGCCGGATGTGGTGAGAGAGGGCGAAGAGGGATCAGATGGCGAGATAGGGTGAAGAAGGATCAGATGGCGGGAGAGGGTGAAGAGGGATCAGATGGCGAGAGACAGTTGCTGGGGACGAGAAGGCTTGTTTGGGATCGTGTAGAAATGGCCATGAGAAGGTTGTAGCTGTTAAAGATCACAGGGAGATCATTTGCATGACATATGAATGGATATAGATTCGCTCTTTCGCTGTAGAAATACGATTTGTGAAATGATGAGTGTATTAATCGCATCACTTTCCAAGTTTGAAGAATTCGCTGCTAGCTAAAGGGAAGAGTACGCGACACTATGCGTCTTGCGATGACCCGCGTTAGAGCGCTTCTCTCCTCTGCAGGTTATCGGTCGTGACCGCCCCCCCCCCCCCCTCGGCAGGACATCGTCTCGTTCCAGCCGATGATCGCCTCGGTCACTTCTAATGCGGAGGGCGCGCGCGGCCGCCGCCGCCATGCCTCCGAGATCAGCGACAAGTACGAGACGCTCAGTCGCCAGGCGCGGCAGGCCTACGAGCGTCAGAAGCTGCTGGTGGAGCAGCACGGAGCGTTCATCGACGCGGCCGGCGAGTTCATCAACTGGCTGCAGACGGCCCGCGAGCGGCGCGCAAAGTGTGCAGAGCCCACTGTTCACAAGGACGCGCTGGCCAGCCGCATGACCGCGCTCAAGGTGGGCATGACAGTCGTGTGCGGGGCTGGGTCGGGGGCCGACGAGGGAGGGTAGGAGACCTGCGAGTCGGGGAGTTTGAGCTGTGACTGGAGGTCACCCAGTGTGGATACAAGGTCAGCCGAATGTCTGGACTGGCGAGTTTGGAGTGCGAATTTGTCTGTTAACTCATCTCCCTGTTGTCCACAGCTGCTGGAGGCGGACCTCTCCGAAGGCCAGGCCCTGCTGGACTCGTCTCTGGGGCTGGCCAAGACCGCGCTCCAGGTGGCCGAGGATGAGGACGACCGAGAGGTGATCGAGGAGCAGGTGGCCAAACTGCAGGCACAGATGGACGACTATAAGTGAGTCAGACGCGGCCCGTCGTGGGGTTGGCTCAGTACCGTGAGATCGGAGAGATGTGGTGGTGGGGTTACAAAACACGAACTAACATATACATATTTGGGTGGATACCGTGGGAAAACAAGCCATGGACAACAGCGCTCCTGTGGTTAAAGAGTATGTTTAAGTATTTCAGCGATCAGTTGTTATCTAACTGTCTGGCTTACCGCGGTTCTCTGAAGCCTCATACGATCGACTAAATATCCTACGGAAGCTCGTAGGAGTGTTGGCCATGTTTGTACATGCGCGTATGTGCGCTGTATGAACGTATTGCCGTATTCACCTGTGCGGTGTGCGCCGAGTCGCCATCTTCACACGTCCTGTGCGCGCTCGCGTGTGTCAGGGAGTCTGTGGCGTCGACCCGGGAGCTGCTGGAGTCGGGCGTGGTGAAGTGGACCAAGTACGAGGAGCGCCTGAAGCAGTGCCAGGCGTGGATCAGCGGCAAGGAGACGGAGGTGCAGACCTACAGCGGACTGCACGCCGGACTGCTGGAGAAACAGACCGCCGTCGAGGCGTTCCAGGTGAGATGGGAACGGCATGGAGAACATGAAGGATGTAAACTAGGGGGGGGGGGGGGTGGAGGACGGTGTAGGACAGGCTGGGATGGAGGAATGTGGAGTAATTGTCCGGTAGCTGAGGTATGGACTTGCTTCGTGTGAGATTATGACCAAGAGCGACATACAATGTGTGTGGAACGGCCTGAATGGTCCCGTTTCATTGTCAGTGCGGTATATTTATCGTGTCCAGTGTGCTGCTGGGTATTGTCCTGGGTGGTTTGCAATACAGCCAGTCCGCCTGACAAGCCACTGGATCCCAGCGTGCCCTCGGCTTACCCCGGGTATCTCCGCACAGGACCACTGACAAGCCACTGGATCCCAGCGTGCCCTCGGCTTACCCCGGGTATCTCCGCACAGGACCACTGACAAGCCACTGGATCCCAGCGTGCCCTCGGCTTACCCCGGGTATCTCCGCACAGGACCACTGACCCACTGGATCCCAGCGTGCCCTCGGCTTACCCCGGGTATCTCCGCACAGGACCACTGACCCACTGGATCCCAGCGTGCCCTCGGCTTACCCCCGGTTATCTCCGCACAGGACCACTGACCCACTGACCCACTGGATCCCAGCGTGCCCTCGGCTTACCCCGGGTATCTCCGCACAGGACCACTGACCCACTGACAAGCCACTGGATCCCAGCGTGCCCTCGGCTTACCCCGGGTATCTCCGCACAGGACCACTGACCCACTAACAAGCCACTGGATCCCAGCGTGCCCTCGGCTTACCCCGGGTATCTCCGCACAGGACCACTGACCCACTGGATCCCAGCGTGCCCTCGGCTTACCCCGGGTATCTCCGCACAGGACCACTGACAAGCCACTGGACCCCAGCGTGCCCTCGGCTTACCCCGGGTATCTCTGCACAGGACCACTGACCCACTGACAAGCCACTGGATCCCAGCGTGCCCTCGGCTTACCCCGGGTATCTCCGCACAGGACCACTGACAAGCCACTGGATCCCAGCGTGCCCTCGGCTTACCCCGGGTATCTCCGCACAGGACCACTGACCCACTGGATCCCAGCGTGCCCTCGGCTTACCCCGGGTATCTCCGCACAGGACCACTGACCCACTGGATCCCAGCGTGCCCTCGGCTTACCCCCGGCTATCTCCGCACCACAGGCCCTGCTGTCGGACATGTACGAGTGGCAGGCCACGCTGGACGAGCTGAACGTCTCGGCCACCCTGCTGCTGGACAACTGCGCCGACTCGCGCATCGCCAACTCGGTCACCCAGCTGACGACCAAGTACAACGCGCTCCAGTCGCTCGCCAAGGACGTGTTCCGACGTCTCGAGGTGGCCCATCTGGTGAGTCGGCGGCAGAATGTATCAACTAAGTGTTCTTTTCAGAGCTGTTTGCCATCCGAATGATTATCGTGCTGAAACTGAATATTATCGTATTTCCATCTGAATTAACTTCTCGACTGCATGATGTGCATTCTGGCCGTCACTAAACTCTCGAACAGTTTGAGCGTTCTCGACGACATTTAACTTAGCATTTGCGCTGTCATCAAACCACAAAAACAAACTTATCAACCGCTATTCGAAAACAAGTATTTCCAAGTTCGTATGACCGCCGCGTTCGCTTGAGGACGTCCATTACATGACTGTCTTACTCGAGCGGGACCCATTGTATCCTCGTGCCGCCGCCCTGCTAACCTGTCTGTACCTACCTCCACTCTGGCAGGAGCACAAGCAGCACTCTGCGCTCTGTCACGAGATAGACGAGTGGATGGAGAAGACCCGGGAGAAGCTGGCCGAGACGGCGCCGCTCTCCGGCGGCAGCCACTCTGAGCTGCTGACCAAGCTGCAGACGGTCCAGAGCCTGCGGGCGTCAGTCGAGCAGGGACAGAAGAAACTCAGGTGGGCAGGCGAGCCGCCGCTGGCCGCCAGACGCGCGTCAGATTAAAATAGGAGCTGTTAGGATAGTATGGTGCAGGCAAGCTAAAAACGGACCAAACTCAAGCTTTTCCTAGTCGATTTCATAACCGAATCGGTTTATATATTCAGATTGCCGGGTTTTGTGACAATGGGAATTTTGCCACACGTTAGACTCATGACCTGTGAATTCCGCCAGCCCCGCACGGTCTACAGCCTGTGTGCGTGTGCGTGTGCGTGTGCGTGTGCGTGTGCGTGTGCGTGTGCGTGTGCGTGTGCGTGTGTGTGCGCGTGTCATCGTTGCTCACTGCCTGTTACACTCCCCAGTGTTACTGCGACCCCGCCCCCTCTAACCCAGTCTGACCCCGTCTGACCCCCTCTGACCCCCTCTGACCCCGTCTGACCCCGTCTGACCCCGTCTGACCCCATCTGACCCCGTCTGACCCCGTCTGACCCCGTCTGACCCCGTCTGACCCCGTCTGACCCCGTCTGACCCCGTCTGACCCCGTCTGACCCCGTCTGACCCCGTCTGACCCCGTCTGACCCCGTCTGACCCCGTCTGACCCCGTCTGACCCCGTCTGACCCCGTCTGACCCCGTCTGACCCCGTCTGACCCCGTCTGACCCCGTCTGACCCCGTCTGACCCCGTCTGACCCCGTCTGACCCCGTCTGACCCCGTCTGACCCGCCGGGCCGCCAGGTACGCAATGGAGCTGAAGGAGAGGGTCATCATGAACACGGCCGAGGAGGGCGGCACCAAAATACAGCAGGACGCCGACACACTCCGCGCAGAGTTCGACAAACTCATCGCAGACATCATGGAGCGCAAAAACGAACTTACCGCTAAGATTGGCGAACTCGACGAGATATTCAAGGTCAGTTACCGACGTTCAGGCCCTAATTGATTTGTGAACAATGGACGTCACTTGCGTATTAGGCGTTTGTTTCAATTGAGCTAACATACAATCCGTTTGCAATCACCTTGGGGTTAATGTCATCACTCGCACACCTGCATATTTTATTTTTATTTTTTATAAAATGCCGCGTTATTGAAATGCCACTTGCTCTGTGTATATTGTGCCCTTTTAGTCGACGAGTCTCGTATATTCAAATAATATTGAATGCAATAGTGAAGTGGCGTGCATGTTTTTCAGGCAAACCAGACGCTCATTGAGGCGCTGGATGATATCGATACCAAGATCCAGGGCGATGTTGACCTCTTGTTCTCCGAACTCAACGAAAAGAAAACCACTCTGGAGAAGTAAGTCGCCAGCACACCTTCCTTTGTCGTTTTAGTATTGTCCATATCTCATATTTGTCACATCTGTTCTACTTTCCTTTCATCGTGTGTATATTATATGATAAATATCTGTATCGCTGATGATCACGAGTGTTGTCATCTCTCCCTCCCTCCCTCCAGGTACCGGGCGCTGTCGGCCGAGGTACAGTCTCTGGCAGGCCAGGTGGGCCAGCTGCGCACGGCCGCCGACGCGGGCGACAGCGAGACCACACTGCCAGAGATCGTACAGGCGCTGGAGCGACACCGGGTCACCGCGGCCAAGGTTGAGGATGCTATCAAGGTATGGACCACAGGTAGTGGACTCAGAGTCAGGGCATGTTGAGCAGTGCGCTGACACGAGGGCCTGTTGGAAAATTTACCTGTTTACCTGTTGAAAATTTATCTCTAGGAAAATCCGACACCCAATAGTAGTAGTGGTTACCACCGACTGACCTCCGGCTCCGTCTGTGTCTGTGTCTGACCCATCAGGTGCTGGAGGAGCGGACCCAGCAGCACGAGCAGTACACGCAGGCGTACACGGCGGCCGCCGACTGGCTGAAGGCGGAGCGGCTCGGCCTGCAGCAGGCGGCCGACTCCACCGGGGCCTGGGAGGAGCTCAGCGCCCGCCTGGAGGCCAACCACACACTGACTGATACTCTGCCCAAAGGTAGGTCGCGCTACCACGACACAGATCACTGCCCAAAGTTCGAGCACGTCTGAGGTCTCAGAGATGTGGCTGGGGTCGGTCACACTGCCCATTGCGTGAGAACGTCAGGGACTTTGGCGGGCTGGGTGGGTTGATTGACCAGTGAAAAGGCTGGGTGGGTTGAAGCGTGTTTGGGACCAATGAACGTGCAGTGCTGTGCTGTATTCTGTAACATGGGTGTCGGGTGTCACGATGTGTCATCAGGAATGGCACGGAGGTGTAATTCTGATCTCTGTCGTTCTGCCACCTCCGACAGGCAAGTCGCTGGTGGACGAGGCCGTCAGTCAAGGCGAGGCTCTACAGAACGTCTGCCCGGCCGGCGGACACCAGTCGCTCGCCAGGGACGCCCAGGCGCTCCAGGTGAGACTGGAGGGGAGATCGAGGAAGGGTTGAGAGGTTGGCGGCGCTGGACAGCCGCCACGTGGGAGGTTCCCGACAGAGTACTCTCTGTCGCCGATACACTGTAGTGCGCCGACACAGTCAGTCTGAAGGCTATGAGTGAGACTAACGGATCAAAAGGCTTATTTTGCTTGTAAGAATATGTGCACTTTCTATACTGTTCATTCATAAGCATGATTTGTTCTGCTGTCCAACTTGTGTGCGCCGTGTGACCATAAGAGTCGGTGCGCCGCCCCCCCCCCCCCCCCAAAAAAAAAAATCATCGTCAGCTAATGTCCAACTTCATCATCATAATTGTAGTGAGACTCCGCGACTGACTCACCCCTCTCCCCCTCTCCTCCCTCTCTCCCCACAGTCGGAGTACGACTCGCTGTGTAAGCTGGCGGCCTCGAGCGACGCGTCCCTCTCACGCTGCGTCTCCGCCTGGTCTGAGTTCACTGCCCTGCACGACGACCTGCGCTCCTGGCTGCAGCAGGTGCAGGCCAAAGAGCCGCCGCAGCTGGCGGCCGACGCTGCAGCTGCGGACGACCAGCAGCTGCAGACCATCAAGGTGAGGGGGGGGGAGGGATGATGGGGCGGTGGTGCGTTATGTGACGGTAGAGGTCGGGGTTGGAGAGGGATAGGTGGCTGACACGCTGAGGATGCGCTGTGTGATGGCAGCCGGTCGGGGTTGGAGAGGGATAGGTGGCTGACACGCTGAGGATGCGCTGTGTGATGGCAGCCGGTCGGGGTTGGAGAGGGATAGGTGGCTGACACGCTGAGGATGCGCTGTGTGATGGCAGCCGGTCGGGGTTGGAGAGGGATAGGTGGCTGACACGCTGAGGATGCGCTGTGTGATGGCAGCCGGTCGGGGTCGGAGAGATAGGTGTCTTGTCAGGGTGAGGATGCGCTGTGTGATGGCAGTCGGTCGGGGTTGGAGAGGGATAGGTGGCTGACACGCTGAGGATGCGCTGTGTGATGGCAGCCGGTCGGGGTTGGAGAGGGATAGGTGGCTGACACGCTGAGGATGCGCTGTGTGATGGCAGCCGGTCGGGGTCGGAGAGGGATAGGTGGCTGACACGCTGAGGATGCGCTGTGTGATGGCAGCCGGTCGGGGTTGGAGAGGGATAGGTGGCTGACACGCTGAGGATGCGCTGTGTGATGGCAGCCGGTCGGGGTTGGAGAGGGATAGGTGGCTGACACGCTGAGGATGCGCTGTGTGATGGCAGCCGGTCGGGGTCGGAGAGATAGGTGTCTTGTCAGGGTGAGGATGCGCTGTGTGATGGCAGCCGGTCGGGGTTGGAGAGGGATAGGTGGCTGACACGCTGAGGATGCGCTGTGTGATGGCAGCCGGTCGGGGTCGGAGAGGGATAGGTGGCTGACACGCTGAGGATGCGCTGTGTGACGGTAGAGGTCGGGGTTGGAGAGGGATAGGTGGCTGACACGCTGAGGATGCGCTGTGTGATGGCAGCCGGTCGGGGTCGGAGAGGGATAGGTGGCTGACACGCTGAGGATGCGCTGTGTGATGGCAGCCGGTCGGGGTCGGAGAGGGATAGGTGGCTGACACGCTGAGGATGCGCTGTGTGATGGCAGCCGGTCGGGGTTGGAGAGGGATAGGTGGCTGACACGCTGAGGATGCGCTGTGTGATGGCAGCCGGTCGGGGTTGGAGAGGGATAGGTGGCTGACACGCTGAGGATGCGCTGTGTGATGGCAGCCGGTCGGGGTTGGAGAGGGATAGGTGGCTGGCACGCTGAGGATGCGCTGTGTGATGGCAGCCGGTCGGGGTTGGAGAGGGATAGGTGGCTGACACGCTGAGGATGCGCTGTGTGATGGCAGCCGGTCGGGGTTGGAGAGGGATAGGTGGCTGACACGCTGAGGATGCGCTGTGTGATGGCAGCCGGTCGGGGTCGGAGAGGGATAGGTGGCTGACACGCTGAGGATGCGCTGTGTGATGGCAGCCGGTCGGGGTTGGAGAGGGATAGGTGGCTGACACGCTGAGGATGCGCTGTGTGATGGCAGCCGGTCGGGGTCGGAGAGGGATAGGTGGCTGACACGCTGAGGATGCGCTGTGTGATGGCAGCCGGTCGGGGTTGGAGAGGGATAGGTGGCTGACACGCTGAGGATGCGCTGTGTGATGGCAGCCGGTCGGGGTTGGAGAGGGATAGGTGGCTGACACGCTGAGGATGCGCTGTGTGATGGCAGCCGGTCGGGGTTGGAGAGGGATAGGTGGCTGACACGCTGAGGATGCGCTGTGTGATGGCAGCCGGTCGGGGTTGGAGAGGGATAGGCGGCTGACACGCTGAGGATGCGCTGTGTGATGGCAGCCGGTCGGGGTTGGAGAGGGATAGGTGGCTGACACGCTGAGGATGCGCTGTGTGATGGCAGCCGGTCGGGGTCGGAGAGATAGGTGTCTTGTCAGGGTGAGGATGCGCTGTGTGATGGCAGCCGGTCGGGGTCGGAGAGATAGGTGGCTGACACGCTGAGGATGCGCTGTGTGATGGCAGCCGGTCGGGGTTGGAGAGGGATAGGTGGCTGACACGCTGAGGATGCGCTGTGTGATGGCAGCCGGTCGGGGTCGGAGAGATAGGTGGCTGACACGCTGAGGATGCGCTGTGTGATGGCAGCCGGTCGGGGTCGGAGAGATAGGTGTCTTGTCAGGGTGAGGATGCGCTGTGTGATGGCAGCCGGTCGGGGTCGGAGAGATAGGTGTCTTGTCAGGGTGAGGATGCGCTGTGTGATGGCAGCCGGTCGGGGTCGGAGAGATAGGTGGCTGACACGCTGAGGATGCGCTGTGTGATGGCAGCCGGTCGGGGTTGGAGAGGGATAGGTGGCTGACACGCTGAGGATGCGCTGTGTGATGGCAGCCGGTCGGGGTCGGAGAGATAGGTGTCTTGTCAGGGTGAGGATGCGCTGTGTGATGGCAGCCGGTCGGGGTCGGAGAGATAGGTGGCTGACACGCTGAGGATGCGCTGTGTGATGGCAGCCGGTCGGGGTTGGAGAGGGATATGTGTCTTGTCAGGGTGAGGATGCGCTGTGTGATGGCAGCCGGTCGGGGTTGCAGGGAGAGTATGTGTGGGTGCTGTGACCATGGCAGCTTACTGTTAATAGCTGCCGCGTGGACAACTGATACAAAGTGAATGTGGGAGTTTTTCTCCAGGTACTCATTGGTAAGACAGAGCACTGTCAATGGAAACCGGTGGATTCCAATGGATGTAAGTGCCTGAATGTAAAGCAGAGACCCAGCACGAGTATTCGGATTGCTGTCGATTCATTCCAGACTCTGGTCGGAGGCGTCTGACTGACTGATCTGCGTTCCATTGCAGACTCTGTGATCGGAGGACTGTATGACTGTTGTCTGTATTCATTGCAGACTCTATGGTCGGAGGACTGTCTGACTGTTGTCTGTATTCATTGCAGACTATGTGGTCGGAGGACTGTCTGATGTTGTCTGTATTCATTGCAGACTCTGTGGTCGGAGGACTGTATGACTGTTGTCTGTATTCATTGCAGACTCTGTAGTCGGAGGTGTCTGACTGTTGTCTGTATTCATTGCAGACTCTGTGGTCGGAGGACTGTCTGACTGTTGTCTGTATTCATTGCAGACTCTGTGGTCGGAGGACTGTATGACTGTTGTCTGCATTCATTGCAGACTCTGTAGTCGGAGGCGTCTGACTGTTGTCTGTATTCATTGCAGACTCTGTGGTCGGAGGACTGTCTGACTGTTGTCTGTATCCATTCCAGACTCTGTGGTTGGAGGACTGTATGACTGTTGTCTGTATTCATTGCAGACTATGGTCGGAGGACTGTCTGACTGTTGTCTATATTCATTGCAGACTATGTGGTCGGAAGACTGTCTGATGTTGTCTGTATTCATTGCAGACTCTGTGGTCGGAGGACTGTCTGACTGTTGTCTGTATTCATTGCAGACTCTGTAGTCGGAGGCGTCTGACTGTTGTCTGTATTCATTCCAGACTCTGTGGTCGGAGGACTGTCTGATGTTGTCTGTATTCATTGCAGACTCTGTGGTCGGAGGCGTCTGACTGTTGTCTGTATTCATTGCAGACTCTGTGGTCGGAGGACTGTCTGATGTTGTCTGTATTCATTGCAGACTCTGTGGTCGGAGGACTGTCTGATGTTGTCTGTATTCATTGCAGACTCTGTGGTCGGAGGCGTCTGACTGTTGTCTGTATTCATTGTAGACTCTGTGGTCGGAGGCGTCTGACTGTTGTCTGTATTCATTGCAGACTCTATGGTCGGAGGACTGTCTGACTGTTGTCTGTATTCATTGCAGACTCTATGGTCGGAGGACTGTATGACTGTTGTCTGTATTCATTGCAGACTCTGTGGTCGGAGGCGTCTGACTGTTGTCTGTATTCATTGCAGACTCTGTGGTCGGAGGACTGTCTGACTGTTGTCTGTATTCATTGCAGACTCTGTGGTCGGAGGACTGTATGACTGTTGTCTGTATTCATTGCAGACTCTGTGGTCGGAGGCGTCTGACTGTTGTCTGTATTCATTGCAGACTCTATGGTCGGAGGACTGTCTGACTGTTGTCTGTATTCATTGCAGACTCTGTGGTCGGAGACTGTGTGACTGTTGTCTGTATTCATTGCAGACTCTGTGATCGGAGGACTGTATGACTGTTGTCTGTATTCATTGCAGACTCTGTGGTCGGAGGACTGTCTGACGTTGTCTGTATTCATTGCAGACTCTGTGGTCGGAGGACTGTCTGATGTTGTCTGTATTCATTGCAGACTCTGTGGTCGGAGGATTGTCTGACGTTGTCTGTATTCATTGCAGACTCTGTGGTCGGAGGACTGTCTGATGTTGTCTGTATTCATTGCAGACTCTGTGGTCGGAGGACTGTCTGACGTTGTCTGTATTCATTGCAGACTCTGTGGTCGGAGGACTGTCTGACGTTGTCTGTATTCATTGCAGACTCTGTGGTCGGAGGTGTCGGGGCGTCGCCGCTCGGTGGACGAGCTGGCTGACCGGTGTGAGACGCTGATCGAGCTGAGTGGCCAGCTGGAGGTGCGCGAACAGGCCGTCCAACTGCAGGCCGACCACGCCGCCCTGCTCAGCCGGCTACAGGTAAACTGTCGGAAGGTCATGCCCCCCCCCCCTCCCCCTTCCTAGAGATGTATTATATTATAAGTTCTTAGATAGAGATGAAAAAAACAGCATTGTTCTTGAAAAAGAGACTATTGTATCCCACTGGGCGACCCGTGACAGTCTTTGTACACTCCTCTCTCCCCCTTTCTTTTTCAGGATGGCCCGTGAGTTGTGGTGCGCCCTCCACTCTCCCTGTGTTCAGGGCGGCCCAGTGGCCCTCCCTGCTCTCCGTCCCCAGGGCGGCCCAGTGGCCCTCCCTGCTCTCCGTCCCCAGGGCGGCCCAGTGACCCTCCCTGCTTTCCCTGTGTTCAGGGCGGCCCAGTGACCCTCCCTGCTCTCCGTCCCCAGGGCGGCCCAGTGGCCCTCCCTGCTCTCCGTCCCCAGGGCGGCCCAGTGACCCTCCCTGCTCTCCGTCCCCAGGGCGGCCTTTCGCAGCTGGAGCGTCGCTGTCAGTCGGAGCGGGATGTGACGGCGGCGCGCGCCGAGCTCGCCTCCTGGCTGGAGCGTAACCGTGGCACAGTGGCCGACTACCACGCCCTGCAGCTGACCGTGCCGCAGCTGACAGATAACCTACAGATGCTTACCGTGAGTAGCTAACCTACAGATGCTTACCGTGAGTAGAGTCGCCTGCTCACCGTGAGTAGCGTGGCCGCTTGTAGTTGCATGAGGCGGTCTGCAGATGAAAACTCAACGTTTGTGTTTGGTGAGACACCAATTTGAGATAATTATTTATGTTGCAAATTTGGAAAATTAGTTAAAATCCCTGGCAGTATTATTCTAGCTGTATCGGCAGACGGCGATGAGCCAATAAGAGAGTGTAGCATATATAATTGTTGCAGGTAACAGGTAATTATTTATCATTCAAGTATGACATAGAAGTGCTTTGAACTACCCGTTCACCACAACTCTGGACTCTGTGTAATTTCCCCGTCCCTTTGTTGTCCTATATCCAGGTGGTGTCTACCCGTATGACGGAGGGCCAGCACCTGCTGGGCGCCCTACAGACCACGTACACGGGGGCGGCCGAGAGTCGGCCGGCGGAGAAACAGCAGGAGCTGACAGATGACCTGACCCAGCTGCGGGCCGAGTACGACCAGCTGGCCATCGAGCTGCAGCAGGTATGGGGAGACGGAGAGGGACTGGCCGGGCAGGGTGGCAGAGAGCGATAGTCAGGGCAGGGACGGCGGTTAGGGAAGGTCTACACTCTACAGTCTACATGCTACGGTCGCGTGCAAATCTGAAGTGATGTGAGATGTTTTTGGGGACAGGCGGAACTCAGCTTCTGGGCGATGGCTTCTTGCAATCAGGTGCTTGCACGTTGGTGTATGGTCAACATGTTTAGCTACCATTTGTATCGTGTAAGTTGATTTTTGCAATAGTTGTCTTTTCAATTTCAATTTAGCCTTGTCAGATTGTTACGTAGCGTCGTTGCTTTAGTGACTCAAGCCATAATATGAGGTCCGATGGCTCTGAGTGCCACCCCTGGCTGTTACCGGCCGAGCTGCAGCCCTCCGCTTTCATGGCAGTGATTGCTGAGTGCCACCCCTGGCTGTTACCAGCCGAGCTGCAGCCCTCCGCTTTCATGGCAGTGATTGCTGAGTGTCGCCGCTGGCACTGTTACCAGCCGAGCTGCAGCCCTCCGCTTGCATGATAGTGATTGCTGAGTGTCGCCGTTGGCAGCTGTTACCAGCCGAGCTGCAGCCCTCCGCTTTCATGGCAGTGATTGCTGAGTGCCACCCCTGGCTGTTACCGGCCGAGCTGCAGCCCTCCGCTTTCATGGCAGTGATTGCTGAGTGTCGCCGATGGTGGTTACCAGACCAGCCGAGCTGCAGCCCTCCGCTTTCATGGCAGTGGTTGCTGAGTGTCGCCGCTGGCGGTTACCAGCGGAGTCGCAGCACTGGAATATCTGTGACTGTGAGCTGTGACTGCGTCCCGGCCCGTCTCCACAGGCGACCTGTGACGTCAAGTCGCAACTGCACCGCTGGGAGGAGACTGGCGACTCCGTCAGTCAGCTGGACACCTGGCTGTCGGAGATGACGGCCCGACTGGACGCCGCCCCCGGGCCGGCCGCTGACCTCGCCCAGGTCAAGGCCAGGCTCGAGAGGTTCACCGTGAGTATAGGCTGTACGACGCCCCCGGGCCGGCCGCTGACCTCGCCCAGGTCAAGACCAGGCTCGAGAGGTTCACCGTGAGTATAGGCTGTACGACGCCCCCGGGCCGGCCGCTGACCTCGCCCAGGTCAAGGCCAGGCTCGAGAGGTTCACCGTGAGTATAGGCTGTACGACGCCCCCGGGCCGGCCGCTGACCTCGCCCAGGTCAAGGCCAGGCTCGAGAGGTTCACCGTGAGTATAGGCTGTACGCCGCCCCCGGGCCGGCCGCTGACCTCGCCCAGGTCAAGGCCAGGCTCGAGAGGTTCACCGTGAGTAGGACCAATGGGGACATCGGACGAGCCTGACGGATGGTGACGGATAACTGTTAATGTCCGGCTGGGATAGTTGGTTCGGACGGTGTAGACAATCATGATGTGGGGCGGCTGCACTGCCTTTGCTTTATGCCGTCTTTGATTGTTGGTGTGTTTTATATCCGACGGCTAGCGTTATAATTTGATTTCATCCTGCAAATAGGTCAGCCGACGTTAAGCCGGGTGGCTGTAGCTGTGATTGCGAATGGTGTGGGTATGGCTGACTGGCACACTTGTTTCCGAATGGTTATGTCCAGAGCGCTGTAACAGTGCTGTGAATATGACTGATTACCGTGCCGTGTCTCAGGACGTACAGAAGCGGCTGGAGGGCCGCCGGCCGGACCTGGACTCGGCTCTGGAGGAGAGCCGGCAGCTGTCTGCTGACACCGACGCCGCGTCGACCGACGGCCAGCCGACGCTGCAGCGCCGCGCGGAGAGCCTACAGGAGCGGTGGACAGAAGCGCAGGAGCGCTGTCAGACTCTGGCCGCCCAGCTGCAGACGGAGGTCGAGGTAAGCTGGCTGCTGGATGACGGCTGGATGCGGTAGTAAGACTGCCTTGCGATGGCGAGAGGCAGGTCTGGGTAAGCAGCAGGCGGCGGGGCGAGAGGCTGCGCACGGCGGGACGAGAGGCTGCGCACGGCGGGACGAGAGGCTGCGCACGGCGGGACGAGAGGCTGCGCACGGCGGGACGAGAGGCTGCGCACGTCGGGACGAGAGGCTGCGCACGGCGGGACGAGAGGCTGCGCACGGCGGGACGAGAAGCTGCGCACGGCGGGACGAGAGGCTGCGCACGGCGGGACGCACGAGTGGCGTGGCTGCACTGGCTGACGTCTCATTGACGGAAGACGTTTAAAAGGAAACGCTTCTTGCTCTTCTGCCGCTGCACTGTCCACTGGTGTCTGACATCACCGTCGTGTCATATCACCCCTGTAGTCTGCTGTTATGTGCCGTGACGCTGCCAGGGCTCCTCGCGGCGGCCATGTCTTGACGCGGCACCGGGTCGCCGCCGTTTCAGGAGTTCAACGAGTACAACAGCAGCCTGCACGACGCGCAGAAGTGGCTGCTGCAGATCTCGTACCAGCTGATGGGCCAGAACGCGCAGTACATCTCCAACCGCGAACAGACGGTGGCGCAGATCGAGAGGCATAAGGTAACGGACCCGTTGATGTCGGGGTGCTATGGAATGTGGATGTGTTCGTTTGGGCTCAGGATAACCGGCAATCGGCATGTACGCCGTACAGTGAGGTGTCGTTTCGAAAGACAAAATGCCGTGCGAAATTCTTCGGGTGACACAGAATTCTTTTTAACTTAAAGCTTTAAGTTTTTCGACATTCTTTCGTTTCATTCTATCGTTTTTCTGTCGCGAAAGAACAGTATATACTACAATTTTGTATAATGAAATCGTTTTTAGTGAATTTAATTACCGTGATCTATCGATGATGTGGTTCATAGCACGCGCTATTTGACACACTCTTAACTCTATCTTCGCCGTCCCAGGAGGTGATGGCCGAGTTTGAGTCGTTTTCTGAGTCTCTCCGTGAGCTGGAGCGTCACGGCCGGAGCCAGGTGGAGCGGTACGAGGAGGTGTCGCCGGCCGTCCGCCAGGAGGTGGACAAACAGCTGGACAACATCCGCAGCAGCTACAGCTCCCTGCTGGCCACCGCGCAGCAGATCAATGTGAGTCATGGGCCCTCGCGAACTGTCATACATCCCACTCGGCTGGTTCACAAGGCGTTCAGAGATCGGGGGGGGGGGGGGGGGGTCACCAGTCGTTACAGGGATTTGTGCTTGTTTCATGTGGGTTTTTGTGATTGCGATGGGTTTGGTTGAAAGGTTAAACCACCAAGGTTTGATGGATGGTATACTTAGGGTATCGGAGGTTTATTTTGTGGCGTTTTTGTTCATCCTGGCGCTTTGATATGCGAGCGTTGTGTAGTCGCAAAATATTGTTCTCTGCGTATGTTGCGCAGATTCTCATGTCGATTGTAATGTCATGACTGTCTTGTCAACATGTATGTCCTGAATGTAGTTTCTCAACACTCTTTCTGTTCTGTCTCTCGGCAGACCCGCCTGCTGGAGTCGCTGAAGAAGTTTGAGCAGTACGAGTCGCTGCTGGAGAGTATTGGGGAGAACCTGACGGCGCAGCAGGCGCAGCTGGAGGAGGAGGCCGCCGAGCCCATCTCCGACCTGGAGACGGCCAAGCGCCGCCTCGAGACGGCCAGGGTCAGTGATCACTGGCTGATTCGGACTCGTGACTTTCTAGTTAGTGGTAATAGGGGGACAGGACGGTCGCCGTGTACTCGGACACGCCGTGTTGATCTCCAGTCAGATGGGGGCGCTCTGATGCCTGAGGGTTTAAATGACGGGCTGATTCAGCTCGTGACTTTCTAGTTAGGTGGTAATAGGGGGACAGGACGGTCGCCGTGTACTCGGACACGCCGTGTTGATCTCCAGTCAGATGGGGGCGCTCTGATGCCTGAGGGTTTAAATGACGGGCTGATTCAGACTCGTGACTTTCTAGTTAGGTGGTAATAGGGGGACGGGGCGGTCGCCGTGTACTCGGACACGCCGTGTTGATCTCCAGTCAGATGGGGGCGCTCTGATGCCTGAGGGTTTAAATGACGGGCTGATTCAGCTCGTGACTTTCTAGTTAGGTGGTGATAGGGGACGGGACGGTCGCCGTGTACTCGGACACGCCGTGTTAATCTCCAGTCAGATGGCAATACAGATCACAGATTCAGCTGTTAGTCACCAGATTTGTCTCGTCAACCTGCGATCAGATGGCGCGGCTAGAGAGATGGGACAGCTGTTTTGTATTGGGCATGTCGTCACAGATGTTGTCATGCTTGGTCGCCATCACCTTTCTGTAATTCACTGGATATGTTTGTTTCCTGAGTTCATTGAGATCATGGCGTCCACGTTATCCTGGAAGCATATTCTTTGGCATAACTTGCAGTTCTCAATAGCCATGTTTGGACCAGTCTGCGTTGTTCACTAATCAGCTGCAGCGGTTGTTACATCTGCTCTGTGTCTGGCAGGACCTGCATAACGAACTGCAGTCTGAGAAGTCGCGGTTGGACACGGCCGTCCAGATCTGTGAGGCGGCCACTGCCTCCATCAGCCGGCCGTCCTCTCCACACGACCACCCGCCCGACACCGTGCCCGAGAGGGAGCTACAGGTCAGTAACACACCGTGCCCGAGAGGGAACTACAGGTACGACAGCTACCGGAACAGGTTGCGTTACCCGCCACACCGCAGACTATACAGAATACAGATCCAGTTAACACGGCTGTGAATAAGGCGAATTGTACATGGTTGTATTGGGTTCATCATTACCCAGCTTTAATATACCTGTGTCGAATTTTCCGCTGACGCCGAAGTTGCTAGGTCTAATAGTAATTTATCTGGCTCGAGTCTCTGTAGGTCTTACCATAATTGTTCGTCTGCGTATTGCTAGGGAGGTGCATGTTTACGTCTAAAATATAAATCCCCGGTTTTCCTCTGCTCTGTTCCTGACTGTTCCTGACTGTTCCTGGCTGTATCGTCCCGTCTCAGGTGCGGTGTCAGCTGGAGCTGCTGATTGACCAGGCGCAGTCCCGGCTGGCGGAGCTGCAGCAGACGGCAGACGGTCTGCAGCGTCTGGAGGAGCAGGAGCAGGCGGTGCGCGGCTGGGCCGGCCAGCAGACCCGCCTGCTGGCCGAGCTGGGCCGGCAGCAGGCGCGGCTGCAGCCGGAGGCGGGCACCGCAGAGCTGGAGCGGCTCAGGGAGCTGCAGCGCGCCCTGGTGGAGCGGGAGACCTCGTTAGATGAGCTGGATTCGGGGCGGATGGAGCTGGCCGCCGAGCCGCCGCCCCAGACCGTCCGGGACGAGCTGAACCAGCTGGCTGAACAGGTGAGCACATGGACACGGCCGCTGGAGCACAGTAACTATCAACGGAGTGAATAGCGTTGTGTTCTGGTGGAGACCGGGGAATAATACAACTATGGGCGGAAATTATGGCAAAGGGAATGACCAGCAGTGCTGACAAAAATGGCACGAAATGGCCTGAGCAGGCCGAAGTGCCTCATCAACAAACTGTCGTCAATACACATCTGTGAACGAACAAATGTTCACTGCTTAATCTTCATAAATTGGTGGATTGTGTCGAAATTAACCGCTTTGTATTCCATGTGATTGCCTTCAGCAATCAAAGGTTGTTATGACCTTCGTCTGTACTGACCCATCTCCCCTCGCCAGGTGGCCGAGGTGCTGAACGCTCGTACCACGGCGCAGAGCTGTGTGGAGGAGTACACGACTGCCCTGCAGACCTTCCGGGAGTGGCACCGACAGACCTCCGACTCACTGCAGGTAGGTGCCGAGTCCCTCACGCCTGGTAGCGACAGACATCGGACTCACTGCAGGTAGGTACAGTCCCGCGCGCCTTGCAGCCGCGACTGTCGACTATTCGGCACACAAGGTGGACACATGCTGATAAGTAGAAACTCTGCCGCCGTCGGTCACAGAGGCCAGACTGAGCGACGATCGGTTCAAAGCCCCACCACCGTCTATCGTCCTCGATTCAAACGAGTGACTAATTGTGTCGCCTTCTTCTTACTTACATAGCTCTTTTATCGATAGCTTATTTGTGTCCAAGATGATGTATATCGTAATCAATATCACCAGTGGTGCAGTTAGTGATCACGTCTTAACGCAGTAACACCGGCAGCGTGGGATTATCTGTCCATCTTCCTGACGTCCTTCGTCTGCCGGTCCTGTCTGATCAGGCGGCCATTCTGTGTGTGTTTCTGACGCGTGGCGCCTCTCTTCTCTCTGTTCAGGCGGTGGACTCGCAGTCGGCGCCGGCGGACAGCCGTCTCCAGTCTCTGACCGACCTGCGGCGCGCCTGTGACGAGGAGCGGGCAGAGCTGCAGCGGATCGAGCAGCTGGCGGAGGCGGCCCGGGAGAGGCTGACCGAGCCAGAGGCACAGCACGTCACCAGTCAGGTTAGAGCGAGGAGGGCACAGGATTGTGGAGACGACTGGCCGCATTCTGGACGGGTTGGCGCTGGCAGGATGAATTGTGTCAAGCTGCCATCAGCTGTGGTAATCATCCCTTTCACTTACGAAAAGCGAGCACCTAAACGACAGCGGGGTCACACCATCGAGAAGGTAGCTCTGACCACTGTCCGTGCCTGTCTCCGTCTACCAGTGAAACCCATGTCGTCTCTGCCGTGCAGGTTCTGTCAACCCAGCGCAGTTTCGAGGACCTGTGTCGTCGTCTGGAGCAGAAGACTGAGTCTGTTCGGTCGGCGGCGGAGCAGGCGGACCGGCTGCTGGACCAGCTGCGTCAGGTCTCAGAGTGGACGGTGACAGCGCAGCAGACGGCCGCCGGCCTGGCGCGACCCATCGGCTACACGCCAGAGGCCGTCACTGACCGGCTCAACCAGATACAGGTAGTTCTCTTTTTTGATTCTATAAATGTCAAAAGATCAAGAGGTCAAGTCAAGGTCAAGAACAGGAACAGGTTCAGAACCGGAATCACGGCTGCGTTGATAAACCGATACAGGTGTAATGACAATTAAAACAACAATTGATTCTCTCAGCACGGTTGATTCTCTCGGGTATTGTCACACATGCCCAACAATATATTGTTTATACATTAAGTATGACTCACCACTGGCCTTGGTCTTCAGACGCTGGAGATGGAGACGAAGGCGAAGCGGTCCATGCTGCCGCAGTTCTCCAAGGCCATCTCCAGTATGGGGCCGAGCATCTCCGGCTCCGAGAGGGAACAGCTGGCCTCCACACTGCAGCAGATGGAGGTATGTGGGGGTGGAGGTAGGGGGGTGGAGGTATGGGGGGACACCAGCGTCGGGTCTGTTGCCAGTCACTGCTGGATGATGTGCTATTGGGTTGCGTGAATTGCTGTGCTTGCTCAACCGCTTTGAATAGATGACGTTACAAGTGAAAACTCAAACGGATCAGGATGTGAATTCGTGCATAATCCTGGGGCGAATGTTGACTATTTAGCGATGGGAGGTATCGTCGATTTGTCCTGTGTGTACACAGATAATCCTGGGGCGAATGTTGCCATATATATAGCGATGGGGGGGGGGGGGGGGTATCGTCGATTTGTCCTGTGTGTGCACAGATAATCCTGGGGCGAATGTTGACTATTTAGCGATGGGAGGTATCGTCGATTTGTCCTGTGTGTACACAGATAATCCTGGGGCGAATGTTGCCATATATATAGCGATGGGGGGGGGGGGGGGGGGGTATCGTCGATTTGTCCTGTGTGTACACAGATAATCCTGGGGCGAATGTTGCCATATATATAGCGATGGGGGGGGGGGGGGGGGGGTATCGTCGATTTGTCCTGTGTGTACACAGATAATCCTGGGGCGAATGTTGCCATATATAGCGATGGGGGGGGGGGGGGGGGGTATCGTCGATTTGTCCTGTGTGTACACAGATAATCCTGGGGCGAATGTTGCCATATATAGCGATGGGGGGGGGGGGGGGGGGGTATCGTCGATTTGTCCTGTGTGTGCACAGATAATCCTGGGGCGAATGTTGCCATATATAGCGATGGGGGGGGGGGGGGGTATCGTCGATTTGTCCTGTGTGTACACAGATAATCCTGGGGCGAATGTTGCCATATATAGCGATGGGGGGGGGGGGGGGTATCGTCGATTTGTCCTGTGTGTACACAGATAATCCTGGGGCGAATGTTGCCATATATAGCGATGGGGGGGGGGGGGGGGTATCGTCGATTTGTCCTGTGTGTACACAGATAATCCTGGGGCGAATGTTGCCATATATATAGCGATGGGGGGGGGGGGGGGTATCGTCGATTTGTCCTGTGTGTACACAGATAATCCTGGGGCGAATGTTGCCATATATAGCGATGGGGGGGGGGGGGGTATCGTCGATTTGTCCTGTGTGTACACAGATAATCCTGGGGCGAATGTTGCCATATATAGCGATGGGGGGGGGGGGGGGTATCGTCGATTTGTCCTGTGTGTACACAGATAATCCTGGGGCGAATGTTGCCATATATATAGCGATGGGGGGGGGGGGGGGTATCGTCGATTTGTCCTGTGTGTACACAGATAATCCTGGGGCGAATGTTGCCATATATAGCGATGGGGGGGGGGGGGGGGGTATCGTCGATTTGTCCTGTTTGTACAGCTGAACTGGGAGGTATCTTATTTGTCCTGTGTGTACACACATCGAAAGCATCGTTGACTGGCCCTCTGTGTGCCCAGGCGTCGGTGAAGGAGCTGTGCGCGGCGCTGGAGACGCAGACCTCAGCGCTGCGGCGGGCCCGCGCCGACCGCGAGCGGCTCCAGAAGGCCTGCTCCGACACCCGGCAGCAGCTGGCCGACGCCGCTGAGGAGCTGCAGCTGCCCGAACAGCTGCCGCTGCCGGCCACACAGGTGCAGCTGCTCATCGACCAGAGAAATGTGAGTACGGCGCGGCGCCATCTCTCCCTCTCTATGGACGGCATGCAGGCTCAAGTGTAAACCAGATTTGAAGTTAGGACGGTCTAACTTGTGTGCTGGCGTAACGATGATATTCTTTGGTTATGTGCCATTGGCGTCAATGCCGGGGTGGTTGTCTGATGTGGCTTCCAGCGCCGTTTCTCGATCCGTCTGACCATGCCCGTTGTGTGTGTTGTCCGCCCGTCAGACGCTGCTGTCGCAGCTGGACTCGGTGTCCACCCGGCGGCTGCCGGAGCTGCGTCAGCAGGCCGAGCCGCTGCTGTCCGACTGCGGCGACGACGACAGGCAGCGGCTGCTGGAGCTGCTGCAGCGCCTGCAGCAGGACGGCGCCGCGCTGAGGGAGCGCGCCGAGGCCGGGCGCGACCAGCTGGTGCGCGTGCACGAGGCGCGCCGCCGGCTGGAGTCTGAGTTGGAGCAGTGCCGCGACTGGCTGCACTCGGCGCAGGTTACGCTGAAACAGGAGCCGCTGACGGGCACCAGCCTCCACATACTGCAGGAGCACGTCCATAAGGTAACTCACTCACCGGCCGAAGAAGCCACTAGCCAGTACACCAGTCGTACGAGATTTACCTTAGCTCAGCATAGTCTGTGTGTTAATCCGTTGCTCGTCTTGGTCGTTTGGTTTGATCTACAATTGATTGGATAAGGTCGCCTGCGCCTCAGCTGGCTTTACTGCATCACCAGACTGGTACAGAGCTGACTAGCTTACGATGAGCGGCGTATGAGCGGCGTATGAGCGGCGTATGAGCGCCGTGAGCGGCCGTATGAGCGGCGTATGAGCGGCCGTATGAGCGGCGTATGAGCGGTGTATGAGCGGCGTATGAGCGGCGTATGAGCGGCGTATAAGCGGCGTATAAGCGGCGTATGAGCGGCGTATGAGCGGCGTATGAGCGGCGTATGAGCGGCGTATGAGCGGTATATGAGCGCTGTATGAGCGGCGTATGGGTGGCGTATGAGCGCCGTATGAGCGCCGTATGAGCGGCGTATGAGCGGTGTATGAGCGCCGTATGAGCGGTGTATGAGCGGCGTATGAGCGGCGTATAAGCGGCGTATAAGCGGCGTATGAGCGGCGTATGAGCGGCGTATGAGCGGCGTATGAGCGGCGTATGGGTGGCGTATGAGCGCCGTATGAGCGGCGTATGAGCGCCGTATGAGCGGCGTATGAGCGGTGTATGAGCGCCGTATGAGCGGTGTATGAGCGGCGTATGAGCGGCGTATAAGCGGCGTATAAGCGGCGTATGAGCGGCGTATGAGCGGTGTATGAGCGGCGTATGGTGGCGTATAAGCGGCGTATGAGCGGCGTATGGGCGGCGTATAAGCGGCGTATGGGCGGCGTATAAGCGCCGTAAGAGCGGCGTATGAGCGGCGTGTTGCCCTGTACTCCACAGATGGCGGGCCTGCAGGAGGACTACGACGCCAGGCAGCGGCAGATGGCGGGCGTGCTGGAGATGAGCGAACAGCTGCTGCCCGAGCTGCGACCGCCGGACAAACTCACACTCACCGACCAGCTGTCCACGCTGAAAACACAGTACAGCGAGGTGCGAAGCGACAACTCACAGCGAGAACTCACTGTCACTTGGCCGCTCACTCTGTGAAGTCGCGGTGACGCCGGTGTAATTATGCAAACGCGTGCAGTGTCTTGTTCTGGTACCTAACACACTGCAATCAGGTTTGCGGCAGACTTCTTTATTGTGATAGCTTCTGTATCCGCGGATGTTTTAACCTTTTATTTCGCTCTGACCCTCGCTAAGCTCTCTGTCGCCTCTTGACACCAAAATGGGTACGAGTCTATGTCCTTTTAAAATTGTCAACCTCTTCACTCTTCCTTACCAGGTGGACACCTGTCCGTGTCTTTTCCAACTGACTCACCTCCCGCTTCTCCTCGCCAGGTGGGCACGCGTGTGCAGGAGCGCACCGAGGCGTTCCAGACGGCCACCTCGCAGCAGCAGGCCATCAACGGCAAGATCACCTCCAGCATCACCTACCTCACCGAGATCAAGAAGGAGATCCGCTCTCTCAACAAGCCCATGGGCTCCGGCGTGGAGGACGCCCAGGTCTGGCCGCATCAAATTAGCTCCATGGATAGTAGAGCCCAAAGTCTGCCACCTCTTGTGAACCCCCATGTGAGCTGTGTGACCCCATGTGACCCCATGTTAGCTGTGTGACCCCATGTGAGCTGTGTGACCCCATGTGAGCTGTGTGACCCCATGTGAGCTGTGTGACCCCATGTGAGCTGTGTGACCCCATGTGAGCTGTGTGACCCCATGTGAGCTGTGTGACCCCATGTGAGCTGTGTGACCCCATGTGAGCTGTGTGACCCCATGTGAGCTGTGTGACCCCATGTGAGCTGTGTGACCCCATGTGAGCTGTGTGACCCCATGTGAGCTGTGTGACCCCATGTGAGCTGTGTGACCCCATGTGAGCTGTGTGACCCCATGTGAGCTGTGTGACCCCATGTGAGCTGTGTGACCCCATGTGAGCTGTGTGACCCCATGTGAGCTGTGTGACCCCATGTGAGCTGTGTGACCCCATGTGAGCTGTGCGACCCCATGTGACCCCATGTTAGCTGTGTGACCCCATGTGACCCCATGTGAGCTGTGTGACCCCATGTGCGCTGTGTGACCCCATGTGAGCTGTGTGACCCCATGTGAGCTGTGTGGCCCCATGTGAGCTGTGTGACACCATGTGACCCCATGTTAGCTGTGTGACCCCATGTGACCCCATGTGAGCTGTGTGACCCCATGTGCGCTGTGTGACCCCATGTGAACTGTGCGACCCCATGTGAGCTGTGTGACCCCATGTGAGCTGTGCGACCCCATGTGAGCGGTGTGACCCCATGTGAGCTGTGCGACCCCAGGTGACCCCTGTGTGACCCCTGTGTGACCCCTGTGTGACCCCTGTGTGCCCCCTGTATGACCCCCATATGACCCCCATATGACCAGTTTGATCTGTGTGTTCCCCGTATAACACCGTGTGACCCGTGTGTCCCCCGTATAACCCCGTATAACCCCGTGTGACCCGTGTGTCCACAGGTCATCCTGAGCAGCTACGAAGAGGTGCTGCAAAAACTGCGAGAGTTCCGCAGCCAGCTGGAGTCGCTACAGGATCAGACAGTGGGCAGCATTACTGACTTGAACAATCTGATCAGACAGCAGGACGAGCTAGTCAGGGCCATTGAAAACCAGGTGAGATGGCTGACCTGACCTGACCTGATATGACCCAAACGATCTGATCAGACAGCAGGACGAGCTAGTCAGGGCCATTGAAAACCAGGTGAGATGGCTGACCTGACCTGGCCTGACCTGACCTGATATGACCTGACCTGACTTGACCTGATATGACCTGACCTGACCTGATCAGACAGCAGGACGAGCTGGTCGGGGCCATTGAAAGCCAAGTACGTGACGTAACGCCGGCCGGTTATCTGAGTTTGTTAGAGAGTCGTGTTATTCACGCCAATGTCACGGACGGCTGCGACCCCGCATACTGGCCATCGATCTTTTTAACTCGGTGTCTAACTGCTTCCGACTGTTCTGAAGTTACTGCCAGCTGTCTGTCTGCTTCTGCTGGCTGGCTGACTGCCGTCTCTCCGTGTGTCTATCACGCGGACCTGCCCTGCCCGTCGGACAGACTGTCATGTGACTCTGCTGCTGGCTGACTGCCGTCTCTCCGTGTGTCTGTCACGCGGACCTGCCCTATCCGTCTGACAGACTGTCGTGTGACTCTGCTGCTGGCTGACTGCCGTCTCTCCGTGTGTCTGTCACGCGGACCTGCCCTGCCCGTCTGACAGACTGTCATGTGACTGCTGCTGGCTGGCTGACTGCCGTCTCTCCGTGTGTCTGTCACGCGGACCTGCCCTGCCCCGTCAGACAGACTGTCATGTGACTCTGCTGCTGGCTGACTGCCGTCTCTCCGTGTGTCTGTCACGCGGACCTGCCCTGCCCGTCGGACAGACTGTCATGTGACTCTGCTGCTGGCTGGCTGGCTGACTGCCGTCTCTCCGTGTGTCTGTCACGCGGACCTGCCCTGCCCGTCTGACAGACTGTCATGTGACTCTGCTGCTGGCTGACTGCCGTCTCTCCGTGTGTCTGTCACGCGGACCTGCCCTGCCCGTCTGACAGACTGTCATGTGACTCTGCTGGCTGACTGCCGTCTCTCCGTGTGTCTGTCACGCGGACCTGCCATGCCCGTCGGACAGACTGTCATGTGACTCTGCTGCTGGCTGACTGCCGTCTCTCCGTGTGTCTGTCACGCGGACCTGCCATGCCCGTCAGACAGACTGTCATGTGACTCTGCTGGCTGACTGCCGTCTCTCCGTGTGTCTGTCACGCGGACCTGCCATGCCCGTCAGACATACTGTCACGTGACTCTGCTGCTGGCTGACTGCCGTCTCTCCGTGTGTCTGTCACGCGGACCTGCCATGCCCGTCAGACAGACTGTCATGTGACTCTGCTGCTGGCTGACTGCCGTCTCTCCGTGTGTCTGTCACGCGGACCTGCCATGCCCGTCAGACATACTGTCATGTGACTCTGCTGCTGGCTGACTGCCGTCTCTCCGTGTGTCTGTCACGCGGACCTGCCATGCCCGTCGGACAGACTGTCATGTGACTGCTGCTGGCTGAGTGCCGTCTCTCCGTGTGTCTGTCACGCGGACCTGCCCTGCCCGTCTGACAGACTGTCGTGTGACTGCTGCTGGCTGACTGCCGTCTCTCCGTGTGTCTGTCACGCGGACCTGCCCTGCCCGTCTGACAGACTGTCGTGTGACTGCTGCTGGCTGGCTGACTGCCGTCTCTCCGTGTGTCTGTCACGCGGACCTGCCCTATCCGTCTGACAGACTGTCATGTGACTCTGCTGCTGGCTGACTGCCGTCTCTCCGTGTGTCTGTCACGCGGACCTGCCATGCCCGTCTGACAGACTGTCATGTGACTGCTGCTGGCTGACTGCCGTCTCTCCGTGTGTCTGTCACGCGGACCTGCCCTGCCCGTCTGACAGACTGTCATGTGACTCTGCTGCTGGCTGACTGCCGTCTCTCCGTGTGTCTGTCACGCGGACCTGCCATGCCCGTCGGACAGACTGTCATGTGACTCTGCTGCTGGCTGACTGCCGTCTCTCCGTGTGTCTGTCACGCGGACCTGCCCTATCCGTCTGACAGACTGTCATGTGACTGCTGCTGGCTGACTGCCGTCTCTCCGTGTGTCTGTCACGCGGACCTGCCCTATCCGTCTGACAGACTGTCATGTGACTCTGCTGCTGGCTGACTGCCGTCTCTCCGTGTGTCTGTCACGCGGACCTGCCATGCCCGTCTGACAGACTGTCATGTGACTGCTGCTGGCTGACTGCCGTCTCTCCGTGTGTCTGTCACGCGGACCTGCCCTGCCCGTCTGACAGACTGTCATGTGACTCTGCTGCTGGCTGACTGCCGTCTCTCCGTGTGTCTGTCACGCGGACCTGCCATGCCCGTCTGACAGACTGTCATGTGACTGCTGCTGGCTGACTGCCGTCTCTCCGTGTGTCTGTCACGCGGACCTGCCCTGCCCGTCTGACAGACTGTCGTGTGACTCTGCTGCTGGCTGACTGCCGTCTCTCCGTGTGTCTGTCACGCGGACCTGCCCTGCCCGTCTGACAGACTGTCGTGTGACTCTGCTGCTGGCTGACTGCCGTCTCTCCGTGTGTCTGTCACGCGGACCTGCCCTGCCCGTCTGACAGACTGTCATGTGACTGCTGCTGGCTGACTGCCGTCTCTCCGTGTGTCTGTCACGCGGAACTGCCATGCCCGTCGGACAGACTGTCGTGTGACTGCTGCTGGCTGACTGCCGTCTCTCCGTGTGTCTGTCACGCGGACCTGCCCTATCCGTCTGACAGACTGTCGTGTGACTGCTGCTGGCTGACTGCCGTCTCTCCGTGTGTCTGTCACGCGGACCTGCCATGCCCGTCGGACAGACTGTCATGTGACTCTGCTGCTGGCTGACTGCCGTCTCTCCGTGTGTCTGTCACGCGGACCTGCCCTGCCCGTCTGACAGACTGTCATGTGACTCTGCTGGCTGACTGCCGTCTCTCCGTGTGTCTGTCACGCGGACCTGCCCTGCCCGTCTGACAGACTGTCATGTGACTCTGCTGGCTGACTGCCGTCTCTCCGTGTGTCTGTCACGCGGACCTGCCATGCCCGTCAGACATACTGTCATGTGACTCTGCTGCTGGCTGACTGCCGTCTCTCCGTGTGTCTGTCACGCGGACCTGCCCTATCCGTCTGACAGACTGTCATGTGACTCTGCTGCTGGCTGACTGCCGTCTCTCCGTGTGTCTGTCACGCGGACCTGCCATGCCCGTCGGACAGACTGTCATGTGACTGCTGCTGGCTGGCTGACTGCCGTCTCTCCGTGTGTCTGTCACGCGGACCTGCCATGCCCGTCTGACAGACTGTCGTGTGACTCTGCTGCTGGCTGACTGCCGTCTCTCCGTGTGTCTGTCACGCGGACCTGCCATGCCCGTCTGACAGACTGTCGTGTGACTCTGCTGCTGGCTGACTGCCGTCTCTCCGTGTGTCTGTCACGCGGACCTGCCCTGCCCGTCGGACAGACTGTCGTGTGACTCTGCTGCTGGCTGACTGCCGTCTCTCCGTGTGTCTGTCACGCGGACCTGCCATGCCCGTCGGACAGACTGTCATGTGACTCTGCTGCTGGCTGACTGCCGTCTCTCCGTGTGTCTGTCACGCGGACCTGCCATGCCCCGTCTGACATACTGTCATGTGACTCTGCTGGCTGACTGCCGTCTCTCCGTGTGTCTGTCACGCGGACCTGCCCTGCCCGTCTGACAGACTGTCATGTGACTGCTGCTGGCTGACTGCCGTCTCTCCGTGTGTCTGTCACGCGGACCTGCCATGCCCCGTCTGACATACTGTCATGTGACTCTGCTGGCTGACTGCCGTCTCTCCGTGTGTCTGTCACGCGGACCTGCCATGCCCGTCGGACAGACTGTCATGTGACTCTGCTGCTGGCTGACTGACTGCCGTCTCTCCGTGTGTCTGTCACGCGGACCTGCCCTGCCCGTCGGACAGACTGTCATGTGACTCTGCTGCTGGCTGACTGACTGCCGTCTCTCCGTGTGTCTGTCACGCGGACCTGCCATGCCCCGTCTGACATACTGTCATGTGACTCTGCTGGCTGACTGCCGTCTCTCCGTGTGTCTGTCACGCGGACCTGCCATGCCCCGTCAGACAGACTGTCATGTGACTCTGCTGCTGGCTGACTGCCGTCTCTCCGTGTGTCTGTCACGCGGACCTGCCCTGCCCGTCTGACAGACTGTCATGTGACTCTGCTGCTGGCTGACTGACTGCCGTCTCTCCGTGTGTCTGTCACGCGGACCTGCCCTGCCCGTCTGACAGACTGTCATGTGACTGCTGCTGGCTGACTGCCGTCTCTCCGTGTGTCTGTCACGCGGACCTGCCCTGCCCGTCTGACAGACTGTCATGTGACTCTGCTGCTGGCTGACTGACTGCCGTCTCTCCGTGTGTCTGTCACGCGGACCTGCCCTGCCCGTCTGACAGACTGTCATGTGACTGCTGCTGGCTGGCTGACTGCCGTCTCTCCGTGTGTCTGCCACGCGGACCTGCCCTGCCCCGTCAGACAGACTGTCGTGTGACTCTGCTGCTGGCTGACTGCTGTCTCTCCGTGTGTCTGTCACGCGGACCTGCCATGCCCGTCGGACAGACTGTCGTGTGACTCTGCTGCTGGCTGACTGCCGTCTCTCCGTGTGTCTGTCACGCGGACCTGCCCTGCCCGTCGGACAGACTGTCGTGTGACTCTGCTGCTGGCTGACTGCCGTCTCTCCGTGTCTGCCACGCGGACCTGCCATGCCCGTCGGACAGACTGTCATGTGACTCTG
Organism: Chirona hameri; assembly: GCA_036785665.1. Classification (NCBI taxonomy): domain Eukaryota; kingdom Metazoa; phylum Arthropoda; class Thecostraca; order Balanomorpha; family Balanidae; genus Chirona; species Chirona hameri. The sequence continues at coordinate 712,093 of JAXIVJ010000009.1, forward strand.
CTGCTGGCTGACTGCCGTCTCTCCGTGTGTCTGTCACGCGGACCTGCCATGCCCGTCGGACAGACTGTCATGTGACTGCTGCTGGCTGACTGCCGTCTCTCCGTGTGTCTGTCACGCGGACCTGCCCTGCCCGTCGGACAGACTGTCATGTGACTCTGCTGGCTGACTGCCGTCTCTCCGTGTGTCTGTCACGCGGACCTGCCCTGCCCGTCTGACAGACTGTCATGTGACTGCTGCTGGCTGACTGCCGTCTCTCCGTGTGTCTGTCACGCGGACCTGCCATGCCCGTCGGACAGACTGTCGTGTGACTCTGCTGCTGGCTGGCTGACTGCCGTCTCTCCGTGTGTCTGTCACGCGGACCTGCCCTGCCCGTCGGACAGACTGTCATGTGACTCTGCTGCTGGCTGGCTGAGTGCCGTCTCTCCGTGTGTCTGTCACGCGGACCTGCCATGCCCGTCTGACAGACTGTCATGTGACTGCTGCTGGCTGACTGCCGTCTCTCCGTGTGTCTGTCACGCGGACCTGCCATGCCCGTCGGACAGACTGTCGTGTGACTCTGCTGCTGGCTGACTGCCGTCTCTCCGTGTGTCTGTCACGCGGACCTGCCATGCCCGTCTGACAGACTGTCATGTGACTGCTGCTGGCTGACTGCCGTCTCTCCGTGTGTCTGTCACGCGGACCTGCCCTGCCCCGTCAGACAGACTGTCATGTGACTCTGCTGCTGGCTGACTGCCGTCTCTCCGTGTGTCTGTCACGCGGACCTGCCCTGCCCGTCGGACAGACTGTCATGTGACTCTGCTGCTGGCTGGCTGGCTGACTGCCGTCTCTCCGTGTGTCTGTCACGCGGACCTGCCCTGCCCGTCTGACAGACTGTCATGTGACTCTGCTGCTGGCTGACTGCCGTCTCTCCGTGTGTCTGTCACGCGGACCTGCCCTGCCCGTCTGACAGACTGTCATGTGACTCTGCTGGCTGACTGCCGTCTCTCCGTGTGTCTGTCACGCGGACCTGCCATGCCCGTCGGACAGACTGTCATGTGACTCTGCTGCTGGCTGACTGCCGTCTCTCCGTGTGTCTGTCACGCGGACCTGCCATGCCCGTCAGACAGACTGTCATGTGACTCTGCTGGCTGACTGCCGTCTCTCCGTGTGTCTGTCACGCGGACCTGCCATGCCCGTCAGACATACTGTCATGTGACTCTGCTGCTGGCTGACTGCCGTCTCTCCGTGTGTCTGTCACGCGGACCTGCCATGCCCGTCAGACAGACTGTCATGTGACTCTGCTGCTGGCTGACTGCCGTCTCTCCGTGTGTCTGTCACGCGGACCTGCCATGCCCGTCAGACATACTGTCATGTGACCCTGCTGCTGGCTGACTGCCGTCTCTCCGTGTGTCTGTCACGCGGACCTGCCATGCCCGTCGGACAGACTGTCATGTGACTGCTGCTGGCTGAGTGCCGTCTCTCCGTGTGTCTGTCACGCGGACCTGCCCTGCCCGTCTGACAGACTGTCGTGTGACTGCTGCTGGCTGACTGCCGTCTCTCCGTGTGTCTGTCACGCGGACCTGCCCTGCCCGTCTGACAGACTGTCGTGTGACTGCTGCTGGCTGGCTGACTGCCGTCTCTCCGTGTGTCTGTCACGCGGACCTGCCCTATCCGTCTGACAGACTGTCATGTGACTCTGCTGCTGGCTGACTGCCGTCTCTCCGTGTGTGTCACGCGGACCTGCCATGCCCGTCTGACAGACTGCCATGTGACTGCTGCTGGCTGACTGCCGTCTCTCCGTGTGTCTGTCACGCGGACCTGCCCTGCCCGTCTGACAGACTGTCATGTGACTCTGCTGCTGGCTGACTGCCGTCTCTCCGTGTGTCTGTCACGCGGACCTGCCATGCCCGTCGGACAGACTGTCATGTGACTCTGCTGCTGGCTGACTGCCGTCTCTCCGTGTGTCTGTCACGCGGACCTGCCCTATCCGTCTGACAGACTGTCATGTGACTCTGCTGCTGGCTGACTGCCGTCTCTCCGTGTGTCTGTCACGCGGACCTGCCCTATCCGTCTGACAGACTGTCATGTGACTCTGCTGCTGGCTGACTGCCGTCTCTCCGTGTGTCTGTCACGCGGACCTGCCATGCCCGTCTGACAGACTGTCATGTGACTGCTGCTGGCTGACTGCCGTCTCTCCGTGTGTCTGTCACGCGGACCTGCCCTGCCCGTCTGACAGACTGTCATGTGACTCTGCTGCTGGCTGACTGCCGTCTCTCCGTGTGTCTGTCACGCGGACCTGCCATGCCCGTCTGACAGACTGTCATGTGACTGCTGCTGGCTGACTGCCGTCTCTCCGTGTGTCTGTCACGCGGACCTGCCCTGCCCGTCGGACAGACTGTCGTGTGACTCTGCTGCTGGCTGACTGCCGTCTCTCCGTGTGTCTGTCACGCGGACCTGCCCTGCCCGTCGGACAGACTGTCATGTGACTCTGCTGCTGGCTGACTGCCGTCTCTCCGTGTGTCTGTCACGCGGACCTGCCATGCCCGTCGGACAGACTGCCATGTGACTCTGCTGGCTGACTGACTGCCGTCTCTCCGTGTGTCTGTCACGCGGACCTGCCCTGCCCGTCGGACAGACTGTCGTGTGACTCTGCTGCTGGCTGACTGCCGTCTATCCGTGTGTCTGTCACGCGGACCTGCCCTGCCCGTCTGACAGACTGTCATGTGACTCTGCTGCTGGCTGACTGCCGTCTCTCCGTGTGTCTGTCACGCGGACCTGCCCTGCCCGTCTGACAGACTGTCGTGTGACTCTGCTGCTGGCTGACTGCCGTCTCTCCGTGTGTCTGTCACGCGGACCTGCCCTGCCCGTCTGACAGACTGTCATGTGACTCTGCTGCTGGCTGACTGCCGTCTCTCCGTGTGTCTGTCACGCGGACCTGCCCTGCCCGTCTGACAGACTGTCATGTGACTCTGCTGCTGGCTGGCTGCCGTCTCTCCGTGTGTCTGTCACGCGGACCTGCCCTGCCCGTCGGACAGACTGTCATGTGACTGCTGCTGGCTGACTGACTGCCGTCTCTCCGTGTGTCTGTCACGCGGACCTGCCCTGCCCGTCTGACAGACTGTCGTATGACTCTGCTGCTGGCTGACTGCCGTCTCTCCGTGTGTCTGTCACGCGGACCTGCCCTGCCCGTCTGACAGACTGTCATGTGACTGCTGCTGGCTGACTGCCGTCTCTCCGTGTGTCTGTCACGCGGACCTGCCCTGCCCGTCTGACAGACTGTCGTGTGACTCTGCTGCTGGCTGACTGCCGTCTCTCCGTGTGTCTGTCACGCGGACCTGCCCTGCCCGTCTGACAGACTGTCGTGTGACTCTGCTGCTGGCTGACTGCCGTCTCTCCGTGTGTCTGTCACGCGGACCTGCCCTGCCCGTCTGACAGACTGTCGTGTGACTCTGCTGCTGGCTGACTGCCGTCTCTCCGTGTGTCTGTCACGCGGACCTGCCCTGCCCGTCTGACAGACTGTCGTGTGACTCTGCTGCTGGCTGACTGCCGTCTCTCCGTGTGTCTGTCACGCGGACCTGCCCTGCCCGTCTGACAGACTGTCATGTGACTGCTGCTGGCTGACTGCCGTCTCTCCGTGTGTCTGTCACGCGGACCTGCCCTGCCCGTCTGACAGACTGTCGTGTGACTCTGCTGCTGGCTGACTGCCGTCTCTCCGTGTGTCTGTCACGCGGACCTGCCCTGCCCGTCTGACAGACTGTCATGTGACTGCTGCTGGCTGACTGCCGTCTCTCCGTGTGTCTGTCACGCGGACCTGCCATGCCCGTCGGACAGACTGTCGTGTGACTGCTGCTGGCTGACTGCCGTCTCTCCGTGTGTCTGTCACGCGGACCTGCCCTATCCGTCTGACAGACTGTCGTGTGACTGCTGCTGGCTGACTGCCGTCTCTCCGTGTGTCTGTCACGCGGACCTGCCATGCCCGTCGGACAGACTGTCATGTGACTCTGCTGCTGGCTGACTGCCGTCTCTCCGTGTGTCTGTCACGCGGACCTGCCCTGCCCGTCTGACAGACTGTCATGTGACTCTGCTGGCTGACTGCCGTCTCTCCGTGTGTCTGTCACGCGGACCTGCCCTGCCCGTCTGACAGACTGTCATGTGACTCTGCTGGCTGACTGCCGTCTCTCCGTGTGTCTGTCACGCGGACCTGCCATGCCCGTCAGACATACTGTCATGTGACTCTGCTGCTGGCTGACTGCCGTCTCTCCGTGTGTCTGTCACGCGGACCTGCCCTATCCGTCTGACAGACTGTCATGTGACTCTGCTGCTGGCTGACTGCCGTCTCTCCGTGTGTCTGTCACGCGGACCTGCCATGCCCGTCGGACAGACTGTCATGTGACTGCTGCTGGCTGGCTGACTGCCGTCTCTCCGTGTGTCTGTCACGCGGACCTGCCATGCCCGTCTGACAGACTGTCGTGTGACTCTGCTGCTGGCTGACTGCCGTCTCTCCGTGTGTCTGTCACGCGGACCTGCCATGCCCGTCTGACAGACTGTCGTGTGACTCTGCTGCTGGCTGACTGCCGTCTCTCCGTGTGTCTGTCACGCGGACCTGCCCTGCCCGTCGGACAGACTGTCGTGTGACTCTGCTGCTGGCTGACTGCCGTCTCTCCGTGTGTCTGTCACGCGGACCTGCCATGCCCGTCGGACAGACTGTCATGTGACTCTGCTGCTGGCTGACTGCCGTCTCTCCGTGTGTCTGTCACGCGGACCTGCCATGCCCCGTCTGACATACTGTCATGTGACTCTGCTGGCTGACTGCCGTCTCTCCGTGTGTCTGTCACGCGGACCTGCCCTGCCCGTCTGACAGACTGTCATGTGACTGCTGCTGGCTGACTGCCGTCTCTCCGTGTGTCTGTCATGCGGACCTGCCATGCCCCGTCTGACATACTGTCATGTGACTCTGCTGGCTGACTGCCGTCTCTCCGTGTGTCTGTCACGCGGACCTGCCATGCCCGTCGGACAGACTGTCATGTGACTCTGCTGCTGGCTGACTGACTGCCGTCTCTCCGTGTGTCTGTCACGCGGACCTGCCCTGCCCGTCGGACAGACTGTCATGTGACTCTGCTGCTGGCTGACTGACTGCCATCTCTCCGTGTGTCTGTCACGCGGACCTGCCATGCCCCGTCTGACATACTGTCATGTGACTCTGCTGGCTGACTGCCGTCTCTCCGTGTGTCTGTCACGCGGACCTGCCATGCCCCGTCAGACAGACTGTCATGTGACTCTGCTGCTGGCTGACTGCCGTCTCTCCGTGTGTCTGTCACGCGGACCTGCCCTGCCCGTCTGACAGACTGTCATGTGACTCTGCTGCTGGCTGACTGACTGCCGTCTCTCCGTGTGTCTGTCACGCGGACCTGCCCTGCCCGTCTGACAGACTGTCATGTGACTGCTGCTGGCTGACTGCCGTCTCTCCGTGTGTCTGTCACGCGGACCTGCCCTGCCCGTCTGACAGACTGTCATGTGACTCTGCTGCTGGCTGACTGACTGCCGTCTCTCCGTGTGTCTGTCACGCGGACCTGCCCTGCCCGTCTGACAGACTGTCATGTGACTGCTGCTGGCTGGCTGACTGCCGTCTCTCCGTGTGTCTGCCACGCGGACCTGCCCTGCCCCGTCAGACAGACTGTCGTGTGACTCTGCTGCTGGCTGACTGCTGTCTCTCCGTGTGTCTGTCACGCGGACCTGCCATGCCCGTCGGACAGACTGTCGTGTGACTCTGCTGCTGGCTGACTGCCGTCTCTCCGTGTGTCTGTCACGCGGACCTGCCCTGCCCGTCGGACAGACTGTCGTGTGACTCTGCTGCTGGCTGACTGCCGTCTCTCCGTGTGTCTGTCACGCGGACCTGCCATGCCCGTCGGACAGACTGTCATGTGACTCTGCTGCTGGCTGACTGCCGTCTCTCCGTGTGTCTGTCACGCGGACCTGCCATGCCCGTCGGACAGACTGTCATGTGACTGCTGCTGGCTGACTGCCGTCTCTCCGTGTGTCTGTCACGCGGACCTGCCCTGCCCGTCGGACAGACTGTCATGTGACTCTGCTGGCTGACTGCCGTCTCTCCGTGTGTCTGTCACGCGGACCTGCCCTGCCCGTCTGACAGACTGTCATGTGACTGCTGCTGGCTGACTGCCGTCTCTCCGTGTGTCTGTCACGCGGACCTGCCATGCCCGTCGGACAGACTGTCGTGTGACTCTGCTGCTGGCTGGCTGACTGCCGTCTCTCCGTGTGTCTGTCACGCGGACCTGCCCTGCCCGTCGGACAGACTGTCATGTGACTCTGCTGCTGGCTGGCTGAGTGCCGTCTCTCCGTGTGTCTGTCACGCGGACCTGCCATGCCCGTCTGACAGACTGGCATGTGACTGCTGCTGGCTGACTGCCGTCTCTCCGTGTGTCTGTCACGCGGACCTGCCATGCCCGTCGGACAGACTATCGTGTGACTCTGCTGCTGGCTGACTGCCGTCTCTCCGTGTGTCTGTCACGCGGACCTGCCATGCCCGTCTGACAGACTGTCATGTGACTGCTGCTGGCTGACTGCCGTCTCTCCGTGTGTCTGTCACGCGGACCTACCATGCCCGTCGGACAGACTGTCATGTGACTGCTGCTGGCTGACTGCCGTCTCTCCGTGTGTCTGTCACGCGGACCTGCCATGCCCGTCAGACATACTGTCATGTGACTCTGCTGGCTGACTGCCGTCTCTCCGTGTGTCTGTCACGCGGACCTGCCCTGCCCGTCAGACAGACTGTCATGTGACTCTGCTGCTGGCTGACTGACTGCCGTCTCTCCGTGTGTCTGTCACGCGGACCTGCCATGCCCGTCGGACAGACTGTCATGTGACTCTGCTGCTGGCTGACTGCCGTCTCTCCGTGTGTCTGTCACGCGGACCTGCCATGCCCGTCAGACATACTGTCATGTGACTCTGCTGGCTGACTGCCGTCTCTCCGTGTGTCTGTCACGCGGACCTGCCCTGCCCGTCTGACAGACTGTCATGTGACTCTGCTGCTGGCTGGCTGACTGCCGTCTCTCCGTGTGTCTGTCACGCGGACCTGCCCTGCCCGTCTGACAGACTGTCGTGTGACTGCTGCTGGCTGACCGCCGTCTCTCCGTGTGTCTGTCACGCGGACCTGCCCTGCCCGTCTGACAGACTGTCGTGTGACTGCTGCTGGCTGACTGCCGTCTCTCCGTGTGTCTGTCACGCGGACCTGCCATGCCCGTCTGACAGACTGTCGTGTGACTGCTGCTGGCTGACTGCCGTCTCTCCGTGTGTCTGTCACGCGGACCTGCCCTGCCCGTCGGACAGACTGTCGTGTGACTCTGCTGCTGGCTGACTGCCGTCTCTCCGTGTGTCTGTCACGCGGACCTGCCCTGCCCGTCGGACAGACTGTCATGTGACTCTGCTGCTGGCTGACTGCCGTCTCTCCGTGTGTCTGTCACGCGGACCTGCCCTGCCCGTCGGACAGACTGTCGTGTGACTCTGCTGCTGGCTGACTGCCGTCTCTCCGTGTGTCTGTCACGCGGACCTGCCCTGCCCGTCGGACAGACTGTCGTGTGACTCTGCTGCTGGCTGACTGCCGTCTCTCCGTGTGTCTGTCACGCGGACCTGCCCTGCCCGTCGGACAGACTGTCATGTGACTCTGCTGCTGGCTGACTGCCGTCTCTCCGTGTGTCTGTCACGCGGACCTGCCATGCCCGTCTGACAGACTGTCGTGTGACTCTGCTGCTGGCTGACTGCCGTCTCTCCGTGTGTCTGTCACGCGGACCTGCCATGCCCGTCGGACAGACTGTCATGTGACTCTGCTGCTGGCTGACTGCCGTCTCTCCGTGTGTATGTCATGCGGACCTGCCCTGCCCGTCGGACAGACTGTCATGTGACTCTGCTGCTGGCTGACTGCCGTCTCTCCGTGTGTCTGTCACGCGGACCTGCCATGCCCGTCTGACAGACTGTCGTGTGACTCTGCTGCTGGCTGACTGCCGTCTCTCCGTGTGTCTGTCACGCGGACCTGCCCTGCCCGTCTGACAGACTGGCATGTGACTGCTGCTGGCTGACTGCCGTCTCTCCGTGTGTCTGTCACGCGGACCTGCCATGCCCGTCGGACAGACTGTCGTGTGACTCTGCTGCTGGCTGACTGCCGTCTCTCCGTGTGTCTGTCACGCGGACCTGCCCTGCCCGTCTGACAGACTGTCATGTGACTGCTGCTGGCTGACTGCCGTCTCTCCGTGTGTCTGTCACGCGGACCTGCCCTGCCCGTCAGACAGACTGTCATGTGACTCTGCTGCTGGCTGACTGCCGTCTCTCCGTGTGTCTGTCACGCGGACCTGCCCTATCCGTCTGACAGACTTTCGTGTGACTGCTGCTGGCTGACTGCCGTCTCTCCGTGTGTCTGTCACGCGGACCTGCCATGCCCGTCGGACAGACTGTCATGTGACTCTGCTGCTGGCTGACTGCCGTCTCTCCGTGTGTCTGTCACGCGGACCTGCCCTGCCCGTCTGACAGACTGTCGTGTGACTGCTGCTGGCTGACTGCCGTCTCTCCGTGTGTCTGTCACGCGGACCTGCCCTATCCGTCTGACAGACTGTCGTGTGACTCTGCTGCTGGCTGACTGCCGTCTCTCCGTGTGTCTGTCACGCGGACCTGCCCTATCCGTCTGACAGACTGTCGTGTGACTCTGCTGCTGGCTGGCTGCCGTCTCTCCGTGTGTCTGTCACGCGGGCCTGCCCTGCCCGTCTGACAGACTGTCGTGTGACTGCTGCTGGCTGGCTGACTGCCGTCTCTCCGTGTGTCTGTCACGCGGACCTGCCCTGCCCGTCGGACAGACTGTCGTGTGACTCTGCTGCTGGCTGACTGCCGTCTCTCCGTGTGTCTGTCACGCGGACCTGCCCTGCCCGTCAGACAGACTGTCATGTGACTCTGCTGCTGGCTGACTGCCGTCTCTCCGTGTGTCTATCACGCGGACCTGCCCTGCCCGTCGGACAGACTGTCGTGTGACTCTGCTGCTGGCTGACTGCCGTCTCTCCGTGTGTCTGTCACGCGGACCTGCCCTATCCGTCTGACAGACTGTCGTGTGACTCTGCTGCTGGCTGACTGCCGTCTCTCCGTGTGTCTGTCACGCGGACCTGCCCTGCCCGTCGGACAGACTGTCGTGTGACTCTGCTGCTGGCTGGCTGACTGCCGTCTCTCCGTGTGTCTGTCACGCGGACCTGCCCTGCCCGTCTGACAGACTGTCGTGTGACTGCTGCTGGCTGACCGCCATCTATCTGTGTGTGTTGCCAGGTGTCGAAGCTGCGGAACCTGGTGCTGTTGCGTCAGCAGTTCCTGCACCTGCTGACCGAGATCACCACCTTCCTGACGAGTCACGCCGACGTGGTGGCCGACGTGGAGCGCACCGACCGACCCGTGCCCGACAAAATCAAACAGTACTCCGGCGTGCTCGCCAAGGTAGGCGCCGATCGCTGGCGTCGGATGGGTGTGGCAAGTTAGGACTGTTTTGTTTTACCTGATAGGAGGATAGACCAGCATTTGGTGTTCATGCAATGTATATTAGCATTTAAAATCAATATATACAATTTTCGAGGAACCTCAATCGGTTAAATATTCTTTATCGGGAATTGTATTGGGCTCACAGTTGAAGTTGGAGGAATAAAATAAACTGGGCTTTCATGCAATACATTCATATCGTAAAATTGGTATTAAATACCAATAGACATCGCAATTGACACCACTTTTTGAGGCACGTGGTGTAGGTGGGTGGTGGTCTAGAGTTTGCTTATGCTGAGTTCTGCATTTTCTCCGTCTGCGTATTGTTTTTTTTTTAATATGGAAAACAGTTTCAAGGATAGCATACATTACATACCCTTGAGTAATTCTGAAGTAATATGTTTTCTCGATTTTTTTTAGTACAAGCTTTTTAGTACGTTTGCATTTGATTATACCAATTTGCGTACACTTTGTAGCCCGCTTAATGCCGTATAAATGGCGAGGTACCGCGCTGTGGGAGCCTGATACCCTGCTTGTTTGATCCGGCAATCGCATGGTGTCAGTTGGCGTAGCGCGATACCACTGCAGCCCTGCCTGGCCACCCGGGGGCGGAGCGTCGCGGCGTGTTAGCGACGTTGGCGACGTTAGCGTGGCGGCGGTGGTTTGCAGGTGTCCGAGCCGCCTGCCGCCGGTCCGGCGGCGCTGCCAGACTCTCTGAAGCACCTGAGCGTCGCTCAGTGCACTCAGACGGTAACGAGGCGTCACGGCGTGTGACGTGGGGTGACGCTCCCTCTGTCTCCTCGTGTGGCTGACTCGGCTGTCTCGCTCACTGTCTCACCGTGGCTCCCGTAGCAGCGTGTCGGAGGTGCCTCGGAGCCGAGGTCGCCTCCCTTGAACCCCCTCCCCTCCCCTGCTGCCGCTGTATGGTTGTCACCCCCCCCCCCCCTTCCCCCCCCCCTTCCCCACTCCCTAGGCCGACTGAGGTATGCGGCGTGCCGCCCTCTGAATATTAACCCACGTCATCGCCTCACTGTATATACAGGTGAACGATTTCCGAGTGACTTTCTACTACTCTTCCCAGTGTAGGTTAATACCTATACCGAGAAAGATGGCAGGCTGAACAAAAACAGCTAATGGTTTTCTTTGTTTTTTTTCCCACCGATTTATTAAGTTACCCTTTGCCGTGATATTTAAGCCCCGTTCACCAATAGCAATGGGCTGTGTGCTTCTCTCATCTCACTGGTTCCATCATTCCTGGACGCTTCAAGCCTCTTTTACAGCCGCCGACAGCTGATTAGCACAGGTTATTGCAGTTATAGCCGTCCCCATTTTGCGTTCTCTATAGTGCCTAGCCCGGATCTGTATCACCGCCTTCCTTCACTGTTTATTGTGTGCATACTTTGCACCCAGTCTACTGCTCGGTCCACCTGTTAGCGGAGCAAGCTTGTAGTCCGTCTGAAGTCTATAGCTTCTGCCTAAGTCTATAGCTAGTCTTCTGTCGAAGTCTGTGGCCAGTAAATCCCCGCAGGCGGCTATGCTCAGTAGTCAACCTACTCTGAGCATCTCTCCCCACCGCTGTAGCCTACCTGGCCTGTAGGCTGCCCAGTCGTCTTACGTTGAGCGGTACCCTCCTCCCGGCCCCGGCCTCCGGTCTCCGCCCTGTGACCGTCGAGCGTGTTCCGCCGGCCCCGCAGGTTCAGGACATCGAGGCGCTGCTTGCCGCCGCGCAGGACAAGGGACAGCAGATCTCCGAGGAGGGCACCGTCAGCGACCGCAACGCCATCCTGAAGCAGCTGCAGAGCCTGCAGCAGCAGGTCACGCAGCTGAAGAGGGCGGTGGAGAACAAGCGCAGGCAGTATGAGGAGGTCAGTTTGCAGGAAGGCGGTGGGGAACTGGATAGTCGCTGGTACGCTAGCACGTGTGCGGGGTATAATTCAAAAGAACCCGCGGGAGAATCATGGTGCTCAGAGCGTCTTTCGTTGAATTTCGATATGGTCATTGACGCAGAGCGTCCGACCGTCGCTGTACTTGTATTCACCATGTGTGCTCAGAGACAGCGTCCGCTCTTGTGCTAGAAGACGACCGACCTGATCAGCTGTCCGTCAGAGCTGTCTGTTGGTCTGACCGGTCTGTATGCCGTCTATCCGTCAGACGGCGGAGACACCTGCTCTGTCCATCAGAGCTGTCTGTTGGTCTGACCTGTCTGTATGCTGTCTATCCGTCAGACGGTGGAGACACCTGAGCTGTCCGTCAGAGCTGTCTGTTGGGCTGACCTGTCTGTATGCTGTCTATCCGTCAGACGGCGGAGACACCTGAGCTGTCCGTCAGAGCTGTCTGTTGGTCTGACCGGTCTGTATGCTGTCTATCCGTCAGACTGCGGAGACACCTGTCTGTTGGTCTGACCGGTCTGTATGCTGTCTATCCGTCAGACTGCGGAGACACCTGAGCTGTCCGTCAGAGCTGTCTGTTGGTCTGACCTGTCTGTATGCTGTCTATCCGTCAGACGGCGGAGACACCTGAGCTGTCCATCAGAGCTGTCTGTTGGGCTGACCTGTCTGTATGCTGTCTATCCGTCAGACGGCGGAGACACCTGAGCTGTCCGTCAGAGCTGTCTGTTGGACTGACCTGTCTGTATGCTGTCTATCCGTCAGACGGCGGAGACACCTGAGCTGTCCGTCAGAGCTGTCTGTTGGTCTGACCGGTCTGTATGCTGTCTATCCGTCAGACTGCGGAGACACCTGAGCTGTCCGTCAGAGCTGTCTGTTGGTCTGACCGGTCTGTATGCTGTCTATCCGTCAGACGGTGGAGACACCTGAGCTGTCCATCAGAGCTGTCTGTTGGGCTGACCTGTCTGTATGCTGTCTATCCGTCAGACTGCGGAGACACCTGAGCTGTCCGTCAGAGCTGTCTGTTGGGCTGACCTGTCTGTATGCTGTCTATCCGTCAGACGGTGGAGACACCTGAGCTGTCCATCAGAGCTGTCTGTTGGGCTGACCTGTCTGTATGCTGTCTATCCGTCAGACTGCGGAGACACCTGAGCTGTCCATCAGAGCTGTCTGTTGGGCTGACCTGTCTGTATGCTGTCTATCCGTCAGACTGCGGAGACACCTGAGCTGTCCGTCAGAGCTGTCTGTTGGTCTGACCGGTCTGTATGCTGTCTATCCGTCAGACTGCGGAGACACCTGAGCTGTCCGTCAGAGCTGTCTGTTGGGCTGACCTGTCTGTATGCTGTCTATCCGTCAGACGGTGGAGACACCTGAGCTGTCCATCAGAGCTGTCTGTTGGGCTGACCTGTCTGTATGCTGTCTATCCGTCAGACTGCGGAGACACCTGAGCTGTCCATCAGAGCTGTCTGTTGGGCTGACCTGTCTGTATGCTGTCTATCCGTCAGACTGCGGAGACACCTGAGCTGTCCGTCAGAGCTGTCTGTTGGTCTGACCGGTCTGTATGCTGTCTATCCGTCAGACTGCGGAGACACCTGAGCTGTCCGTCAGAGCTGTCTGTTGGTCTGACCGGTCTGTATGCTGTCTATCCGTCAGACGGCGGAGACACCTGAGCTGTCCGTCAGAGCTGTCTGTTGGTCTGACCTGTCTGTATGCTGTCTATCCGTCAGACGGTGGAGACACCTGAGCTGTCCGTCAGAGCTGTCTGTTGGTCTGACCTGTCTGTATGCTGTCTATCCGTCAGACGGTGGAGACACCTGAGCTGTCCATCAGAGCTGTCTGTTGGGCTGACCTGTCTGTATGCTGTATCCGTCAGACGGCGGAGACACCTGAGCTGTCCGTCAGAGCTGTCTGTTGGGCTGACCTGTCTGTATGCTGTCTATCCGTCAGACGGTGGAGACACCTGAGCTGTCCATCAGAGCTGTCTGTTGGTCTGACCTGTCTGTATGCTGTCTATCCGTCAGACGGTGGAGACACCTGAGCTGTCCATCAGAGCTGTCTGTTGGGCTGACCTGTCTGTATGCTGTCTATCCGTCAGACGGCGGAGACACCTGAGCTGTCCGTCAGAGCTGTCTGTTGGGCTGACCTGTCTGTATGCTGTCTATCCGTCAGACGGTGGAGACACCTGAGCTGTCCATCAGAGCTGTCTGTTGGTCTGACCTGTCTGTATGCTGTCTATCCGTCAGACGGTGGAGACACCTGAGCTGTCCATCAGAGCTGTCTGTTGGTCTGACCTGTCTGTATGCTGTCTATCCGTCAGACGGTGGAGACACCTGAGCTGTCCATCAGAGCTGTCTGTTGGGCTGACCTGTCTGTATGCTGTCTATCCGTCAGACGGTGGAGACACCTGAGCTGTCCATCAGAGCTGTCTGTTGGGCTGACCTGTCTGTATGCTGTCTATCCGTCAGACGGCGGAGACACCTGAGCTGTCCGTCAGAGCTGTCTGTTGGGCTGACCTGTCTGTATGCTGTCTATCCGTCAGACGGTGGAGACACCTGAGCTGTCCATCAGAGCTGTCTGTTGGGCTGACCTGTCTGTATGCTGTCTATCCGTCAGACTGCGGAGACACCTGAGCTGTCCATCAGAGCTGTCTGTTGGGCTGACCTGTCTGTATGCTGTCTATCCGTCAGACTGCGGAGACACCTGAGCTGTCCGTCAGAGCTGTCTGTTGGTCTGACCGGTCTGTATGCTGTCTATCCGTCAGACTGCGGAGACACCTGAGCTGTCCGTCAGAGCTCTCTGTTGGGCTGACCTGTCTGTATGCTGTCTATCCGTCAGACGGTGGAGACACCTGAGCTGTCCATCAGAGCTGTCTGTTGGGCTGACCTGTCTGTATGCTGTCTATCCGTCAGACTGCGGAGACACCTGAGCTGTCCATCAGAGCTGTCTGTTGGGCTGACCTGTCTGTATGCTGTCTATCCGTCAGACTGCGGAGACACCTGAGCTGTCCGTCAGAGCTGTCTGTTGGTCTGACCGGTCTGTATGCTGTCTATCCGTCAGACTGCGGAGACACCTGAGCTGTCCGTCAGAGCTGTCTGTTGGTCTGACCGGTCTGTATGCTGTCTATCCGTCAGACGGCGGAGACACCTGAGCTGTCCGTCAGAGCTGTCTGTTGGGCTGACCTGTCTGTATGCTGTCTATCCGTCAGACGGTGGAGACACCTGAGCTGTCCATCAGAGCTGTCTGTTGGTCTGACCTGTCTGTATGCTGTCTATCCGTCAGACGGTGGAGACACCTGAGCTGTCCATCAGAGCTGTCTGTTGGGCTGACCTGTCTGTATGCTGTCTATCCGTCAGACGGCGGAGACACCTGAGCTGTCCGTCAGAGCTGTCTGTTGGGCTGACCTGTCTGTATGCTGTCTATCCGTCAGACGGTGGAGACACCTGAGCTGTCCATCAGGGCTGTCTGTTGGTCTGACCTGTCTGTATGCTGTCTATCCGTCAGACGGTGGAGACACCTGAGCTGTCCATCAGAGCTGTCTGTTGGGCTGACCTGTCTGTATGCTGTCTATCCGTCAGACGGCGGAGACACCTGAGCTGTCCGTCAGAGCTGTCTGTTGGGCTGACCTGTCTGTATGCTGTCTATCCGTCAGACGGTGGAGACACCTGAGCTGTCCATCAGAGCTGTCTGTTGGTCTGACCTGTCTGTATGCTGTCTATCCGTCAGACGGTGGAGACACCTGAGCTGTCCATCAGAGCTGTCTGTTGGTCTGACCTGTCTGTATGCTGTCTATCCGTCAGACGGTGGAGACACCTGAGCTGTCCATCAGAGCTGTCTGTTGGGCTGACCTGTCTGTATGCTGTCTATCCGTCAGACGGTGGAGACACCTGAGCTGTCCATCAGAGCTGTCTGTTGGGCTGACCTGTCTGTATGCTGTCTATCCGTCAGACGGCGGAGACACCTGAGCTGTCCGTCAGAGCTGTCTGTTGGGCTGACCTGTCTGTATGCTGTCTATCCGTCAGACGGTGGAGACACCTGAGCTGTCCATCAGAGCTGTCTGTTGGGCTGACCTGTCTGTATGCTGTCTATCCGTCAGACGGCGGAGCGGCACGCGGCGCTGACTGAGCAGGTGGCTGCCCAGCTGGACTGGCTGCACGAGCGGGAGGCGGCCATCAAGTCCCGGCCGGTGCTCACCATGGATGACGCCGAGATCCACCGGTACTCACGGGAGAGCCAGGTACGGCGCACGGCACGGTACAGAGAATCCACCGGTACTCACAGGAGAGCCAGGTACGGCGCACGGCACGGTACAGAGAATCCACCGGTACTCACGGGAGAGCCAGGTACGGCGCACGGCACGGTACTGATAATCCACCGGTACTCACGGGAGAGCCAGGTACGGCGCACGGCACGGTACAGAGAATCCACCGGTACTCACAGGAGAGCCAGGTACGGCGCACGGCACGGTACAGATAATCCACCGGTACTCACAGGAGAGCCAGGTACGGCGCACGGCACGGTACAGAGAATCCACCGGTACTCACGGGAGAGCCAGGTACGGCGCACGGCACGGTACAGATAATCCACCGGTACTCACGGGAGAGCCAGGTACGGCGCACGGCACGGTACAGATAATCCACCGGTACTCACGGGAGAGCCAGGTACGGCGCACGGCACGGTACAGAGAATCCACCGGTACTCACGGGAGAGCCAGGTACGGCGCACGGCACGGTACAGATAATCCACCGGTACTCACGGGAGAGCCAGGTACGACACACAGAGAATCCACCGGTACTCACGGTAGAGCCAGGTACGGCGCACGGCACGGTACAGAGAATCCACCGGTACTCACGGGAGAGCCAGGTACGGCGCACGGCACGGTACAGAGAATCCACCGGTACTCACAGGAGAGCCAGGTACGGCGCACGGCACGGTACTGATAATCCACCGGTACTCACGGGAGAGCCAGGTACGGCGCACGGCACGGTACAGAGAATCCACCGGTACTCACGGGAGAGCCAGGTACGGCGCACGGCACGGTACAGAGAATCCACCGGTACTCACGGGAGAGCCAGGTACGACACACAGATAATCCACCGGTACTCACGGTAGAGCCAGGTACGGCGCACGGCACGGTACAGAGAATCCACCGGTACTCACGGGAGAGCCAGGTACGGCGCACGGCACGGTACAGATAATCCACCGGTACTCACGGGAGAGCCAGGTACGGCGCACGGCACGGTACAGATAATCCACCGGTACTCACGGGAGAGCCAGGTACGGCGCACGGCACGGTACTGATAATCCACCGGTACTCACGGGAGAGCCAGGTACGGCGCATGGCACGGTACAGAGAATCCACCGGTACTCACAGGAAAGCCAGGTACGGCGCACGGCACGGTACAGAGAATCCACCGGTACTCACGGGAGAGCCAGGTACGACACACAGAGAATCCACCGGTACTCACGGTAGAGCCAGGTACGGCGCACGGCACGGTACAGAGAATCCACCGGTACTCACGGTAGAGCCAGGTACGGCGCACGGCACGGTACAGAGAATCCACCGGTACTCACGGGAGAGCCAGGTACGACACACAGAGAATCCACCGGTACTCACGGTAGAGCCAGGTACGGCGCACGGCACGGTACAGAGAATCCACCGGTACTCACGGGAGAGCCAGGTACGGCGCACGGCACGGTACAGAGAATCCACCGGTACTCACAGGAGAGCCAGGTACGACACACAGAGAATCCACCGGTACTCACGGTAGAGCCAGGTACGGCGCACGGCACGGTACAGATAATCCACCGGCACTCACAGGAGAGCCAGGTACGGCGCACGGCACGGTACAGATAATCCACCGGTACTCACGGGAGAGCCAGGTACGGCGCACGGCACGGTACAGAGAATCCACCGGTACTCACGGGAGAGCCAGGTACGGCGCACGGCACGGTACAGAGAATCCACCGGTACTCACAGGAGAGCCAGGTACGGCGCACGGCACGGTACAGAGAATCCACCGGTGCTCACGGGAGAGCCAGGTACGGCGCACGGCACGGTACTGATAATCCACCGGTACTCACGGGAGAGCCAGGTACGGCGCACGGCATGGTACAGAGAATCCACCGGTACTCACGGGAGAGCCAGGTACGACGCACGGCACGGTACAGAGAATCCACCGGTACTCACGGGAGAGCCAGGTACGACGCATGGCACGGTACAGAGAATCCACCGGTGCTCACGGGATAGCCAGGTACGGCGCACGGCACGGTACAGAGAATCCACCGGTACTCACGGGAGAGCCAGGTACGGCGCACGGCACGGTACAGAGAATCCACCGGTACTCACGGGAGAGCCAGGTACGGCGCACGGCACGGTACAGAGAATCCACCGGTACTCACAGGAGAGCCAGGTACGACACACAGAGAATCCACCGGTACTCACGGTAGAGCCAGGTACGGCGCACGGCACGGTACAGATAATCCACCGGTACTCACGGGAGAGCCAGGTACGGCGCACGGCACGGTACAGAGAATCCACCGGTACTCACGGGAGAGCCAGGTACGGCGCACGGCACGGTACAGAGAATCCACCGGTACTCACAGGAGAGCCAGGTACGGCGCACGGCACGGTACAGAGAATCCACCGGTACTCACAGGAAAGCCAGGTACGGCGCACGGCACGGTACAGAGAATCCACCGGTACTCACGGGAGAGCCAGGTACGACACACAGAGAATCCACCGGTACTCACGGTAGAGCCAGGTACGGCGCACGGCACGGTACAGAGAATCCACCGGTACTCACGGTAGAGCCAGGTACGGCGCACGGCACGGTACAGAGAATCCACCGGTACTCACGGGAGAGCCAGGTACGACACACAGAGAATCCACCGGTACTCACGGTAGAGCCAGGTACGGCGCACGGCACGGTACAGAGAATCCACCGGTACTCACGGGAGAGCCAGGTACGGCGCACGGCACGGTACAGAGAATCCACCGGTACTCACAGGAGAGCCAGGTACGACACACAGAGAATCCACCGGTACTCACGGTAGAGCCAGGTACGGCGCACGGCACGGTACAGATAATCCACCGGCACTCACAGGAGAGCCAGGTACGGCGCACGGCACGGTACAGATAATCCACCGGTACTCACGGGAGAGCCAGGTACGGCGCACGGCACGGTACAGAGAATCCACCGGTACTCACGGGAGAGCCAGGTACGGCGCACGGCACGGTACAGAGAATCCACCGGTACTCACAGGAGAGCCAGGTACGGCGCACGGCACGGTACAGAGAATCCACCGGTGCTCACGGGAGAGCCAGGTACGGCGCACGGCACGGTACTGATAATCCACCGGTACTCACGGGAGAGCCAGGTACGGCGCACGGCATGGTACAGAGAATCCACCGGTACTCACGGGAGAGCCAGGTACGACGCACGGCACGGTACAGAGAATCCACCGGTACTCACGGGAGAGCCAGGTACGACGCATGGCACGGTACAGAGAATCCACCGGTGCTCACGGGATAGCCAGGTACGGCGCACGGCACGGTACAGAGAATCCACCGGTACTCACGGGAGAGCCAGGTACGGCGCACGGCACGGTACAGAGAATCCACCGGTACTCACGGGAGAGCCAGGTACGGCGCACGGCACGGTACAGATAATCCACCGGTACTCACGGGAGAGCCAGGTACGGCGCACGGCACGGTACAGATAATCCACCGGTACTCACGGGAGAGCCAGGTACGGCGCACGGCACGGTACAGAGAATACACCGGTACTCACGGGAGAGCCAGGTACGACACACAGAGAATCCACCGGTACTCACGGGAGAGCCAGGTACGGCGCACGGCACGGTACAGATAATCCACCGGTACTCATGGGAGAGCCAGGTACGGCGCACGGCACGGTACAGAGAATCCACCGGTACTCACGGGAGAGCCAGGTACGACACACAGAGAATCCACCGGTACTCACGGGAGAGCCAGGTACGGCGCACGGCACGGTACAGATAATCCACCGGTACTCACGGGAGAGCCAGGTACGGCGCACGGCACGGTACAGAGAATCCACCGGTACTCACGGGAGAGCCAGGTACGACGCATGGCACGGTACAGAGAATCCACCGGTGCTCACGGGATAGCCAGGTACGGCGCACGGCACGGTACAGAGAATCCACCGGTACTCACGGGAGAGCCAGGTACGGCGCACGGCACGGTACAGAGAATCCACCGGTACTCACGGGAGAGCCAGGTACGGCGCACGGCACGGTACAGAGAATCCACCGGTACTCACAGGAGAGCCAGGTACGACACACAGAGAATCCACCGGTACTCACGGTAGAGCCAGGTACGGCGCACGGCACGGTACAGATAATCCACCGGCACTCACAGGAGAGCCAGGTACGGCGCACGGCACGGTACAGATAATCCACCGGTACTCACGGGAGAGCCAGGTACGGCGCACGGCACGGTACAGAGAATCCACCGGTACTCACGGGAGAGCCAGGTACGGCGCACGGCACGGTACAGAGAATCCACCGGTACTCACAGGAGAGCCAGGTACGGCGCACGGCACGGTACAGAGAATCCACCGGTACTCACAGGAAAGCCAGGTACGGCGCACGGCACGGTACAGAGAATCCACCGGTACTCACGGGAGAGCCAGGTACGACACACAGAGAATCCACCGGTACTCACGGTAGAGCCAGGTACGGCGCACGGCACGGTACAGAGAATCCACCGGTACTCACGGTAGAGCCAGGTACGGCGCACGGCACGGTACAGAGAATCCACCGGTACTCACGGGAGAGCCAGGTACGACACACAGAGAATCCACCGGTACTCACGGTAGAGCCAGGTACGGCGCACGGCACGGTACAGAGAATCCACCGGTACTCACGGGAGAGCCAGGTACGGCGCACGGCACGGTACAGAGAATCCACCGGTACTCACAGGAGAGCCAGGTACGACACACAGAGAATCCACCGGTACTCACGGTAGAGCCAGGTACGGCGCACGGCACGGTACAGATAATCCACCGGCACTCACAGGAGAGCCAGGTACGGCGCACGGCACGGTACAGATAATCCACCGGTACTCACGGGAGAGCCAGGTACGGCGCACGGCACGGTACAGATAATCCACCGGTACTCACGGGAGAGCCAGGTACGGCGCACGGCACGGTACAGAGAATCCACCGGTACTCACGGGAGAGCCAGGTACGGCGCACGGCACGGTACTGATAATCCACCGGTACTCACAGGAGAGCCAGGTACGGCGCACGGCACGGTACAGAGAATCCACCGGTGCTCACGGGAGAGCCAGGTACGGCGCACGGCACGGTACTGATAATCCACCGGTACTCACGGGAGAGCCAGGTACGGCGCACGGCATGGTACAGAGAATCCACCGGTACTCACGGGAGAGCCAGGTACGACGCACGGCACGGTACAGAGAATCCACCGGTACTCACGGGAGAGCCAGGTACGACGCATGGCACGGTACAGAGAATCCACCGGTGCTCACGGGATAGCCAGGTACGGCGCACGGCACGGTACAGAGAATCCACCGGTACTCACGGGAGAGCCAGGTACGGCGCACGGCACGGTACAGAGAATCCACCGGTACTCACGGGAGAGCCAGGTACGGCGCACGGCACGGTACAGATAATCCACCGGTACTCACGGGAGAGCCAGGTACGGCGCACGGCACGGTACAGATAATCCACCGGTACTCACGGGAGAGCCAGGTACGGCGCACGGCACGGTACAGAGAATACACCGGTACTCACGGGAGAGCCAGGTACGACACACAGAGAATCCACCGGTACTCACGGGAGAGCCAGGTACGGCGCACGGCACGGTACAGATAATCCACCGGTACTCATGGGAGAGCCAGGTACGGCGCACGGCACGGTACAGAGAATCCACCGGTACTCACGGGAGAGCCAGGTACGACACACAGAGAATCCACCGGTACTCACGGGAGAGCCAGGTACGGCGCACGGCACGGTACAGATAATCCACCGGTACTCACGGGAGAGCCAGGTACGGCGCACGGCACGGTACAGAGAATCCACCGGTACTCACGGGAGAGCCAGGTACGGCGCACGGCACGGTACAGATAATCCACCGGTACTCACGGGAGAGCCAGGTACGGCGCATGGCACGGTACAGAGAATCCACCGGTACTCACGGGAGAGCCAGGTACGGCGCATGGCACGGTACAGAGAATCCACCGGTACTCACGGGAGAGCCAGGTACGGCGCACGGCACGGTACAGATAATCCACCGGTACTCACGGGAGAGCCAGGTACGGCGCACGGCACGGTACAGATAATCCACCGGTACTCACGGGAGAGCCAGGTACGGCGCACGGCACGGTACAGATAATCCACCGGTACTCACGGGAGAGCCAGGTACGGCGCACGGCACGGTACAGATAATCCACCGGTACTCACGGGAGAGCCAGGTACGGCGCACGGCACGGTACAGATAATCCACCGGTACTCACGGGAGAGCCAGGTACGGCGCACGGCACGGTACAGATAATCCACCGGTACTCACGGGAGAGCCAGGTACGGCGCACGGCGCGGTGCAGGGAATGGCAGCCGCCGGTCGCTTTTCTCAAATTGGATGCGTTTGAACGGAGCATAATTGAGGATACAAATCAGGACAGGGCGTTTAATACATCCAAATGTTCAACTTGGTATTAGGATAGTGACTGCGGCAGGCAATACGCTGACACTTTCAGATATGCAAAGTGTGTAAGCTGGCCTTTATTCATAATCCTTCTGTTGCCAATGTCTGTTGACCGATTTATTTTTGATCTCGTTGATTTCACATTGTCTCCATGCCAATACTTGAGGGCGTGTGTGTGTGTGTGTGTTCGGCCGACAGGCGCTGTGTGACGAGGCGCGTCCGGCGCTGGAGACGCTGCGGAGGCTGGTGACGGAGGCCGACGGTCTGGGTTCGGCCCGGGAGCTGCCGGCCGGCCTGCAGCAGCAGCTGAGCCAGGCGCGAGGGCTGCTGCAGACACTGCCCGCCGAGATCACAGACAGACAGACGTACGTACTCCACTGCTGCGGGGCTACGATCATATGATTATGATCATTGAAGTTTGCAGGAATGGGATACCCATTTGCCACGAGTCTAATAAGTGTAGCTGTAGGCGGGGAAAAATTGTCGTGTACTCCTTTGTGTATGTATTTGTGTTGCAGGTACCTGCAGGAGGCGCGCCGCCTGTTCGATCAGTACCGCGCCGTGAAACAGACGGTCTCAGAGTGGGCGAGGCAGGTCGGAGAGAGTGTCGAGGCGGCGGAGAACGGATGCGAGGCAGGGGAGAGACGACAAGCTGCCACGCGCTGCCAGGTAAACTAGCCACTTGGTGGCGTACTGTACGCAAAGACATGTCGGGGCTCAAGCAGCTTTGTGTTTGCTTACACTGCGCGGGGAGTCCCATTAGCCTGGCAGATATTCGGATGATTACCCGCGTTGTGTGGAGAAGACGCTGAGTCTTTGTTATTCCTCCATTTGTTTTTTGTTTATCTGTATTTCTGGCTTAAAACTGTTGGCTTCACTTGTTAGTAGAGTGTTGAGTGTAGAGTTGATCTACTAAATAAATACTTCTACTGACCGTGCCCCCTCGTGGTGTCTCCCGCCAGACTCTGATGTCGGAGGAGGCGACGCGGCGCGGCCAGGTGTCTGACCTGCAGGAGACCGTGGACCGGCTGCTGCCGCTGCTGGCGCCCAAGCCGCGCGCCCACCTGGACGCCAACCAGCGCCAGCTGGTCGTCTCCTATGACGCCATTGTGCTGCGCGCCGCCGAGATGCTGGAGGGCGCCGCGCGACAGCTGGCCACCCGGGAGCGCGCCGCGGCGCTGTTGGCGCAGGTGCGCGCCGCGCTCGCCGCCGCCGCCGCGCAGCACACGCCGCCGCCGGCCAGCCAGGAGACGCTCAGAGAGGTTGCCACGCAGGCGCGGCAGGCGCGCGCCGCGCTCGACGTGAGTGGTGCGGGCGGGTGGGGGTCGGAGCGACGGTCGGATTTTGGAACCGTGGGCGCCCTGCCATCCACGGTATATCATGGAGAGCAAATGAGAATGTTAGTTTCAACGGGCCACACATCTAATGATTGGATAAGATGCTGGTGAACGTTTGAAAAAATGCCAAAAGAGTTTGGCAAAATGTTTTGAGAATATGTGCTCCCAAATGCTGTAATTGACGAATCTGTATATCCGCTGCATACCAATCCTCCCTTCTCCGCACCACCGCAATGCTTGCCATCGCAGCTGTCAATAGCAATGCCATGACTGCGTGCCCTGTGACTGCGTGTTGCAGTCCAAGCTGCCGCTGCTGTCTGAGCTCCGCGCCCTGGTCGACTCTATGGACGGCGGCAGTAATGGCGCGTCAGAGGCGGACGTGGCGCAGGACGAGTGGCGGGAGGCCGCCGACAAGCTGGACTCGGCCGCCTCGCACATGGACGACATGATCCAGCTGTGGCATGTACGTCCAGGAATGGTCTGGCAAACGGGGACGCTCTTAGTTGGTTGGGATCATTCTGCCAGGGGGGCATTCCACGATAGATCGACCAAGGCATAACACCACCATATTTTATTTTTGGCTGTAATTTGATCTAGGGGGTTATCATAGGCGGGGAAGCTAGCTGTGCCAACGCAAAAATATCCGAGTAGCGGCTTTCAAGATATAGCCTCGGGCACTTTTCGGAGGTCACTCAGCGGCTCGCTACATTTGACGGCTCGTACTTCACAAACCATCATATTTACGACATCAAACATATATATTGAAGAAACTCGCATTGAACCGAGAGACATTTTTGCTATCTCGGATGTTTTTTTTTTTGGTGTGTTTTTGGACACGTGACCGCTTGACCTATTTTTTGATGAGTCACCAGGACAATTTCTCAATTGAAAGTCTAATTTCCGTTTGAAGACGATTCAAGCCTGGTCAATGCTCTACCAGATAGAAAAAAATGGCTTTCAGCCTCCAAATAGGATTTTTGAGCCTCCTAATATCGACTCTAGGCGGCTCTCTTCTGGAAAGTGCCCGAGGATATATCTTGAAAACTCGGATTATTTGTTCCGTTAGCACAGCTGGCTTCCCCGCCTATTATAACCCCCTAGACCAAATTACAGAGAAAAATGCAATATGATGGTGTTGTTCTTTGTCGATCTATCATATAAGGAGGCTCAAAAATCCAATTTGGAGGCCGAAAGCCATTTTTTGTATTTGTCTATCTGAAAGAACTTTGACCAGGCTTGCATCTTCTTCAAACGGAAATTCGAATTTCAATTGAGGAATTATCCTGGTCACTCATCAACAAATAGGTCAAGCGGTCACGTGTCCAAAAAATAAAAATCCGAGATTGCAAAAATGTCCCTCGGTTCAATGCAAGTTCCTTCAATGTTCAGGTTTGATGTCGTAATTATGATGGTTTGTGAACTACGAGCCGCCAAATGTAGGCCTGCCTAGTGACCTCCGAAAAGTGCCCGAAGCTATATCTTAAAAACCGCTACTCGGATATTTTTTTTTCGTTGGCACAGCTCGCTTCCCCGCCTATGATAACCCCCTAGACCAAATTACAGAGAGAAATAAGATATGATGGTGTTTTTTTGTCGATCTATCGTGGAATGCCCCAGGTCAGATGGATTTCTAGCCCGGATAAACTGATGGCCACCCAGAGTAGTATTTGCCATTTCCTGAAGTGTTTGGGTGAATTTATGAATCCATGTGCCAATTTGCCAATTTTAGCATATCATACCTGTTCCAACTCGACACGCCCAAAGACCATGATAGTTATGGGGTGTGTTATTGAGGGTTCATAAAAACCTTGTTTCACCTGCCGACCCACCTACCTACCTACCTGCCTACGTTGTTCCAGTACGTGGAGCGAGAGCTGCTGGGGCTGGAGTCGGTGGTGGACGCCGTGTCTGACTCTGTAGAGTCGCTGCGACCGGCCGACTCTGCCTCCGACCGGCACACTCAGGTCAAACAGGTCCAGGTATGTGGTACACGACACTCGGGTCAAACAGGTCCAGGTATGTGGTACACGACACTCAGGTCAAACAGGTCCAGATATGTGGTACACGGCACTCAGGTCAAACAGGTCCAGGTATGTGGTACATGATACTCGGGTCAAACAGGTCCAGGTATGTGGTACACGACACTCAGGTCAAACAGGTCCAGGTATGTGGTACACGACACTCGGGTCAAACAGGTCCAGGTATGTGGTACACGACACTCAGGTCAAACAGGTCCAGGTATGTGGTACACGACACTCAGGTCAAACAGGTCCAGGTATGTGCCCATTCCAATACAATATACAGCCTAGATGTGCAGCAGCTAGATGCAGACCCTAGATGTTTGACTGATGGCCGACTGGCCCAATGTGCCTCATGTTAAACAGCCCTGTATCAGCCTGACTGACTCGCGTGCGTGGTCACTAGGTTAGCTACGCAATGCTGTTGACCCCGCCGTGGTACTCAGTTGTGTGACCTTGAACTGCGGCTCTGTGTGCACAACAGACGTGTCGAACGGAGCTGGGCCAGCTGCGCCAGCGGCACGCAGAGCTGGCGCCGCGCACCGCCGACCTGCTGCGCTACCTCAGCTCGTCCCAGTCGCCGGCGCACGCGCCGCTGGCCGAGCGGGCACAGCAGCTTCAGAGTCGGATGGACAGGTGAGAGGCGGACACGGCGGTACGCAGGCTGCGCTGCAACAGTTGTCTATTGGACGGTAATGCGCCGTGTACGTCTCCTAATCGTCCATTTTGTTTCTCACGATCATTGCCATTTTGAGTAAAATGTACCTCTGAAAAGTGACTGGGAACTCGATTATTGTACAGGTGTTGTTCTGAGTGTTTAGCTGTCATGGACTTGTCGAGCGCCAGTGGAGCTGCATGTTTGGCGTCCGATGTGTGTGTTGTTTGGCGTCCGATGTGTGGGTTGTTTGGCGTCCGATGTGTGTGTTGTTTGGCGTCCGATGTGTGTGTTGTTTAGCGTCCGATGTGTGTTGTTTGGCGTCCGATGTGTGTGTTGTTTGGCGTCCGATGTGTGTGTTGTTTGGCGTCCGATGTGTGTTTTTGGCGTCCGATGTGGGTGTCGTACAGCAGCCTGTGGTGGGCGGCGTCTTGTTTGACCCGCGCTGTGTGTCGTACAGCAGCCTGTGGTGGGCCGCGTCTTGTTTGACCCGCGCTGTGTGTCGTACAGCAGCCTGTGGTGGGCCGCGTCTTGTTTGACCCGCGCTGTGTGTCGTACAGCAGCCTGTGGTGGGCCGCGTCTTGTTTGACCCGCGCTGTGTGTCGTACAGCAGCCTGTGGTGGGCCGCGTCTTGTTTGACCCGCGCTGTGTGTCGTACAGCAGCCTGTGGTGGGCCGCGTCTTGTTTGACCCGCGCTGTGTGTCGTACAGCAGCCTGTGGTGGGCCGCGTCTTGTTTGACCCGCGCTGTGTGTCGTACAGCAGCCTGTGGTGGGCCGCGTCTTGTTTGACCCGCGCTGTGTGTCGTACAGCAGCCTGTGGTGGGCCGCGTCTTGTTTGACCCACGCTGTGTGTCGTACAGCAGCCTCTGGTGGGCCGCGTCTTGTTTGACCCGCACTGTGTGTCTTACAGCGTGGAGGCGCGCCTGGACGAGCGCAGTGGACAGCTGCAGTCCGAGGCGGCCTTCTCGGAGGAGGTGGGCCGCCGGGCCGACAGCGTGGCCTCCAGGCTGGAACAGCACGGCGCCGCGCTCTCAGCGCTGGACCCGTACGGAGGCGAGCAGGAGGACACGGCCCGACGGCTCAAGGTGAGGAGCACACGGCCTTCTCACTGCTGATACCTTGTGAAATGATCTGAACGCTTGGGCGGGGTGGCAGAGGAGGCAACAGGCTGGTAGCGGTGCCACTCGTAGCCGAAAACTGCGTTATTTGTGTCAGCTGAACCCTACGTTCGATAATTGTATCAGATTTATGCGTTTTATCCCCGAGGGACGTTTGCTAAGTGGAGAAGATTTAAGATGCCCTCAAATTTTGGGTGTCTATTTCGATGCTCCCACTACTCTTTGAGTCATTAGAATCGCACAATTACGATGCCGCTAAAAGATAGTTCTTAACCGGCCTTGGTTCTAAACAAATGGGTTTATCAGCTACTCGCCTGTTGGTGAGACTTGAGAGTGTTGGTGCGAGGTTGAGGGACGGCTGCTGCGTCAACACGACCTAACTGTTGACGTGTTGTGCGTCACCAGGCGCTGCAGGAGGCGTCTGACGCGCTGAGTACGGAGGTGACCGCTCTCTGCTCCGAGCTCTCCGACCACTACGAGCACGGCACACCCCGGGACGTCGCCGCCAAGGTAGGCACGGCGTGGCTCGGTCCTTTTCCAAAGAGGCCACCATTTGCAGAGTTTTGTTTAAGTATGCTCTTTTTTTTCGTAAGGCCAACAGAGCAAATTAACATAACTCATATGACAGCAATTCTAGGGTTCCAGCTTGAAGTCTAAATGAATGCGACACAATCAGCTATAATGTGGATGTCAATGTCCTGCATGTCCTGAATGTCCTGAATAGCTAGAACGGAATATTGTTTTGATTCTTCTGTTGTTGTGTCTTGCGTTCCAGCACCATTTGCTGCTAAAAGTAACACCGGTTCTGAGCTTTGCGTGCATGAAATGAACCCAGCCGATTCGTAAACGTGACCAGTTCGCGACGAATTCTGACTGTATCCGACACCACCCTCTACCGCTGCCACCTCTGACCGCCCCGGACCCGGCCTCCCGCCGTCGTTCCAGGTGTCGCGCGTCGAGCTGCTGTGGGACGGCTGTCGGCAGGGCCGTGCCGACCTCGAAGCAGAAACAGCCCGAGCCGGCCAGGTGCTCTCCGACTACCACTCGGGCCTGGCGTCGGTGGCTGAGTGGCTGGGTGACCTGGACGTGCGGCTGCGGGCCGGCGCGCTGGACCCTCAGCAGCTGCGGACCGCCACGGAGGAGCTGCAGTTGGAGCTGGCCGTGACGGCCGTCACGATGGCGGACGTGACGCGGCTGGCGGGCGTCATCACGGAGCGGGCGCGCCAGCAGCGGCAGCGGACTGATGTGCAGCAGGCGGTGCAGCAGAGGCAGCAGGAGCTGGACGCCGCCAGGACGCGGCTGGAGAAGAGGCGAGCTCAGGTGAGCAGTGAGGCAAGGCAGCGCTGGGCCGCTGGGCAGGCGGGGGTGGAGCGGAGGAAGACGGCAGCCATAGCTGGAGATACAGCTTTATATACCACTGTGCTAACGACATGGTGGCATTGCCGCTGCGGGACACCTCGGGATTCTGCGATACATGCCAATTCATAACTGTGGGTTCTCAACACATAATTGTGCATACTCTTGATGAATGTTTTATTTTAATGATATGCTTGATAAGATGCTTTAACTTTTGGAGCGTGTTGCGCGGCTGACTGTCAGCCTGTGGTACGTTCAGGTGATGGAGTCGCTCGACTCGTGGAGCCGCTTCATCGAGCTGCACGACACCGTCCGTGACTGGATGAAGAAGCAGACTCCGCTGGCGCAGCAGCTGAGGACGCTCAGCACACTGCCAGAGGCCAGGGACGCGCTCAATGAGTACAAGGTGCGGACTGGCGCCGCGGCGCGCACAGGTGGTGTTTACAGTGACAAGATGATTACAGTGACAGATACAGGGATAGACGGGCACTGCTTGCACGCTGTGCTGCATTCGTAATGGTTTGAGGGATTTGTCATGTGTATAATTTATGGTTCTTAATATTGTGAATGGTTATGAACATAATTGTATTGTAAACCAACAGTCCGCATGTAAACCAACAGTCCGCATGTAAACCAACAGTCCGCATGTAAACCAACAGTCCGCATGTAAACCAACAGTCCGCATGTAAACCAACAGTCCGCATGTAAACCAACAGTCCGCATGTAAACCAACAGTCCGCATGTAAACCAACAGTCCGCATGTAAACCAACAGTCCGCATGTAAACCAACAGTCCGCATGTAAACCAACAGTCCGCATGTAAACCAACAGTCCGCATGTAAACCAACAGTCCGCATGTAAACCAACAGTCCGCATGTAAACCAACAGTCCGCATGTAAACCAACAGTCCGCATGTAAACCAACAGTCCGCATGTAAACCAACAGTCCGCATGTAAACCAACAGTCCGCATGTTCCATACAAATCATGGGTAGGACTGTTAAAATAGCGAATGACTGGCCCTATGACTTAGTTGTTGAGGAGGAGTAGGGCGCAAGCCTCTCGGGCTCACAGCGTCCGGTCCGATGCTCTGGCCCTATGACTTAGTAATTGCCCTATGCTCGTCATTATACGTCACCATATTGTCACTTGTTCAACTTGATGCAGAACTTGATCAAGATGACACTATTCTACATCAGCGCTTGATCCAGAATATTGTCACTTGATTTGTCAGACATTACTATGCACTCCGCTCCGACCTGCCCTTCATGCAGCTGCTGAGGACACCACTTTCAGCGGTTATCAATGTTGACCGTACTCAATGAGTCTGCGTCATCAGCTGTGCCCAATGTCATGACGCCCTCCTTCCGTCGTCGTCTGCGTTCAGGCGGCGGTGAAGGAGTGCAAGTGGGCCACGCGCAAGCTGCACGAGATGGCCACGGAGCTGACCAGTATCGGAGAGACCTCGAGTGTGGACGCTCTCACAGAGAGAATGTCCACCTGCGAACACGACAAGCTCGAGACAGAGACGTTGCTCAAGGAGCGGGTCAGTGACAGGCGGGGAAGGGGGTCCTGGGTATTTATCTTGCTCGAAGAAGGTAAATTGTAGACTAATGATGGAGATATGAACGAATGATGGTGCTTACCGGCCAGTGGCAAACTGAAACACCGCTACATGTTATGTGCGTATTGACCCTAATAATCGTCCCCTGGTTATGTACGGAAGAAGTGTCGCTATTCTGTGTCAATAAGACCCTGCCTCACCGAGTCAGCCACATATGATTATCTCGTGGATTGCCATAAAATCTTTGTTTTTGGTAGCAACTCACAGGTGTTGCAAAATAGCTGTTCGTTGTTGTTTTTTCTCGGTGGGAATGAGTTCCTGATTTCCCGCTCGGTCCACCTATGGCCCTGCGCACACTGCACACAGCGTGCAGGAATCTCCCGAACTGCTCTCTACTTCCCGCCTCCCGGCACTGTCCGCAGATGTCACTGCTGCTGGAGATGACGGAGGAGTGGGAGCAGTGTGAGCGGAAAATGAAGGACGTGAACGCGTGGTGCGCCGCCTCGCGGACGGCCCTCGAGTCTCAGCAGGCTCGCCGACGGCCGCTCAGGGACCAGCTCGCCTTCTGTGAGAAGATGTCCAGCGATAACGGCATACAGCGCACCCGGCTCGCCATGGCTGTCGATAAACTCGGGGTAAGCAGCGGGGTACCGTTCTGGAGAGGCAGCGTTGGGCAAGAGGTAACGGGGTGTTTATTCTTTCGTTGTATTCGGCGCATTGCACAGTTTCAAACTGATACAGTGAACATCAGGCGCCTTGGCATGTCATTCTCTGTCGTTCTCCCTTCGTTGATTGTTATGAGGGCCCTTCGTTGATTGTTATGAGGGGTGGTGCTTCGTTGGAGGCGGCCCGGCCGAGCCAGCCCTACCGTCAACGCGGGCCCGCTCGCCCGCCCTGTTACCACGGCCGGGTGGTCACCACTCCCCCCCCCCCCCCCCCCCCGGCTGCATACTATCGAATAGAATAGAATATATATTTCAAGCCCATCCAGCTATGTGCTGGCTTTTCATGTGCTCGCGTTAATGACATGGATACATCAGGAGAAAACAGCATTCACACACATCGCACATAAAACACATGTAAAAATTTCGCTCTATAGCCGCCGTGCCAGACCCAGCTGTTCAGTGATCCTCCTCCGGAACACCGCAACACTAGTCTCCCTAGTGTCGGACGGCAGGCCGTTGTACGCTCGGGCGGCTCGATAAACAAACCGCCGCCTCCCTGACTCGGTTCTGATGCGAGGCATGGACAGTAGATCATCCTGTCTGGTCGATCTTTGCCTCACACTTTGAACGGTGTGGAAGTGGCGCGCAAGGTCACTCGGCTGTCCCTGAGTCATGATGACTTTAAGTAAACATAGTGTGCGGTACATAACGAGGTCCTGAGCAGGTAACCAGTTTAACTCATGTAATACGTCACGTACGTGATCACACTTGCGCCGTCCTGATACTACTCGCGCACAGAAGTTGAGCAGTTTTTGTATGCGCGTCACTGCTTGTGCGGTACCGTTTCCGTATACAGCGATACCGTAGCGAATCAGTGCAATCACCAGTCCGTTCACTATTGTCGGTAGCACATCATGAGGGATGCAATGCTTCGCGTGGCTGAGACCAATCAACAGTCCAGTGCACTTTGCTGCCAGTTGGTTGATATGAGGTTCGAAAGACAAATACCGATCCATCACAATCCCTAGGTTTTTAACACGCGGTATCTCTTCTACAGTCACACCGTTTACAGAGATGGAAGTTTTTGGGAGGTCCTGGAGCATTTGACGAGTGCCAAAAACGATCAGTTGGGTCTTGCTAGAGTTGACTTTCATTTGATTTTGGGTGAACCACTGGAACAAAGTACACAGGGTCGACTCCATGCGCTGAATGAGATCGGCAATGTCACGTTTATGTCCGGTAACGAGAATTTGCGTATCGTCGGCATACTGGGTGATGCTAACATTGTCATCGATAAACAGGCTAAGGTCGTTGGAGAAGATGTTGTACAAAAGGGGTCCTAGCGATGTGCCCTGATAAACTCCGATTGGGTTTCTAACAGCCTTGGACGAACGCTGGCGTCCATCAGGAGTGCTAAATCTGACATGCTGGTAGTGGTCTGAAAGGTAGCTTGTGAACCAGGAGCTATCTACGCCATAGAGTTCTAGTTTTTGGATCAGTTTTGAGTGGCTGACAACATCGAAGCATTTACTTAAATCTAACAGCACAAGGAGAGAAATTTCGCCGTGATCCATGCCCTGAAGCACCCGGTCTGTGACATTTATCAGTGCTGTCTCGGTAGAGTGGAAGCGTCGGAAGCCGTGTTGTGTGCACGAGAACAGATGGTTTGTATCGAAGTAGGCATACAGCTGCTTGTGGACAATACGTTCTACTATTTTGGCCAAGCAAGGGACGAGTGAGATTGGTCTGAAGTTAGCAGGGTCTCTGATGGAGCCCGATGACTTGTATATGGGCTGAACAACCGCGACTTTCCACGAATCTGGTACAACGCTGGTGGCTAGACTGGTGTTCACAATGCATAAAACGACATGCCAGATAGCACTACAACACTTTTTAAAGAACGCCATGGACAGTCCGTCAGCACCGCACGCTCCACTACTGTTCATTCTGGCCACCGTGTCCTGCAGCTCGGCGCCGGTCACCGGCCGGACAGCGAACCCGTCCGACCCCACCCGAGGTAGGCGGATCGGCAGTTCCGCAGCAGCGGCCGGTTTTCCCGCGGCAACGGCTGCGGCTGTCTTGGTGCCGATCTCCGCGAAGTATCGGTTGAGTGTGTCAGGGTCGATGTCGGGAGTGGTTGTCTGGGCGCTCCTCTTGCTGGCGATGATGGGACGCACGCAGCGGTACATGGAACCTGGGCCCGTCTCAGCTATGCGCTGTCTAATGTTGTCTCGTGAGTCGCGCTGAATAGCCGAGCGGGTCAGCCGGTTAAGCTCCTTGTACCGCGCGCGGTCTCCCTGCCGTAGGGCCGCGCGCCGCTCCGCCATGATTCGCCGGGTCCCCTCGGAGACGGGTGGCGGGTGGGGGTTACGAATGCGGACTCTTCGGACCGGGGCCAGCTCGTCCAGTACGGCTGTAAGTTGGTCGATCAAAAAGTCACTCTGCCGCTGCACATTATCAGTGACGAAAACTGGGGACCAGTCCACGCCACCGAGCCGGGCACGGAACCTGTCCATATCAATGGATTTCCAACTACGGGTTTGCACTACAACGGGGGTCGGGCGGCATTTGCGAATGCGCATCAGGGCATGAGTGGAATGATGGTCACTAAAATCACACTGACGCACACCTGCTCGAACCACCATGTCTGCACAGTTGGTAACGATGACGTCGAGCACAGACCCGGAGCCGGGATACGTCGCGTCACTGATGGTCTGTGACAGTGAATACTTCTGGAACAGTCTGGTGAGATGACCGCCGGGCGTGTTCCCAGTGGTCACCCGTAAGTCACAGTTGAGGTCGCCGGCTAAGACGAGAAGACCGCGGTTGTCCGTCAGGACGGTCTGTATTTCCGACTCAAGCTGCTCAAGGTCGGCCGTCAGCTGGGCGCCAGCAGGTGAGGGAGGACGGTACATGGCACATATGACAATGCCTCTGTCACGCCCAACGCTCACGCGGGCCCAAACTGTCTCAAGTTTTGTGGTCGAGTTGTCAGGCTCAGGCTTGGGTAGGGCTTTTATCTGAAAGCCATCGCGGGCTAGAATCGCCACGCCCCCAAAGCCGCGACCGCCAGCTCGGTCGGCTCTGATCAGCTGATATCCGGGAAACGCCACGAGACGATTGGGCACACGCGGCTTCAGCCAGGTCTCCGAGAGGATGATGATGTCTGCTCCCGTGTCAGATATCTCACAACGGAGTGGGAGAATCTTGGGCAGAAGTGACTGGACGTTGAGAGATGTCAGAAGAAGCTCGTCACGTCGTCGGTCACGAAGCAGCGGCGGATCTTGATTGGTCGGCATTTGACGCTCCGGTCCATCCGGTCGAACTGGGTGGTTGACATCGGCGTGGTGTTCTTGTGATGGTGGCAGGTGACCCTCTACACGGCGGAAGCTGTCACTTCCAGAGTCTTCCTGACAGCCGTCGGCTGTCAGGCCCGGTCTGCCCCGGGTTTGGACCACTGGACTCTCCTCTATGCCAGGGGCGAGTCCAGGGTCCGACAGGGGGATCAGGGCTCGGCCGTAGTCCTGACGATGGTGGTGCTCGTCGTAGATAGCACGGAGTCGACGTGCTTGGACTATGCGGCCGGCCCTTCTCCCCCTGTAGCGCCGCCTTACTCCGCCCCTCCTACCCTCCTCGGGGCGCCGGGCGGGAGATTTATGGCCGTCCGTCGTTCGACGGGGACCGGAGCGGAGCGGGCCGGACCCGGCCCCGTCTGGGCGATCGTCGGCGGCGACGTTGAGATTCGGGTAGAAGTAAATCCGGCGAGCTGATTGGTGAGCAGAACTGGGTAGAGAACGGTAGAAGGACGGTGCCGTTCGACAAGGGCCATGGCTGAAGTTCTGGGAGATTTTCGACAGATGAAAAAGGCTATTTTGCACTGTACAAGTCTCACAACTGCACTAAAAATCACTGTATTCGATCCACAAAATATGTTTCTTGATGAGTGACAAAACTTGTTGTGAACAAACACTTAAATCCGCACTAAAACTCGACGAAACGGAGGAGCGACGCGCGAGGCGGCAGCCGGTAGGAGGCGCCGCGAGAGAGAGGCGCCGCGAGAGGATTTTACTAGTGGTCACCCCATGAGCTGCGAGTCGGCTGTGGCGCCCTGCAATGGCTCGTGCCTCCGCAGAAATCAATATCAGGGTGGCTTGGCAATGGTGCAATGGGTCAATAATCCCATAGTAACGAACAGACAACAACGCCATGACTGGGCTTTGTGTCAGTGAAGCGAACAACGTCATCGAAAAACGAAATGTCATCGTAGCGGCATTTCGCTCCCCATCGCTCCGCTTGCAACTAGTGCGTTGTAGCTGTGCTGCCGCTGCGGTTAGTCTGTAGTGCAGGTAA
Organism: Chirona hameri; assembly: GCA_036785665.1. Classification (NCBI taxonomy): domain Eukaryota; kingdom Metazoa; phylum Arthropoda; class Thecostraca; order Balanomorpha; family Balanidae; genus Chirona; species Chirona hameri. The sequence continues at coordinate 747,244 of JAXIVJ010000009.1, forward strand.
GCGTTCATATTTGGGATGTCCATTACTCGACCTATAGCGAGCTATTTGCAAAGGCGTCGCTACCTTCTGAAAAGTGTGTGGGGGGGGGTCCACTGCCAGGGGGGGGGGCATACCCAGAGAGGGCGCCCCGGCCTAGAGTGGCGCAAACCCCATGCATTTGCTGGGTTTCATTCAGGGACGAAGGGGGGGGGGCGTGAGTTGGGGTGGGGTGGGGGGGGGGGGGCAAATCCAGTGGCGTATTCCCCCCCCCCCCCCCAAAAAAAAAGAAGTTAAACTGTCTAAACTGTAGGTATGCACGTCCGACGACCTTTTTTTGGGGGGGGGGGGACAAATTATGGTTTCAGGACCTTTCAGGAGGTCGTGGCCCCTTGCCCCTGGATCCGCCCCTGATTTCACTTGCTTAATTTTCCGGTTCCTCTTTCACATAAAAAGAAGTGAGGTGGTGAACCATGAATATATAGATATCGACGAATTAAGACGAAATATCGAATATAAATGTCGACGTTACGCAGCGGGCAATTAAATTTTGCATTGGTTTTCAATCGAAAAAATACCGCTTTGACAGCTACAAACATACACCCGCACAGCCGCACGCTTATGCAAGGACTGCACATTGCACATCAAAGCGGATCCAGTCGGCCGTTTTTTTTCTTCTTTGCTTTGGGGGGGGGGGCAAACAGTTTTTAGCGGACATTACCTACCCCAATTTCGAATTTCTTCCCGTATTTGGACCACTTTATTTTTCAACCACACGATTTCTAATGATGTCTTTATAGTTTTATTCGCAATCAATGACAACATTCAGAGCAAGTTCCTAAACAAACAGACGTTTCGACATACAGGGTGTCTTCGTTAGTGTAAATTATCAATATTTAAATTATAAAGACATTAGACATTAGACACAAAGGCATTAATACAAAGTCAAGCAATCACAATCAGCTTCAGGCAAACTAAGAGAAACATTACTTGCGTATTGATCTACAAATTCTAGTTATAACACGTTCCTAGTTTTGACACGTCCCTTCCATTTTAACATCTAAAACTGAACCACAATGCACAGCGACAGGGCGACAGTGCTCATTTTACGTCTTCCTCTTCAATGCAATTTTCGCTCCAGATTTTGCCCAGGTAAAGAACCCAGGTTTTGTATTTAGTGTATCATCTAAAAGAATATGAGCTGCTTCCATAGCTTTCCTGATTGATTTGGACATGCCTTCTTCAATAACATGAGCTCTTCCCCATGCTGGTAGTTTTTTACATTTTTCAATGTGTAGGACAATTGCATTTGATCGATTATGGTTCCGGACGTCGCGTTTGTGCTTTTTTAATCTTATCTCCAGTCCCCTTCCCGTTTCCCCCACATACGACTTTTTGCATGAGCCCGAACATGGGATACTATACACGACACTGTCACTCCCTGCATTTACAATCTTAGGATGAGCCAAGTTTCCTATTTTCTTTCCAGACACAATAGCCACATTGGTGCCGGCAGCGCGAAGGCATGTGGCTATTGAGTCCGCCTGTTTTGAGCAAGGTATTGTTATGAACCGACCTCGTTTCTTCTGCTCTTGTTTCCTTTTCTGTTTTTCTTGAGCGCTTCTGTCTCTGATTTCTTCGGCTTTCTTTTTCATCCGGATTAAATAGCCTTTTGGGTATCGTAACTTTCCGAAAGTATTAAATATATGACTGATCTCCTCTTGCAGCAAATCATCACTGCAAATGCGGAAGGCCCGTAAGAAAAAACCAATGACGATCCCATTTTTTACGCGTTCGTTATGGCCAGAGAATAAATGAACATAATCTTCCTTATTTGTAGGTTTGCGATATACTGTAAATTTTGTCGTACTTCCACTTCTCATGATCAGTGTGTCCAGAAATGGTATTTTGCCATCATTCTCCATTTCAACTATGAATTGTATTTTTTGATCCACTGCATTTAGAGCTAGTAGTTTGTCTTCCAAATTGACGTTATCTGGAACTACTACCAGTACGTCATCAACGTATCGGATCCATGTGCACCCAGGTCCAATAATGGTTCGGAATTTCTCCTCTTCCAGGCGTTCCATGTAAAAACAAGCAGCTACAGGGCTCAGTGGGGAACCCATAGCCAAGCCGCTTAGTTGTGCATATTCCTGCCCATTGAAGGAAAATGCATTGAAATGCATGCATAGAGAGATCAATTATAAATACTGGGATTTTGGTAGTGGGAAGGTCCGTTCATCCGGGAGATCGACAACTTTGCATATTGCTTCTAATGCACCTTCAACGGGCACGTTGGTGAAAAGTGATTTCACATCAAAGCTAGCTAATTTCTTGTTTGACATATCTATGTTCTTCAGTTGATCCATCATCTCTGATGTGTTTCTGATGTGAGCACCACTGATTGTGCCGAGTGCCCTCGTCAATGGTTTGGCTAGAACTTTTGCGAGCTTGTGAGGTGCACGCCGATACCTGAAATGATTGGTCGCATAGGCAGCCCTAACTTGTGTACTTTAGGTAGACCTCTTAGACGCGGAGATCTGGGAGACTCTTCCAGCAGATGGAAAAATCTCTTGCCTTCTTCAGACTGTTTCATAATTTGCCGTGCCTTTTTGTTAAAGTTAAGGCTTTGTTTCGTGGAAAACCCCGACTTTTTATTTTCATAGGTTTCTGTGTCTGCCAGGTCATTCAGTTTCTCCAGATATTGGGTACTGTCCATGATAATCACTCCACCCCCTTTGTCTGCTTGTGTTACGACTATATTTTTGTCCATGGCAAGGCCTTCTAGTGCTATTAAATACCTTCTTGGTAGGCTATTCGGTTCTTTGTCTGACAATGCTTTGCAGACCGCGAGTATCCCTTGCATAAACCCTTTATCTGCGTCACTGTCATCCCACTTATAGTTACGATCAACGTGTTCCACAAAGGAGAATCGATCTTTCCCCGAGTCAAACTTAAGTCCGAGGGAAAGAGCTTCTTTCTCGGTTTGGGAAAATGGGCGGATAGCTAGGTTGGTCACGATATTGGCATTGCCAGCGTCTTTCCACTTACTGTTGTTGCACAGCTGTTTTAACTTTTGATTCAAGCTACTTCGTTGTCGTTCGTTCCATGTCGCTAATTTCGCTTCGAGATGCCCTGCCCAGCCATCTCGAAGCGAAATTAACGACATGCAACGAACGACAACGAAGCAGCTTGAATCAAAAGTTAAAACAGCTATGCAACAACAGTAAGTGGAAAGACGCTGGCAATGCCAATATCGTGACCAACCTAGCTATCCGCCCATTTTTCCAAACCGAGAAAGAAGCTCTTTCCCTCGGACTTAAGTTTGACTCGGGGAAAGATCGATTCTCCTTTGTGGAACACGTTGATCGTAACTATAAGTGGGATGACAGTGACGCAGATAAAGGGTTTATGCAAGGGATACTCGCGGTCGGCAAAGCATTGTCAGACAAAGAACCGAATAGCCTACCAAGAAGGTATTTAATAGCACTAGAAGGCCTTGCCATGGACAAAAATATAGTCGCAACACAAGCAGACAAAGGGGGTGGAGTGATTATCATGGACAGTACCCAATATCTGGAGAAACTGAATGACCTGGCAGACACAGAAACCTATGACAATAAAAAGTCGGGGTTTTCCACGAAACAAAGCCTTAACTTTAACAAAAAGGCACGGAAAATTATGAAACAGTCCGAAGAAGGCAAGAGATTTTTCCATCTGCTGGAGGAGTCTCCCAGATCTCCGCGTCTAAGAGGTCTACCTAAAGTACACAAGTTAGGGCTGCCTATGCGACCAATCATTTCAGGTATCGGCAGTGCACCTCACAAGCTCGCAAAAGTTCTGGCCAAACCATTGACGAGGGCACTCGGCACAATCAGTGGTGCTCACATCAGAAACACATCAGAGATGATGGATCAACTGAAGAACATAGATATGTCAAACAAGAAATTAGCTAGCTTTGATGTGAAATCACTTTTCACCAACGTGCCCGTTGAAGGTGCATTAGAAGCAATATGCAAAGTTGTCGATCTCCTGGATGAACGGACCCTCCCACTACCAAAATCCCAGTATTTAGAATTGATCTCTCTATGCATGCATTTCAATGCATTTTCCTTCAATGGGCAGGAATATGCACAACTAAGCGGCTTGGCTATGGGTTCCCCACTGAGCCCTGTAGCTGCTTGTGTTTACATGGAACGCCTGGAAGAGGAGAAATTCCGAACCATTATTGGACCTGGGTGCACATGGATCCGATACGTTGATGACGTACTGGTAGTAGTTCCAGAAAACGTCAATTTGGAAGACAAACTACTAGCTCTAAATGCAGTGGATCAAAAAATACAATTCACAGTTGAAATGGAGAATGATGGCAAAATACCATTTCTGGACACACTGATCATGAGAAGTGGAAGTACGACAAAATTTACAGTATATCGCAAACCTACAAATAAGGAAGATTATGTTCATTTCTTCTCTGGCCATAACGAACGCGTAAAAAATGGGATCGTCATTGTTTTTTTCTTACGGGCCTTCCGCATTTGCAGTGATGATTTGCTGCAAGAGGAGATCAGTCATATATTTAATACTTTCGGAAAGTTACGATACCCAAAAGGCTATTTAATCCGGATGAAAAAGAAAGCCGAAGAAATCAGAGACAGAAGCGCTCAAGAAAAACAGAAAAGGAAACAAGAGCAGAAGAAACGAGGTCGGTTCATAACAATACCTTGCTCAAAACAGGCGGACTCAATAGCCACATGCCTTCGCGCTGCCGGCACCAATGTGGCTATTGTGTCTGGAAAGAAAATAGGAAACTTGGCTCATCCTAAGATTGTAAATGCAGGGAGTGACAGTGTCGTGTATAGTATCCCATGTTCGGGCTCATGCAAAAAGTCGTATGTGGGGGAAACGGGAAGGGGACTGGAGATAAGATTAAAAAAGCACAAACGCGACGTCCGGAACCATAATCGATCAAATGCAATTGTCCTACACATTGAAAAATGTAAAAAACTACCAGCATGGGGAAGAGCTCATGTTATTGAAGAAGGCATGTCCAAATCAATCAGGAAAGCTATGGAAGCAGCTCATATTCTTTTAGATGATACACTAAATACAAAACCTGGGTTCTTTACCTGGGCAAAATCTGGAGCGAAAATTGCATTGAGGAGGAAGACGTAAAATGAGCACTGTCGCCCTGTCGCTGTGCATTGTGGTTCAGTTTTAGGAGATGTTAAAATGGAAGGGACGTGTCAAAACTAGGAACGTGTTATAACTAGAATTTGTAGATCAATACTTGTACTTACTTGTACTTACTTGTACTTATAGTACGGGACTATAAGGAGGACTAGATGCCTGTCTTGCCCGCTCAGAAACATCTCTGGATTGTTTTTATGCCTCAGTGGATAATTCAAAAGGGTATGCTTTCCTTGACCATATTTGGCTTCAGTGTTGTGTCGCTTATCCTGGCGCATCGTACATGATGTCCGCCCAGTAGTGGTCCAGGCGGTTCTTGAAGAGGTTCGTCGTGGCTGATGAAACGACGTGTTCCGGAAGTGCGTTCCAGTCGCTCACTGCTCTGATAGACCAGAAGTTCCGTCTCACTCTGGTCTGCGCTTGCGGTTTGGCAACCTTCAGGGAGTGTCCTCGTGTGATTGCCGACGGCGGGTCCTGGAAGAACTTCTGCTTATCGAGTTCGATGCGGCCGTTCATCAGCTGGTGGATCAGAATGAGGTCGCCGCGCCGTCTTCTGTACTGCAGAGACGGCAGGCGCAGGGCTCTCAGCCGGTCCTCGTACGGAAGCAGTCTGATTGGTCGAACCAGCTTGGTCGCCCTCCGTTGTACTCGTTCCACCAGTCGTACGTCTTCAGCGTTGAACGGGCCCCAGACTGCGTTCCCATATTCGAGCAGCGGTCTGACCAGGGTCTTAAAGAGCAGCGGGAGCGTCTGCTGGTCGATGTGCTCAAACGAGCGCCGGATTGTGCCGAGGACTCGGTTTGCCTTTGCGATCGCCGCCGCCGCCTGCTTACGGAACTTCAGCGAGGTGTCCACGACGACTCCCAAGTCCTTCTCGTCCTCCACTTGCTCCAACTGGCCTCCAAACATGGAGTAGGTTTGGCGGACGTTCCTCGGCCCGAGATGCATCGTCTTGCACTTGGTCATGTTAAATGGCATCTGCCACACTCCAGACCATTTGCCGACTGCGTCGAGGTCCTGCTGAAGCTGGTCATGCCCACTCCGTTCCTGGACGCTTCCGTAGATTTTGGTGTCGTCCGCAAAAAAGCTTGATGCCGCTGTTGACGTGTCCGGGGAGGTCGTTGATGAAGAGCATGAAGAGTGTTGGGCCCAGTACTGATCCCTGTGGTATGCCACTCAGCACTGGCGCCCAGCTGGACCTGCTGTCTCTGATCGCCACTCTCTGTCTCCGACCCGTGAGGAACGCCTCGATCCAGCGCAACAACTTCCCCCCAATCCCCATGTCCTTCAGCTTCCTTAGCAGACGGCGATGGGGTACCGAATCGAACGCTTTCTGGTAGTCGAGGTAGGCTACATCAACTGAACGGCCCTCTTCGATCTCTTTGGTCCAATCATCGAGTGTCGCGAGCAGCTGTGAGATGCAGGATCTCTTGGGGCGGAAGCCGTACTGGTGGTCGTTCAGTTGTCCACTCTCGGTCACGTGTGCCATGATCTGGTCCCTGATAAGTGTCTCACAGACTTTAGACAGTACTGATGTTAGGCTCACCGGTCGATAGTTGGACGGCTCTTCTTTTGCCCCCTTCTTGAAGATAGGCACAACTTCTCCCTCTTTCCAGTCTTCTGGTACTTTGCTTTCATCCAGGGACTTCCTGATGATGTCGGAGAGTGGCCGACTCAGAGGTGAAGCAAGTTCACGCAGCACCTTCGGGGGAATTCCGTCCGGTCCAGGAGAGGATGTCGGGCGCAGATTACGCAGCTTGCTCTCTACCTGCGCCGGCGTCACGTCCACATTCTCCAGAAGCGCACCCTCCCACCGTGTTTGGAGACCCGGAATGTTGATGATATTTTCTCTGGTGAAGACGCTTGAGAAAAATTTCCCTAACACTTCTGCCTTATCGAGATCGGTCACTGCCATCTCGTCTGAGCCATCTTGGAACTTGAGGTCGCTTATGCCTGATCTTGTTTTCGTCCTTGTGTTTGCGTATTGCCAGAAGGCCTTGGGGTTCTGTTTGATGTTTACCGCCAGATTCTGTTAAAATTCCTTTCTCAACTTCCTCGTGAGGCTGCGGAGTTCGTTCTTCACTTTGGCATACGCCCGGTGGTCAGGGGCGCCTTGGGTTCGGGTGTACTTCTTCCACAGTTTCTGCTTCTTCTTCTTCAGGGTCATGGCCTCTACGTTCACATAGATGTTCCTGCGCTTCCTTCCCACCGTGTATTTGGGCATACACTGCGTCATGGTTGCCTCGAGGTGTTGACGGAAGAAATTATAGTGTGCATCCACTGTGGCGTCTTGAATCTGCTCCCAGTCTACTTCTTGCAGCAGGTCCGCCATTCTCCTATAGTTTCCTTTGTTCAGTGCAAACTTTTTGGTCTTACTCATGGTTTGAGTGGCGTAACACGTGAGGTTGAATTGCAGTACCACGTGGTCACTGTTTCCGATCCCCGGCAGACTCTGCAGTTCCTGTACCATGTTTTCCTCATTGGTAAGGATCAGATCCAGGATATGTGGATTGTAGCCGTGTCGGAACCTCGTAGGGGATCTCACGTGTTGGAACAGAAAACTGTCCATGATTGCCTGGAGGAATGTGTGGGCGGGATGCGATGGGGGTGCCGTGCAGATACTATTATCCCAGTCGATTTCCCCGTAGTTGAAGTCTCCAACTATCAGCAGGTGGGATGGGCGCGCGTCCGATATTTCATCCAGTAGTCTGCACAGCTGCATGCTCTCCTCCGGTGTTGACGCTGGGCTCCGGTAGATGCACCCAAGCAGCAGTGAATCACCTCCTTCCAGTCTGATACGCACCCATATCTGCTCAGCGAAGACGACCTCGGCTGCGTGCTCCATCGCCGACAGTTTGCTTGAGACGTAGACCGCGATTCCGCGTTTTCCGCTAGCTCCGAGTCTCTCTCGTCCCAGGTTGAAGTTCGTATAGACCGTGAAGTTTGGGATGGCGATTAGTGCGGGGTCAATGGGGAAAATCTGGGCTTTTGGGATAACTTCGGTTATACATATCAGGTCAGGTTCATCGTCTGCTATCATCATGCACAGGTCGTCACGCTTATTTAGAAATTGATCGGCGTTGGTGTACATAACCTTCAGCTTGCCTTCTTTCCTCGTTGTCTGCTGCAGTCAGGCCCGCTGAGCCCTAGGGGGACCTGGTGGTGGTGGTGTTGCTTCCCTTATGGTTGGCTCGTCAGTAGCTTGCCTGGTGTCTGCATCCGTATCCTGAGCTTGGGCAGTGGTTTCCCTCTCCGCCTGGTGTGCACCTGCGCTGGCCTGTTGCTCTCTGCTTGCCCCTGCTCTCCGCCTGGTGGAGCCTGCGCCAGGTCCTTCAGACCCATCCTCTTCCTGTTGCCGGGTTCGCCTTCCCTGCTCGTCGTTTGGAGTCGGGCGCTCTGCTGCACCCATTGATGCAGGAGCCGCTGCTGCTGTTGGCCGCTGGTCTGCATTGCCCGTTATCAAGGGCGCCCTGAGGACCTGTCTTTCCACCACTCTGCCTTGTCTGATCATGATATTAACCTCCCCCTGCCCCCGACGCCTCTTGAGCTCTTCACGCAACTTTTTCCCTGCTTCTCTCTCCCCCTGCGTTTGGTCCGGGTTGATGTAAACCATTGAAAATGCATTGGAGTTCCTTAGCAGTGGTGCTTGCCTGAGTATGTCCCATTTTATTTCTTCATCTGTCAGTGATACAATCAGTAGTCGAGTTTTCCCTGGGGTTGGTTTCCCAGCTCGGTAACATTTGGTGACTTGTACTTTCATCTTCATTTCCCCTTGGACCAGGTCTGTGAATGTCTTGACGTCTCTTTTCACAGCTTCTGCGTGGGTTGTTTCATTGCTCTCTGGGAGGTTGTAGACTACCACATTCCTCTTCCGCTTGTCCTTTTCCATGTAGTCATCCAGCATTCCCGCCACTTGCTGTGTTGATGTACCTGTACTGACTTCCCTAGGGATGGCATCAATCTTGGAGTTAAGTGTTTTCACCACCTCCGCATAGGATCCCTTAATCAGGCTTGCCTGAGAGTTTTGTTGTTCTGTCTGTGCTTGGACTGACAGAACACGAAAGTAATGTTTCTCTTAGTTTGCCTGAAGCTGATTGTGTTTGCTTGACTTTGTATTAATGTCTTTGTGTCTAATGTCTAATGTCTTTATAATTTAAATATTGATAATTTACACTGACGAAGACACCCTGTATGTCGAAACGTCTGTTTGTTTAGGAACTTGCTCTGAATGTTGTCATTGATTGCGAATAAAACTATCATGTCTGATACATTACAGATGTCTTTATTGGGATATTTGTGTGTGTTTTTCGCTTTTCGACCCTTTGGGATATCGCAAAGGAAAGATGTCAGCTTACAGTTTGTATTGTTCCGACATTGCCTTACAATGAGAAAAAACTATGTCAATTGTCAGCTGTACCCAGGGGCGTCGCCGATCATTTTTGAGTGGAGGAGTCGGCTGCAATGACGAAAAAATATACCCCATTTTTGTATTGGTGTAGTTTTAAGCATTTGCAGCATTTTTTATGTGGATTTTCATGTTATAGTAGGTACTCGTTATTTAGCGCCGCGAAGCTGCGCGAAATTTTTACTGGTTTGCCTGATAAAACCCAGAAACATAGGCGGTGGGCCTTGTAGAGAATAAGAAGCTAAACATGCTATTCACTCAATTCACCGTTACAACGAACCGAAGACGATGGCGATGGCTCGTTATGACGATGGCCACCGATGTGACGCCGCGAAGCGGGGTGAAAATTTTAGTTTTAGGTCGTGGAAAACGAAATTGTAATATTGGAACCAGACGGTGAGTGGAGCCAAGCCTCAGGTAACCCCTATTCCTGGTTGCACATCTCGGCATGATGAAAAATATTGAAATTAAGGTAGTTTTTCATGTATATGTTCTTCGGATAGTAAATCACGATGACCGGTGGCAGTCAGCGCTCAATAGTACATATGATAATAATAACTGTATACATACACCGAATGTATGTACCGAACTGTAACAAACAACTATGTATGTACCGAACTGTAACAAACAACTGAACCTTGGCCTGGTCTTCGGTCCAGCAAGCTGGGCATCGCTGGAGCAGCTTCCGGGTGCCGATGTCCGCGTCTTTGCGGTCGCGTCGCCTTTTTTCGGAACTGGGCAGACTAGCTAAAAACTTATCCCACTTGAAAGTTAATATTGTATGAAAGGAGTGGGCCCTGGGGGTAGCAATTAGGTACCGCCAAGGAGAGACTCTGCCAGACACTTAATTAATTCATTTTCCCATTTTCCAAATTTATATAAGCAATTGCGTATTTTGTGTCATGCCGCGAAGCGGCGCGAAATTTTCAAGTTTTTCATTGTGGATAGCTGGATTCAGACTGCTCCCAAGGCAATTTTTACAACTGTATGTCCGACCGTTTTTTTTTTGGGGGGGGGGAATCATAGTTTCAGGACCTTTGGGGGAGGCATGGCCCTTTTGCCCCCCCCCCCCTAGATCCGTCCCTATTGCACATTAACATTGAACATACCTATTCATGACTGCCTGTGAGGTCTGAACTCAAAATCGCGCGACGTAAAACAAAACATCGCGGTTTGTGTCGGTCTTCTGCTATAGCAACTGCGCTGCCGTAAACATATTTCGCAATGAAGAAAAAAATTAAGGGAAAGTTTACCAAGAAGGAAAGGAAATATCAGCCAATAACTTGCAAACGGTAAATCGCACAGACATTCAAATGGCGCTCATCGCTTGGGTGCATCATGACGGGTACAGTGGTGAATTATAATAAAAGGGATGGGCCCAGGCGCACAACCAGAAAACACATTTCGGGAGGGGGAGGATACGGCTGTTGGGGTCGTCCTCGTCATCTCCAGTCCAAAAGGGGCCTCATTTCCGATCCAAAGGGGTGCCGCCGGCACTCACGACTCGAGAGGCGACACCTGCACTCGCAGCCCCCCCCCCCCCCCCCCCCTCCCCCTGCGAGGCATGCAGGGGCGCCGACTGCACAGTCACGACTCACAACGCATTATGCCGCCCTCGGAAGGTATCTCGTCGCCCTCGGAAGTATGTGTGGATCTTTCAGATAAAAGTTATTGGGGAAAACTATCACATTGCCTGGTTGTTTTGCACGTTTGAAGTGAAAAATGGTAATTTTAACGCCAGGGACCGTTCAAATCTGACAAAAGTTGGTGGGGCAAAACGGGAAGTTGCTGGGGCCCCACCGTTTGAATAGGAAACTCCACCCGCCCTCGCAAGACATCTTGCCGCCATCGAAAGGCATCATGCCGTCCTTGGAAGGCATCTTTCCGCCCTCACAGCGCATTATGCCACCCTCGGAAAGCATCATGATTCATGGCGCCCTCGGAAGACATCTTGCCGCCTTCGGTAGGCATTTTGCCACCTTCAGAGCGCATTATGCCGCCCTCGGAAGGCCTCGGAAGACATCTTGCCACCCTCGGAAATCATCATGCCGCCCTTGGAAGACATCTTGCAGCCCTAGGAAGGCATTGTCACGCTCTCAGAGCGCATTATGCCGCCCATGTAAGGCATCATGCCGCCCTCGGAATACATCTTGTCCTTTGGAAAGCATCTTGCCGCCCTCAGAGTGCATTATGCCGCCCACAGAAGACGTCTTGTCTCCCTCGGAAGGCCTCGGAAAACGTCTTGCCGGCCTCGACAGGCATCATGCCGCCCTCAGAGTGCATTATGCCGCCCTTTGAAGGTGTCATGCCGCCCTCGGAAGACATCTTACCGCCCTCAGAAATAATTTTGCCGCACTCAGAGCGCATTATACCGCCCTTGGAAGGCATCATGCCGCCCTCGGAAGGCATTTTGCCGCCATCAGACGACGTCTTGCCGCTTTCGGAAGGCATTCTTCCGCCCTTAAGGCGTATTATGTCGCTCTTAGAAGGCACCATATCGCCCTCGGAAGACACCTTGCCGCCCTCGGAAGCATCTTGTCGCCATCGCGACTGTAATAAAGGGGCGATACATTTTGGAAGAGGGGTGCCCATGAGCTTGGGCCAGTGGCGTGCGCATAAATTCACAAAGGACCAGGTCATTGCCTTGAAGGGCGCCACCCAATCGACAGGGGCGCCACCAATATTGGCGAACATTTTGCAGGGGTGCCTCTCCTTCCTCACGTGCTCGTCGTACCTTTAACATTTTGTGGGGCGCCATCACTAGCCGGAGGGGCACCGTCACTATCCGGAGGGGCGCCGTCACTGGCTGGAGGGGCGTGGCCACTGGCCGGAGGGTCGTCGTCACTGGCCGGAGGGGCGCCTCACTGGCCGGAGGGGGGGGGGGGGCACCGTCACTGGCCGGAGAGGGCAATCACTAGTTAGAGGGCGCCGTCACTAGCCGGAGGGGCGCCGTCACCCGCCGGAGAGGCGCCGTCACTGGCCGGAGGGGCGCCTTCAATGGCTGGAAGGGGTGCCGTCACTGGTCGGAGGGGCGCCGTCACTGGCCGGAGGGGCGCTGTCACGGGCCGAAAAGGGGCGGCCTCACTGGCCGGAGTGGCGCCGTCACTGATCGCCAGCTTTGCATGGGCGCCTCGGGTCCAAAGGACCAGGTGACCGTATACTCGGTACGCCACTGGCTTGGACCCTCACTGACATAGGGGCGCACACATACTGGCGGGGCATTTTTTTGTTTTGTTTTTGTTTTTCTTTGGTTAGTTTTTTTGTGAGTTTTTTAAAGGGGCGCCTCCGGCGTCCTCTCAAAACCCAGAACAGACTCACTTTTTGGGGGGCGCCTTCGGCGCCCGCTCAAAAGTGTGTGGGGGGGTCCGGGGCACCCGGACCCCCCCCCCCCCCGTAGCGACGCCCCTGGCTATTTGGGATGCCCGTTATTGCGTTATTATGTGAAGGTTTCTATCATACCTTTCTAGTTTCTGATACAACTTCAGGTCATCTCAGTTCAGGTCACCAGATCACGCCAAGACGTGACCTTACCTCCACAAATGATTGTGGTCGTGCCAAAGCCACAGGGTTTGTCTGAGAGATTTGAAACTTGCAGGATTGCATAAGGTTATAAGTACCTACAATTCGTTTATCTCAGATTATTTTTGTATATCGGTGACCTAAGGTCAGGCCAATTCCGTGACCTCCCCATTATGTCAATGGGAAAACATACAAATACTTCCTATTCAGAGAATATGCATTAGATCAGGTCAGTGCTGTCATAGTCATGTTATTTTAGCTAATTATTGATGACCCTGGTGCAATTGTTGCTCAGTGACCTCTGCAAGGTCAGCTGAGGTCATCTGAGATCACCAGCACTTTTTTGCCAGCCAATAACTTTTGATAGAATAAAGATAGGGACGTGCGAATGACCACTGTGTTTGTCTCGTCGAGTCTTGTTGCCCCATATGCAACATGACCCACCTGCAGGGGCGGATCCATGGGGGGGGGGGGGGCAAGGGGCTGTTACCCCCCCCCCCTCCCCCCAAGGTCCTGAAACTATGATTCCACCCCCCCCCCCCCCCAACAACAACAAAAAACGGTCGGACGTTCAGTTGTAAAAATGGTCTGCAGCAGTCAAAATCCAGCTATTCACAGTGAGAAACGTGAAAAAATTTGCGCCGCTTCGCGGCATGACACAAAATTCACAATTGCTTATACAAATTTGGAAAATGTGAAAATGAATTCATTAAGTTTCTGGCACAGGCTCTCCTTGGCGGTACCTAATTGCCCACTTCCCTTCATAAAATATTAACTTGCAAGCGGGCTACATGTTTAGCTAGTCTGCCGAGTTCCGAATAAAGGCGACGCGAACGCCAAGACGCGGACATCGGCACCCCGAAGCTGCTCTAGCGGTGCCCAACTTGCTGGACCGAAGAGCTAATAGTGGGACCAGGCCAGGACCATCTCCCCAAGCCATCTCCCCCTAGGCTCATCCAGATCCACAGGGACCATTTATGCGAGGAAAAGTTGTTCTGCCTCTTGCTGCTTTCAAACCATTTGCACTGTTACCAGTTGTTTGCTACAGTTCGGTACATATGTATACAGTTATTATTATAATATGTACTATTGAGCGCTGACTGCCACCGGTCATCGTGATTTACTATCCGAGGAATATGAATATTAAAAACTACCTTAATTTCAATGTTTTGCATGTACCGAGATGTGCAACCAGGAACCTTAGGTTGCCTGAGGCTCGGCTCCACTCACGGTCTGGTTTCAATATTAAAATTTCGTTTTCCACGACCTAAAATTAACAAATTTCAAGCCGCTTCGCGGCGTCACATCGGTGGCCATCGTCATAACGAAGCCATCGTAATCGTCTTCGGTTCGTTGTAACGGTGAATTGAATGAATGGCATTTTTATCTTCTTATCCTCTACAAGGCCCACCGCCCATATTTCTGGGGTTTATCAGGCAAACCCGTAAAATTTCGCGCCGCTTGGCGGCGCTAAATAACAAGTATAAAATATGATGAAATATATAACATGAAATAACATGAAAACCACATTACAAATGCTGCAAAGGCTTAAATACACGCATACAAATGGGAGTACATTTTTCCATCATTTCGGCCGACTCCCCACTAAAAAGAAGAAGAAACGGTAATGCCCCAGCCTACTCCCCCCCCCCCCCCCCCCCCCCCGGTCCCCGATCAACAACTTTCTCGCTGACGGTTGACGGCCTGCTACCCCCCCCCCCCTGCTCAACAACATTTTGGAAATACGCCACTGGATTTGCCCCCCCCCCCCCGAAAAAAAACACTGCTAGATCCGCCCCTGCCCACCTGGGTCACCAAATGACATTGACCTGAGTTCAAATTTGGAAGTTGACCTAAACCGGACACCATTAATATGTTCCGAAGCGCCTTGATGAGACAAACACGATGGTGTTAAAATTATTGCTCTATGCTCAACCGATACAAAGTTATTCACGAACAACTTTTTGGAAGCAAATGTCATCGTGACCTTTGGTAACCTCTGGAGCCTGAACTATTGACCTGAGCTAAAATGTGAGGACACCTACGGCGATTGCATTCTTCAGGAAATTTGTATTGTTTTGTTTTCGTTCGTTCCTAGCTATCAGAGTTCCCGAGATATTTGAGGGTTTCTGAAGCAAAGTCCTATACTTGGACAATTTGACGTTTGATGACTTCTGGTGACCTTAATATTGACCTGAGCTAAAACATGAACGAAATGGTTTCGACATTATTTTTGACGAGCTATCGAACGTTGTTTTTTATTCCGCCTACTCCCAATAGGAGCCGAGTAAGAAGGGGCGTTCAAACGCCCCTCCCTCCCCCCCCCCCCCCCCCCCCCCCCGGCACGGCGGAGGTGGCGCCGAACACCGGCACGGCGCGCCGCGCGGGTTAAAGTGTTAAATTCCGCAATGCCGCTTATGCATTTTCTACCACCTATACGTCACAGTCAGAGTGCCATTGGTGCCTGGTCGGTCTATACGTCACAGTCAGAGTGCCATTGGTGCCTGGTCGGTCTGATATTCAGGCTTATCTCCATTCGTAGATTGAAATCCTTGCCTGGTATATTTCAATCCGGCTGTAGGCTATCAGGTACACAGCTACCGTTCACAATCAGAGGGGATTTGCCGTCAATTGTACTCAGACTGGTCCGTTAAATGCGCGCCGGCGGGGATAATTATCACTATCAGCGTCGTCTGCTTTGTGACTCAGCATCGGTTTGTTGGGCTCTTCAACACCGACTGCCTTATCTTATAAAAGCCAGAAGGAATGCTTTGAAGCACGGACAATAAATGGACAAGCATATTATATCATATCCTATAATATCATAGAAGACAACATCGACCATCAAATTGAACAACACATATTCCTGGGCCCAGCCGTGTTCCCTCCCAGCCAGCTGACTGGTATGTCGCCCAGCTGACCCAGCTGACTGCCGGCCCAGCTGACCGGTGTGTGGGACCGACCTGTATGCTGGACACAGCACCGTCAGTGTCTGTTATCGGCGGCGCTGCCCCGGGCTGCTGATATCCCGCCCGCCGCCCCGTCTGACCCGGCTATCGGCACCCGCTGACAGTGACCGGCCCGCTACTGCCCGCGCCGGTACGGCAGCGGCCGACACAGATTGACTGTATTTTCTGGCCGGTCCGCCAGGTTCATTTCCGCTCCGGCTACTTTGACGGCGCGACTGTGGTGGAGGAGCGGCGCGTGCAGCTCGAGGCCGAGCTCAAGTCGCTGCAGACCACTGTCGACGAGCACTGCCAGGCGCTGGGAATATGCGTCACGCAGCTGGAGCAGTACCAACAGGTGAGAGGGCGTACCTCCTATCAGCTCAGATTAGCGGACTAGCACCCAATCGGATGAGAGCTCCCTCAGCTCGCCCGAGTGGTGCCCGCTAGTGGCTTTAGTCGGTCAATATATTTGACTTCCTGGTTTCTTATTGCCAAATGCGGGTGGCGAGCCCGAAAACCTGAAGCATCATTGGCCTCATCCTATTTCCTTGTCTATATATTGTTCCGTGTCAACCGCCATGTGCCTTCCATTCTGTACCACATCTGTTCCAACCAACTTGAGCTAGCTGTCCAACTGTGCCAACTGCCCTATGTCAAACGCCAGGTCAGCCCTCCTGTGTCTCCGGATCTACTCCTGACATCCCACCTATACCGTCCAGTTCCTCCATTCTCGTATGTCGGGCTGTTTCAGTGTCCACCAGGGCGCCGCCGGTCCAGCAGCCTGCCACCACTTCCCGGCTCCTCTCCGTCCCCTGCCGCCTCTGCCGCTGTCACCGCCGCCTCTGCCGACGTCGATGATCCATCCCGCTCCTCCCCGGAGCGCTCCCCGCGGACCAGAGGCCGTCCCCGCTCGCCCGACTCGTGGACCGCCGGCGACCGTCACCGCACGCCGGACCCGTGGTCGGCCTCGTCCCCGGCCTCATCCCCGGAGAGATGCTCGCCGGGCCGGTACCTGACTGAGCGTGGCTCGCCCGAGAGACGGTCTCCCGAGCGCTCCGCCCGCGCATCTGTCCGGTTCCTGACCCCCGACGGCCGGCCGCTGGAGGGGACTCCTCCAGAGAGGAGGTCCCGCACGGTCGGCCTCCGTACTCTGACGCCGCAGACGGGAGGGGACCAGCTGCGCAGCTGTGTCCGTAACGCGCGCGCCCTGCTGCGGCACACTTGGCGCATGTGCGCGGTACGTAACGCGGTGTCGGTGCCAGTCCTGCCTCCTTTTTTGCCACGAGGGATTCCCTGTATATGATGTGGTCTGACCGCCATCCCGCAGAATATGGGGTCTGCGGGAACTAACTGGTCAATGGCATCAAAAGCAGCGGAAAGTCGTGCAGGCCGTCGGCCTTCGATGACAATGTTTGTGTTGGTACTGTACCTGTTATTTCTTTCATGTTTTATCCGGTGTACTACATCTCATTGGACAACGTTCCGTGCTTGTCCCCGAACCGCCACTTCAAAAGAAACCTTACCACATCCACAAAGAAGCCCTGCCTTGACCTGCCTCTGTTCTAATTCGTGCCGCCCCGTCCTGCCGCACTCCGTTCTAACCGGTGCCGCCCCGTCCTGCCGCACTCCGTTCTAACCGGTGCCGCCCCGTCCTGCCGCACTCCGTTCTAACCGGTGCCGCCCCGTCCTGCCGCACTCCGTTCTAACCGGTGCCGCCCCGTCCTGCCGCACTCCGTTCTAACCGGTGCCGCCCCGTCCTGCCGCACTCCGTTCTAACCGGTGCCGCCCCGTCCTGCCGCACTCCGTTCTAACCGGTGCCGCCCCGTCCTGCCGCACTCCGTTCTAACCGGTGCCGCCCCGTCCTGCCGCACTCCGTTCTAACCGGTGCCGACTCGTCCTGCCGCACTCCGTTCTGACCGGTGCCGCCCCTTCCTGCCGCACTCCGTTCTAACCGGTGCCGCCCCGTCCTGCCGCACTCCGTTCTAACCGGTGCCGCCCCGTCCTGCCGCACTCCGTTCTAACCGGTGGCGCCCAGTCCTGCCGCACTCCGTTCTAACCGGTGCCGCCCCGTCCTGCCGCACTCCGTTCTGACCGGTGCCGCCCCTTCCTGCCGCACTCCGTTCTAACCGGTGCCGCCCCGTCCTGCCGCACTCCGTTCTAACCGGTGCCGCCTCGTCCTGCCGCACTCCGTTCTAACCGGTGCCGCCCCGTCCTGCCGCACTCCGTTCTAACCGGTGCCGCTCCGTCCTGCCGCACTCCGTTCTAACCGGTGCCGGCCGGCTGGGCTCCCACAGGACGTACAGACGCTGCGCTCTCGGATCCTGGAGGTAGACCAGCAGCTGCGCACTGTCTCCCAGCCGGCTCACGTGGCTCGAGACCGGGACGCGGCGCTGGCCCAGCAGGAGGTGAGTTGACCGAATGGCAGTGCGCGGCCGCTGGCAGCAGCGGCGGTGGCAGCGGCGACGGTGGCGGCGGCGGGTGGGAGGTTCAGTGGTAGGCTACGGCGATGTCATATTGTAATAAGCATGCTGGATGGTTGTCGGTGATGGATAGAATCGCATTGGTGGTCAGCTGATACATAAGGGGAGTGGCTTGCACCGCCGCCGCCGCTGTCTGTGCCTTGCCCCGCCCTGTACGGACGGCTGCTACAGCTGGCCTTGTGCGGTCTAACTTCACTGGCTGGACGTCGTATCTTGTCGCGTTCTGTCCATCCGTGCCCTTGCCCCTTCTCTGTTACCCTGATCAGGGAGCTGGACACACGCGTTTCGTTTGGCCGCTGTTGGCTTCTTCGGCTCTTTTGCTGGTGATTGTGTGCGCTTTTTGGCCAGGTCATGGGCGCTATGCACTTGCCGCGTCACTGTCATGGTTTCGGAAAGCCTCTAGCTGCACAGCTGTCGCACTCAGGTGCCAGCTCAGGTGTCAGCTGTCACACTCAGGTGACAGCGTCTGCTCCAGCTCCTGTGTAGCCCGGCAGCCCTGCCGCCTGGTCTGCGGGGCTGTCCCGGGTCGGTTTGGCCGACTTGCTGGCACAATGCACCATGCACCGACTGCCTGGCTTGGACGTGTGTAGCGCCGTGTCGGGACTGTGCTGTCGGACTGCGGGGCCGCGGGCTGGTGCCCGAGGCTATCCGAATGCCTGCTGGCCTGCTGGCTCGCTGGCCCCGTGTGCACAGTTAAATGTTGACGGAGACTTACTACATGGTCACGATTATTTGTGCATTCCTGCTTGGGAAAACAACATGTGGATTGTATTAATTTACCAAAATCCCTCGGACCTGCAGTCCGCGGACCTTCCGATGCATGAGTTATTCCCACGTGTTGTTTTTACGGCACGAATTAATCAGATATCGTTATCATGTAGCCGAGTTCCGTCCCCGTTTCTGGCCTGCGCCGGTGTGCAGCGGACCGGGCACACGCCTGCCGCCGGCGGTGTTTTTGACTGGCTGCTTTGTTCACAGGACTGTCGAGAGCGTATCAAAAGCTTGCACGCCAAGATCACCGCCAGGAATGAGCGCATTAAACTGTTAATTCAGCGCGGTAAACCCGATCCTGATCCACTGCCCGCCAATCCTTGACACAGAGACGGCCCGACGGCGGAGCGCGAGAGAAAGACGATCTGTCGAATCGCAGCGCGGCCCGCGCGAGCGCGACAGAGGTGACGGGGTGCCCTGCATGGCAGCTATTGTGAGGAGATCAACGTTCTGCCGCGAGGCCGCTGTGTGTCGGAGCTGCCCCCGCGACGCCGGCGTAGGTGCAGTAGGACGCTCCGGTGGCGGGCAACGAGCGAGCGAGCTCGCGTCTGTAACTCGGCGAGAAGGAGGCGCCTGCGCACGTCAGTGGTGGTTTGCCGGAGCGCGTGGTCCTGCGAGTGTTGAAGTGGCGGCCGATCGCGGCCCGCCGGCTCCGTTTGTGATATTGTGTCCCGGTGGCGGCGGCCGGCCCTGTGAGCGTCTCGCAGACGCGGCGGCGGCGCCCTGTCCTGCCAGAGAAAGGTGGAGAGCCCCGCGGCGCGCGTGTAGAATATATACACAGCTGAGCATGGCGTGTCAGAGGGGGTGACGGGAGAGGGGCTGAAGGGAGAGAGGGAGAAGAAGATGGAGAGAGAGGGAAGGCGAGGCGAAGCGGCGTCGAATCAGGTGCGGGAATACATTTCTGACGAGTGCTGCGTGAACTAACGTCGTGTCTGGTCGCTCGATTGGCCGCCTGCCGTGACTGCTCGGTTGCTCACTAACCCGACCACCCGGTGTCTCCTCCCGACCCGCCGTCTCCGGTGTCTCCTCCCGACCCGCCGTCTCCGGTGTCTCCTCCCGACCCGCCGTCTCCGGTGTCTCCTCCCGACCCGCCGTCTCCGGTGTCTCCTCCCGACCCGCCGTCTCCGGTGTCTCCTCCCGACCCGCCGTCTCCGGTGTCTCCTCCCGACCCGCCGTCTCCGGTGTCTCCTCCCGACCCGCCGTCTCCGGTGTCTCCTCCCGACCCGCCGTCTCCGGTGTCTCCTCCCGACCCGCCGTCTCCGGTGTCTCCTCCCGACCCGCCGTCTCCGGTGTCTCCTCCCGACCCGCCGTCTCCGGTGTCTCCTCCCGACCCGCCGTCTCCGGTGTCTCCTCCCGACCCGCCGTCTCCGGTGTCTCCTCCCGACCCGCCGTCTCCGGTGTCTCCTCCCGACCCGCCGTCTCCGGTGTCTCCTCCCGACCCGCCGTCTCCGGTGTCTCCTCCCGACCCGCCGTCTCCGCTGGACCGCCAGACACGTCTGGACATGTCCGTCCATCGGTAACAATCGCGGCATATGTAATGGGAACATAGGGGCGGCTTGTCCTGCTTGGGTTCCATGCGAACTCTGAGCATAAGTGAGGATTTTCTCATAGGTAGCTGTAGTGCAAACTGTCTGTCACCAACTTGATCCGGGACGACACATGTATCGAGCCCATCGAGACAACAGCAACAGTTCACGCGACAACTACCGCCGCCTATGCCATTTGCCGCTGGAGCCTTCCTTGAACCCAACAACATCTCTCTTTCCCTGCCACACCCGCCACACAATACCCACCTGCCCACTGGCCTGGGCCGGCCTGGCCTCACCTCCTGGGCCGCCGCCGGGGAGGCGAGTCGGCGCCGGCGCCCCCCGTTTCCAGGCTAGCTGCCGCGTGTGGAGTGCTGCCGCCTCGCCGTGTGCCGTGTGCCGTGTGCTGTGTGCTGCGTGTGTGCTTTGGATAGCGTAGAGAGTGACCCTAGTTGTAGCAGTGTGTTGTGGCCGTGACTAAGAGGATAATTAACAGTGATAATGACTTAGTTGTGGTTTAGACATCAAAATGAGTGCAAAATTACTCAGGTGATACATTCATTGGTGAAATGTTGTTATATATTTGAAAACTTCACAATTTGAGGTGATCAGAGTTGACATTTTTCTCTACCACACCAATGTACAGGTGACACTATTATTATTGTGATTTACAATTATCCAAAAGTTTTTAGTCTAAACTGACAGTCCGGCTATTGTAACTTATGTGCTTCCAGATACCGTCTGGCTTGATCAAAAGTGGAGTTAGATTACTAAGTAAATAAGCCGTATTTGCTTTCGGCCAAATTGACCATTCCGAGAATAGTCGTCAAATTGTACAATCAAAACCGGTTTGTCTTGCGCTCCTTACTGCCGCCTTGACCTTGCTAGAAGATCTCAACAGATAACGTGCATAAGCATATCTGATGCCAGTTGGTATTGCCAGTTTAAAGGATGGATGAATAACACTTCAGCTTACCCAGAATACAAACGAACGCTAAATATGCCTGCTGGAGCGTTGCAATCGACCAGAATAATTACAGTACAGCTGCATGTAAAACACATTCAAGAATCAATAAGTACATACTTGCATTCATCTAATGCCTGCATTGTTTGATTGGATGGTGTGTCGCTATACCAACAGATCAAGTAACAACCCGTACCTCGCTCCAGTGAAATTCATGCATAATACACGAAAATGGTCATTAAGTGAGGAAAAATAGAAGATTTTGCTCAAGGGAAATAATGATTCATTCACATGAGAAGTTCTAGTTGTTGCGGCACGGTTTTGATCGTCATCACCGTTCCGATTGGAGTTTGGGTCGAATCGGAACGATGGTGACCTCAGTGAGCCTGTGTCAGACGGCGCCGCGGCCACCTCTGACCCGTGGTGTGTGACGCTGTGGTGGTGTTCCAGGCGGAAAGGGGAACCTCCACGGACGACACCGGACCGCCGTCAGGCTCGGCAGCATCAGCTGACGCACAGGTAGGGAGTAGTTGGCTCTGCTCTTTGTGATGGTCGACGGTTCATTCGCTGTGAGCGAAGTCAAAACAACTTCATCGAGTGAGCTACGATGACTTCTAATTGCGATGGTGGCAGTATTATAAGGTGTGGAGTGTGTGTGGTTACTCTTGTCAGTGAATGTGATTTGCTATGCGTTCCGAACGATTTCGCCCATGAGGCCGCCCGACTTTTCGCATTGCTACATCCGAGGAAAATGTCCGCTCCAGCGCGAGCCGCGCGCGTGTGTGCTCTCGCTCTCACCCGTTCGGGCTCTGCAGTACAGTGTCCCCGTGACTTAGCGCATCTGATGGCGGTAGTTATCTATCGTTCGTGGTAAAGCAGCCGGTGTGGGGCGCCAACGAGAGTGGGAGGCGAGCGGCCCGTCGGTGCTGGTAGCCGGTATATAACCCAGTGACGGCTGGGGGGTGACAGAGAACATCGCCGGCGCACAGCGCGTGTGTCGGCTGCGCGAGGTGGTGGTGCTTTCATTTATCTCACTCTTTGTTTCTGTAGTTCACCGCAATATAGACTAACTAAACGGTCCTCCGGAAAACCTCTGCACTTTGCCAGAATCGCCAACAACACTATGAGTCAAATTAAATTTGCAATGAATCTATATCAAATCCCGATTGGGCTCCGGGCGGTATTTCTGTTTAGCCTACCATTTCAGATTGATCTTGTGCTGATGCACGGCTTGTGTGCGTGTCCACATTCGCTGTTTGTATTGCCATTACGGCTTTGTAGATATGCCATGAAGGAAATTTGTTACGAGATTACGGGAATTTTAGTTAATGCTGTGAAAACAGTTTGGTTTGGTTAGGATAAGGCCGCTTCGGTCTACTTGGACCATTGCGCAGCCATGGGATGAAGGAGAAGGGGTAAAGTGGGTCAAAATGGACGCCGACCGGGCAACCGCCCATGGACAGGCCCTTCCCCGCAGCGCGAAGCTGCGAGGAGAGCCCACGCCATGCAGACGGCCATCACTCCCGGGGGGTAGCTCGAGGCCACCACATGCCCGGTGGCCAGCGACCACCAGACCCGGGGTAACGTCGGCGTGACAAAGGATGGAGGACCGACAGCCGGGAGGATCAAAAGGGATCTGAGTGAAAACAGCACATAAAATGATATTTGTTGTTATCGAAAACCCTCAGACCTGCGATTTCCAGTAAATTTCGATGAGTAAGTACCTTGTTTGAACTAGTTCTCTCATAAATATGACAGTGGCTGTGTGTGTTTGTGTGTTTGTGTGTTTGTGTGTGTGTGTGTGTGTGTGTGTGTGTGTGTGTGTGTGTGTGTGTGTGTGTGTGTGTGTGTGTGTGTGTGTGTGTGTGTGTGTGTGTGTGTGTGTGTGTGTGTGTGTGTGTGTGTGTGTGTGTGTGTGTGTGTGTGTGTGTGTGTGTGTGTGTGTGTGTGTGTGTGTGTGTGTGTGTGTGTGTGTGTGTGTGTGTGTGTGTGTGTGTGTGTGTGTGTGTGTGTGTGTGTGTGTGTGTGTGTGTGTGTGTGTGTGTGTGTGTGTGTGTGTGTGTGTGTGTGTGTGTGTGTGTGTGTGTGTGTGTGTGTGTGTGTGTGTGTGTGTGTGTGTGTGTGTGTGTGTGTGTGTGTGTGTGTGTGTGTGTGTGTGTGTGTGTGTGTGTGTGTGTGTGTGTGTGTGTGTGTGTGTGTGTGTGTGTGTGTGTGTGTGTGTGTGTGTGTGTGTGTGTGTGTGTGTGTGTGTGTGTGTGTGTGTGTGTGTGTGTGTGTGTGTGTGTGTGTGTGTGTGTGTGTGTGTGTGTGTGTGTGTGTGTGTGTGTGTGTGTGTGTGTGTGTGTGTGTGTGTGTGTGTGTGTGTGTGTGTGTGTGTGTGTGTGTGTGTGTGTGTGTGTGCGTGTGCGTGTGCGTGTGCGTGTGCGTGTGCGTGTGTGTGTGTATGTATGTATGCTGACTAGCTGTGTGTGTGTGTCTGCTTCTCCTCAGATGGAGAGTGTTGAGAGCTGTCTCTCGGAGCTGGAGTCGCTGGTATGCCGGCTGACCGCCCTGGAGGAGACGGTGGCCGCCCGGCAGAGGGCGCCACAGGCGTCCCCCTGTCGGCCGGACGCCGAACTCAGCCGCTCGGGTCCGCAGAGTGAGCCGGGGGCGGGTCGGAGTGACGTCCAACACTGGGAGGAAGACGTAGTGGAGCCTGGTACGCCGGACGAGCCTGGTACGCCGGACTATGAGGCAGTATCGGCGCCAGATGAGCCAGACGGCAGCAGCGGCAGGCGGAGCGGGCTGTCTGCCTCATCAGGGGCCGACAGTCGCTCGTCTGACATGCCCCGTTTGGTGAGCTGGCCCTCGTCTGACAATCTGGCCAGGAAGACGGACTCGGAGGCAGAACTACCTCAGGAGGGTGAGGACGGGGTCACTCCTTCAGCCGCCGGTCTGGGCGGAGATGGTCGGACTGAGGCGATCCCGCCATTAGGGAGTCCATCACAGGGCGGTACAGAGGGAGAGAGGCGTCTGCTGGACGCCACGAGGGTCCTGGGACGGACGTGTGGCAGTGTGGACTCCGGGCGAGGACTCTCCGGCGCCCTGGAGACAGGCGGGATACTGATGTCTACCAGGCCAGAGGTGGATAGCGTGAAGCTGTCCAGCGCTCCAGCTACAGACATTGTACTACTTACAGAATCACACGACAAAGGCGGCAGGCCACTGTCTTCCGCTGAAGACAAGGATATCATATCGCTGTCCGGAGATCCTGATCCGGGCACGGGACAGCTGTCCGGAGATCCTGACTCGGACACGGGACAGCTGTCCGGAGATGCTGACTGGGACGGCAGACCGGTGTCCTCGGACACGGATGGGCCGGTGGTGCCAGACAGCCTGCTGGCTGACCTGGACGGTCTGCGACGGCGTCTGGCGGTCCTGCGAGACCACCGGCTGCACCCGACACAGGTCAGTTGGACGGGGTCGCTGGCGGGGCGGGGTGTGCGGTGTGTGTGTGTGTGTGTGTGTGTGTGTGTGTGTGTGTGTGTGTGTGTGTGTGTGTGTGTGTGTGTGTGTGTGTGTGTGTGTGTGTGTGTGTGTGTGTGTGTGTGTGTGTGTGTGTGTGTGTGTGTGTGTGTGTGTGTGTGTGTGTGTGTGTGTGTGTGTGTGTGTGTGTGTGTGTGTGTGTGTGTGTGTGTGTGTGTGTGTGTGTGTGTGTGTGTGTGTGTGTGTGTGTGTGTGTGTGTGTGTGTGTGTGTGTGTGTGTGTGTGTGTGTGTGTGTGTGTGTGTGTGTGTGTGTGTGTGTGTGTGTGTGTGTGTGTGTGTGTGTGTGTGTGTGTGTGTGTGTGTGTGTGTGTGTGTGTGTGTGTGTGTGTGTGTGTGTGTGTGTGTGTGTGTGTGTGTGTGTGTGTGTGTGTGTGTGTGTGTGTGTGTGTGTGTGTGTGTGTGTGTGTGTGTGTGTGTGTGTGTGTGTGTGTGTGTGTGTGTGTGTGTGTGTGTGTGTGTGTGTGTGTGTGTGTGTGTGTGTGTGTGTGTGTGTGTGTGTGTGTGTGTGTGTGTGTGTGTGTGTGTGTGTGTGTGTGTGTGTGTGTGTGTGTGTGTGTGTGTGTGTGTGTGTGTGTGTGTGTGTGTGTGTGTGTGTGTGTGTGTGTGTGTGTGTGTGTGTGTGTGTGTGTGTGTGTGTGTGTGTGTGTGTGTGTGTGTGTGTGTGTGTGTGTGTGTGTGTGTGTGTGTGTGTGTGTGTGTGTGTGTGTGTGTGTGTGTGTGTGTGTGTGTGTGTGTGTGTGTGTGTGTGTGTGTGTGTGTGTGTGTGTGTGTGTGTGTGTGTGTGTGTGTGTGTGTGTGTGTGTGTGTGTGTGTGTGTGTGTGTGTGTGTGTGTGTGTGTGTGTGTGTGTGTGTGTGTGTGTGTGTGTGTGTGTGTGTGTGTGTGTGTGTGTGTGTGTGTGTGTGTGTGTGTGTGTGTGTGTGTGTGTGTGTGTGTGTGTGTGTGTGTGTGTGTGTGTGTGTGTGTGTGTGTGTGTGTGTGTGTGTGTGTGTGTGTGTGTGTGTGTGTGTGTGTGTGTGTGTGTGTGTGTGTGTGTGTGTGTGTGTGTGTGTGTGTGTGTGTGTGTGTGTGTGTGTGTGTGTGTGTGTGTGTGTGTGTGTGTGTGTGTGTGTGTGTGTGTGTGTGTGTGTGTGTGTGTGTGTGTGTGTGTGTGTGTGTGTGTGTGTGTGTGTGTGTGTGTGTGTGTGTGTGTGTGTGTGTGTGTGTGTGTGTGTGTGTGTGTGTGTGTGTGTGTGTGTGTGTGTGTGTGTGTGTGTGTGTGTGTGTGTGTGTGTGTGTGTGTGTGTGTGTGTGTGTGTGTGTGTGTGTGTGTGTGTGTGTGTGTGTGTGTGTGTGTGTGTGTGTGTGTGTGTGTGTGTGTGTGTGTGTGTGTGTGTGTGTGTGTGTGTGTGTGTGTGTGTGTGTGTGTGTGTGTGTGTGTGTGTGTGTGTGTGTGTGTGTGTGTGTGTGTGTGTGTGTGTGTGTGTGTGTGTGTGTGTGTGTGTGTGTGTGTGTGTGTGTGTGTGTGTGTGTGTGTGTGTGTGTGTGTGTGTGTGTGTGTGTGTGTGTGTGTGTGTGTGTGTGTGTGTGTGTGTGTGTGTGTGTGTGTGTGTGTGTGTGTGTGTGTGTGTGTGTGTGTGTGTGTGTGTGTGCGGGGTGGTGTGGTGTTGGCTAATCTAAGGTACTGGGTACAACTGTCTGCGGTTTGCGGCGTGTGTCGGGGTACATTATTTTTGGCGGCAGTTCCAGTTACATGTTGTACCCATATTAATTTAGTGGATGCACTTATTGAATCATTGACACAGACTTTGAATCACTAATCCCACTTCCACCATCCTGTTCGCGCTTCGTAACTGCGGCGATTGTTTGTGACAGCGATCTGTTGTCATGGTGACAATGATCGAACGTGAGCCATTGTCGGGAAACACGTGTGTTGATTTACTCGACGCCTCTATTACAGCTGAGTCCCCCTTCCTTTGCATACATTAAGTAGGCGTGACGCGACACCTTGGTTAATCAGTGTAGCTGCACACATGTGCTGCTGTGTAGCGATTCCCGCACTTAATTATTCATACTAATGACCGAGGAAACGATGGTCGAATTAGCCGTGCCCGACACGCATACGTTCGCTAGTGACGCTGGACAAAGGGAGGTTAAATGGATATTCCCACCTTTCTGAAAATTGTCAGATATACGCCGGTTGTAGTGGAAAATGTGAAGTAAGGGCTGCTTAAAACTATTATGATATTTTTTCCTCGAAAACGTCACTTAACTTTATACAAATAAGTTTTAAATTTGAGGTGATGTCATTATTGAGCAATAGAGAAAACCTTTAAGCTGTCAAATGATATGGCACAATGTTTTCAGACACTTCTTGCGCCTTGAATACAATGAAGTCTTTTCTTATCACGGGTTTCGAAAGAAAAAAAATGAAACGAAAATGACGGTATAATTATTAAATATACTGATAGGAAAATAGGGGCCTGTTGGTAAATGCAATAGCATGATGGTAGAAAATCCAAACAAACCAGACCCTCAAGGTTTTTCTCTCTAAACAGGTATACACGGCGGTGACGAGAGATGACGTCATCGGAACAAAACTACCAAATAAGGGTGGGCCTTACCAAGGCCCAAATTTAAAAATCAAACGTGAATTTCTCTAAGACCAGATAACTGTAAATGCTACCTTCCTAAATTGCACTAGCTTGGCTATCTCAACTCAAAACTGGAGTTAGATGCATGCATTGGATCACAGGTGGGAATGTCCCTTTAATGACGCCAATGGGTTGGAGCTGGGTGCGATAATATACTTGGAGTACCGTTTGGACATTCGAGTCGAGGACCTAGCGTACGTAAGTTATTGTTTCAATCGTGAGCTAGATTCTATTGAACGTGAGGTCTGATAGAAGGCGCTTGAAGGCGGGCAATTCTACTCCTAATTTGAGTCCAATTTCGTTATGACCACCGCTCTTGTTGCGTTCAAAACCCCCGTCAATCGATTTGAGTCTAATTATGGGATGTCGGTTGTCGGTCCAATTATGGGACTCATTGCTTTCATAGATCAACGCCAACTTGCCCGAGCCCATTCGATAATTCTCTCTTTCTCGATATAACTCTCGTCCTGCCTTCTTTTCACATCACCGTGCCACACCATATTCAATAGGCTGTCCGCCTCTCCCTCCGGCAGTGTTCAGCGTTCCTCACGGAAACACGTGCCGCTGGCGTGTCGGCAGGGGTCGCTGGCCGCTGCCCCGCTGACTGGCCCGGCACCGTGTGGGGTGATGACATGACGCACGTGACGCACGCGACGCACGCGACGCACGCGACAGGCGCCCGGCACCGACAGACACACGCTGGGTGGCGACTGGCGATACACGCACTGACGGACTCAGCCATCGATCAGGGACTCAGCCAGCGATCAGGGCACGGCTGTTGACGATGGGTGGCGATACGCGATACACTCACTGACGGACTCAGCCATAGATCAGGGACTCAGCCAGCGATCAGGGCACGGCTGTTCACGCTGGGTGGCGATACGCGATACACGCACTGACGGACTCAGCCATCGATCAGGGACTCAGCCAGCGATCAGGGCACGGCTGTTCACGCTGGGTGGCGATACGCGATACACGCACTGACGGACTCAGCCATCGATCAGGGACTCAGCGATCAGGGCACGGCTGTTCACGCTGGGTGGCGATACGCGATACACGCACTGACGGACTCAGCCATCGATCAGGGACTCAGCCATCGATCAGGGCACGGCTGTTCACGCTGGGTGGCGATACGCGATACACGCACTGACGGACTCAGCCATCGATCAGGGCACGGCTGTTGACGATGGGTGGCGATACGCGATACACTCACTGACGGACTCAGCCATCGATCAGGGCACGGCTGTTGACGATGGATAGGGGACTGGGACACGGGAAACCATTGCAGTTAACGGCTCGGACGACATAGTCTTGTGTTTTGTCCGTTTGTTTTGTATGATATTGTATTTGCACATTTTCTGCATTGGTAAATTTAATAAAGTTAGGAATATACTTTCACAGAACTTTCTGACCTGTCTGTAATATTCAGGCATTTCTGATAGCGCAGTGTTCCGTGAGTCCTCACTGATGACCCGCTCTGAAGTCTGCAGTCGTTTGATGTCAGCGATCCAGCAGATCTGTAAGGGATCAAAGCTGTACGTGAACGGGTAGTTAGCAACTGTCCGCAGCGACCACCTACCAGTTGACCTTTTATATCGCCACTGCCACCGATCGCCAGTGGCCGTCACGAGCAAGTGGTGAACGCCGCGAGCACTCGTACTTCGACCTCGCGAGACAAGTGAACCCTTCCGGTGGTCAGGGGTCCCCACAGACAGATATCGGGAGTCACCAGAGGGCAGAGTCCAGTGTCAATGTGCAGTCCAGTTGTGCAGAGTCCAGTTAATACGCAATTTGCCTGTACGCGATGAAACTGGTAATATTTAGTGAAGAGGCAGAAACTCGTTTTCGACGGCACGCACTGGTCATTTACTGTGTGCAGCTCACCGGGCTGATCGTTTCGCCTGGTCTCGTGGTTCCTGTTCGAAGGAGTGCGAGCCTGAAAGCTTATCTTTGTTTCTTTGGGGGGCGGGGGGGGGGTCAGTCGCCACGATAGACAGCTGACGGTGAATCAGGAGGAGTCTAATTTCAGCCCTTTGTCCGGCTGAGCGACACTTGTGCCGCCACAGCTGCTGTCCCGACTATTCACCCACGACCAGTGGTCTCCCCCCCCCCCCCCCGTTAGTCAGCAGGTAATAGCTCGAGGCGGCCATGTGTGTCTGTTCTCTCGCCGGCCAGTGGCGGAGGAGGTGTAACCGAAACTGATAGGCTTTTGACATTGATGTATATTGTGGGCTGTCAGAAGCTAGAGGCGTCCGTTGATCGGTACCGCAGACTGGCGCCTCGGGTTTGAACTTCCCAGTCAGGTATGATCGGTCATTTGGGTGTGCTGTTTCCCCACTGACCGGCATGACCTGGCGACCTGCGGTCGGTGGCAGCGGCCACCATCAGGCGTAAATCGATCGATTTAATCGATCGCTTTTCCCGTCGGTATTTAACTTTGTACCCGCTAAAGCTACGCGTGCTAAAGCGAAGCAAACAAACCATCCATCGAGAACAGTATGCCTATTCCTTTTTACTTTACAATATGATGAGAAGGCAGGGAGCTGATCACCTAGTATTGGTGTCGGCTGTTAGTGGTTATCATACGCATCGAAAACGAAGAGCTTCGCTTTCACCAGAGCTACACTCCCGTCCGGCGAGCCCCCAGGGGTGTAGTTTCCTATTCAGTTGAGGGGACTTCAGCCCCTCCCCAACTTGGCTTCAGCCCCCCCCCCCCCCCCCCCCCCACTTGGACGAGAAAGTGGGTCAAATCTGGGGCGTTTTTTATTTTGATGATACTGTAAGCGATTTTGCCCAGCTCAGCACCCCCCCCCCCCCCCCTCCCCCCCAACTTGTCTGGAGAAGCTCACCCGTGGGTGAGCCAGCTGCCCAGCTGTCGATGTTGACCATTATTGACTCATGCTGGTCGTGTCACGTCTGTTAGTTTAGCATCCAGCGGCGGCCGCCGGGAGTTTATTTTCCCCCGGTGGCCTCCCGCCGAGCCTGGGCCGTCTCCACCCAGTCACCGTCCAGTCACGGTGAATGTGGTGATGTACGGAGTCCAGGATTCCGTGACGGACAGTGTATTGGCGGACGGAGAGCGGTGCGCAGCGCTGGTGGACGTGTTGCCGCACCGGGTCCAGCACCGGGTCCAGCACCGGGTCCAGCACCGGGCCCAGCACCGGGTCCAGCACCGGGTCGAGTACGTCGTGACGGAATCTCGACTGCGATCGGCACCCCCACTCCCGCCCCGCCGCTCGCTCGGAGTGCCCGTACTCACCGGTTTATAGTACCGGCTGCTAGCTGCGTTCAAGGTCCTAGCGTGGCTGTTACCGGCCACTGGCTGTTGAGTGATCGATACTAAAGCGGATGGGTTTCAACCCCTGGCAATGAGGCTCGCTGTGAGAGAAACGAGTCGACACATTTTTGACGATTTTCCTAGATTTCCTGTTATTTTTTCGAACTTCAATTTCTAGGCAGGTTTGTGTTTCCAATAGTGTTACGTTTCTGGGCCAGTTTTGATATCTCCAAATCCTCGTTCCGATTGCTTGAGATAATCAACATTTACCTCCCCTCCGCTGATTGCTCCCGCGTTGTACAGCGTGCGTCTCGGCTCAGCAAGACTCTGTCGTTCAGTCCCCGCAGTCGGCTGCTCTCTCAGCAGGTGCTGCCGCGCTGGGCGGCCGCACGTGTGTCCCGTGAGTGGCCGGCTGGGGAGGTGACGTCATCGCTGGCCCGCCGCCGGCGCCCGCCCGCCGCCCGCCCGCGCCGCGCGGCAGTGTGGCGAGCGAGCGGCGAGGGTTAGGTGTGGTGTGGTGGGGTGCGGTGCTGGCAGGGTATGTGTGGGCGCCAGCACGACGTGGTACTGGCGGTAGACAGACGTTGGAACAGATAGACTGTCAGACCGCTGCAGACCCAGGTATGGTGTGGATCTGGTAGGTGAAGTGGTATCAGGTAGGGTGAAGTGGTGTGGATCTGGTAGAAGCCAAAGGTGTTAGTTCTGTGCAAAGTGTATAAAGTTGAAATCCCATGTTACTGGTGAAGTGTTATGGAGAGCTTTTGCTGTGGTGAAGTGTAATCCCAGCCGTTAGCCAGCAATGTTACATCAGCAATGGTTTAAGCCGTCCTAGCGTTTGGTTACTGTACCCAGGCTTCAGTGGCGGCGGAAGAGAGGGGGGGGGGCAGCTGCCCCCCCCCACACACACACACTCAGATGTTTGGGGGGACATGATTTCCCCCCCCCCCCCAAAAAAAAAATGCACGAGGGGCCCTCCAAGAAGTTGACAGAGGGTTGGAGGTGTCCCCAGCCAGTCTGAGGGCCCCTCTAAGCTTAGGGGGCCCTCATGTCGGCTTGAGGGGGTCCTCGGTAGGCCTGAGGGGCCCTCGGAAGGCCAGAGACTTCAACATGGACCTGCCCGACGTTTTGTGCGACCATTTAGAGGCCCTGCAAAATATAGTGGCCTAAATCCGAGGAGACCATTTCGCGCCATTTTTTGTTTGTTTGCTTGGGGGGGGGGCTTTGGCCGATGGGGACCCTGGGATTATTTGCCCCCTCCCCTCCGAAAATACCTTCCACCGCCACTGCCAGGCTTATGGGGCACTACTGTTGATGCTAAGGTCCCCGTTATTGATAGATGCCGGCCGACCGGGAATATTATGAGAGAAAAATATTTACCAATGACTTCTGAAAAATACCCTACCGACGTCCTATTCGAACCACTTTCGGTGAGTATTCGTTGTATTCTGACAATGTGACGTCACACTGTCGAAATCCTGAACTCTGTGACGAATGACGGTGAACTTCAGTCGCACGTAGCTCTGTTATGCTAGTGTGTCGGCGTGGCTCCGCTATCGACCTAGATGGCTGGACGGTGGCGGCCGGCCGGGTGCCGTGCTATCTCTGTCTTCCCGGCGCTCCCCTCCCTCCCTCCCCTTCCGTCTCCCTCTGCCGTCTGACGTCAGCCGACTGCAGGGTGCCGCTGCTGGTGACCGGAACCGGAGGCGGCAGCGACACTCCCTCCACGTTCAAACCGACGCTGGCCGGCGGCCCGCCCCGCCAGCTCGGCGGGGGAGAGGGGGGGGGGGGGGCGGCGAGCTGCACCGGCCGTCCCAGTCCAGAAGGCCACCGATTGGCTGCGGGGCCCGACTCAAGGTCGGCAGGCGTCGCTGCCGCTGGCTGCACCGGCCGGGGACGGGGTGGGTGCCTGCCGCCGAGGAGTCTCCCCTGCGCGGCCGGTCACGTCGCGTGGGGGGGGGGGGGGGGAGGGGGTGCAGGGTTGCTGACGGCGCGGGACGGCTGGCACCGGCGATGGAGCTGTGTGATGCTTGGCACGGTCGGCAGGTAGAGGGGGAGAAACGGGGGCAGCCGGAGAGCAGCCGGAGAGCAGCCGGAGGGAGCGGGAGAGGAGCCGGAGAGCAGCCGGAGAGGAGCCGGAGGGAGCGGGAGAGCAACCGGAGAGCAGCCGGAGGGAGCGGGAGAGCAGCCGGAGAGGAGCCGGAGAGGAGCCGGAGAGGAGCCGGAGGGAGCGGGAGAGGAGCCGGAGAGCAGCCGGAGGGAGCCGGAGAGGAGCGGGAGAGCAGCCGGAGGGAGCCGGAGGGAGCCGGAGAGGAGCCGGAGGGAGCGGGAGGTATGGTGCGGCGCGGTCCAAGAGCCGGGTCTGGGTGGAGCGCAGGTTGTGCCGGGTACAGAAAGCTGCCTAAGCAGGGATGGGGGAGGTCGTAGCGGGCGTTGCTAGTTCCATAATGACGGGGTAATTTCTTCACTCATAAACAATAGTTAGCGTCCGGTGACCCGTAGTTTGGGAGGATGTGGAGGATTTCTGAGCCCGTTGAGCGTTTATTGTCTGGAACATTACGGGTATATAGGCATACATCTGAGTTATTATATGACAATCACGGTTGAATGCATTGTTATGAGGAAATGTGCCAAGAACTGGTGGCAGCTAGTTACGTGTCTGGGTTAACAAAAACGTTTCTTCGCTGTCGACCTGGTGCCAGGTAGGCATGTGTGCCAATGCAAATTGTGTTGAGGCTTGTAAACACGGTATTTCGGGGGTATGATTTCACGAGTTCTATTTCAATTTGTCGATGAAAGGCATTTATGTAGACCGGACAAGACTGCTCTGACCCTATTTTATTCAACGCATTGGCACATCCTGGTTGGATATGAGTTCATCGTAAAAAGTTGTTAAAAATTATAATTTGAGCTAATAATATGTTATTTTAATCAAAAGAATTTGCCTTTGCAAAGAAGCAAAATAATCCTTTGTTAGCTACTTTCGACATGTCTCGTAAACGTTACGGTGAAATATTTTGTATCTATCGGTTGTCTTATCTATGTTGTGCCTTTGTACGATAATAATCTAAGTAATGGGCTTGTAATGGCTTGTAATCGACGCGCAACCAGAAAAGCCACATCGTGGATGGTTTTAAATGTACTGATTGATAAATGACTTGGTAGTGTATGATTTTGTAGTGTACGTGTATGACAGTGTATGTCTGTATTGAGTGTATATTAATGCATCGAAGTGTTTAAGTGCGAAAGCGATGAGAAGTTCCCACTGGAGGAGGTGTTGAAGTGTTTGACTCGTGACAGTGTTCTTGGTTTTTGACGCTAAAAACGGTAATTTTGTCAATGAACGTCAAGTTGGCCCACATTCAGCCCAGATTCAGCCCAGCCCAGATTCGGGCTACCACATGTAAAGGAAAACTTTAACAGCCAAAATATCAATAAATATCCATCAAAACCGTTCAAAAGCGGTATCATTCGAAAGCTCTCGTCACAACGAACACAGTCGTACCTTTGAACTTGCCCTATCTTGCCCACGAAGAGCCCCACACCCGGCCGACCTTTGAACTTGCCCTATCTTGCCCACGAAGAGCCCCACACCCGGCCGAACATGCAGTTACTCAAAAGACAATAAGTAACACAAAGAACGCACAAATTAGCTCAAGACTCCGTATCCTCGTGTAGAAACGTCTGCAGACTTCCAAAAAGTGGCAATGCGCGACACTCAAAAGTACAGCCCCCTGCCGGCAAACTTTCCACTTATTTTCAATATCGATATGAGTTAACCTACTCGCTGAGTTGGCGGGGCGCGGCGATTTCAGCCAAACTGAGGGAAATAATGGAACAGCACATGCCGGATCCGAAAATCATAGTAGCTATTCGTGATATTTCCAAATTTGACCCCCAGAGACACTCGACTGGGAAAATGACCCCCTTTACCATGCTAACATGCAGTCACTCAAACGGCAAGAAGTAAAAAAAGAACGCACCAATTAGCTCAAGACGTAATGTAATGGTGTAGAAATGTCTTCCGCACATTTCCAGAAAGTGGCAATGCGTGACACTCAAGTACAGCCTCCAGAGGCTGTCACTCGAAAATGTTACCTCCAGGGTCTTTCAAATTTGAAAAATGACAGGTAATTACCAAGTAATTACATGAACCAAACTAAGTGACTGTTGCTATTCGTGACAGTCGATACAGAACAGATAAAAACAGATTTGCGAAATTCAGCATAGTTTTTACGCGCGCGAAGCGCTCGCTCGTCTTTCCGTGGTGTATGGGAAAAATCTGATTATGAACGGCCCGACCCGACCCGTGGCGACGCTTTTGAGAAGCTCATATCTCTGCAACCGCACGTCCGATTGACAAGCGGACTTGTGAGACCAGAGGCACCCGGCCTCACATTCAGCGAAGGGCGCCTTTGTATTTATGGAGAGAGGGCGCCCTCGGTTCTGGGATAGATGTATCTGAGGGTGCTTTTGGACTTTGTGGGAGGGCGCCTTCAGATGTGTATTGGTGGGCGACTTTGGAGGTATGTGGAAGGGCGCCTTCAGAGGTGTATCGGAGGGCGCCTTCGGAAATGTATTGGAGGACGCCTCCGAAAGTGTATTCCAGGACGCCTTTGGAAGTATGTGGGAGGGCGCCATCTACCGACATCTACCGACTGAGCTACAGGGGCGGTGTATCAAAGGGCGCCTTTGAAGGCATGTAGGAAAGCGTTATCAGAGGTGTATTGGAGGTCGCCTTCGGAGCTATGTGGGCGGGCGCCTTCAGATGTGTATCGGAGGGCGCCTTTGGAAGTATTTGTGAGGGCGCTTTGAAGGTATGTGGGAGGGCGCTTTTGAAAGTATGTGGGAGGGCGCCTTTAGAGGTGTATCGGAGGGCGCCTTTAGAGGTATGTGGGAGGGCGCCTTCAGGGATGTATCGGAGCGCGCCTTACATTCAGTGGAACTCGCCTCATATTCAGCCGGAGGGCGCCTCACATTTCATGAACCGAAGGCGCCTTCGGTGCATGAGGGCGTCTTCGGTGCGTGAGGGAGCCTTCGGCGCCCGGGGGGGGGGCATGGTGCAGTGACCCCCCTAAATACGCCCCTGTATTCAATATTGCCCTCCTCAGACACCACTGAACTTCTCACAACTTCCCAGCATCAATACAATAATAAACACGCGTACTGGAGATGTTGGCTGAACACTGCGATCACAAAACTCTAGGAAATATCGGACGTTCTTCGCACGAAAATCGCAGCCGCTGTCACACTTAAAAACGATCTGCAGAGGCCCTTATACTTAACAAAAATGAAAAGATTGATCATGTAACCATAGTAATTTTTCAGAAACTTGTCAAAAACTAGAAAGTGTGACAGCCTCTGGAGGCTTTACTTTTGAGTGTCACACATTGCCACTCTCTGGATATGTGCAGACGACATTTCTACACCATTACGTGGAGTATTGAGCTAATTGGCGCGTTCTTTTTACGAGCGAGCACGAAGCGCTCGCTCGTCCTTCCGTGGTGTATGGGAAAAAAAATCTGGAAGCGCTCGCTCGTCCTTCCGTGGTGTATGGGAAAAAATCTGATTATGAGCGGGACCCGGCCCGGCCCGGCCCGTGGTGACGCTTTTGAGAAGCTCATATTTCTGCAACCGCACGTCCGATTGACAAGCGGACTTCTTTGCTGAGCAGCCCCATCTAACCTACCTTGTTTCAGACCAATGCCGACTCATGTGGGTGACTACCACTGCGCGTGGCGTGTGCCGCGTGAGGGGTGTTGGAAAAGTATTTTCTCGCAATAACTCCGCAACGGCTGGGCAGATTATGTGCAAATTTCGTGTGTGGTTAAGGACCCCTCAGCCGCCACTTTCACATAACTCAGGGGCGGGGTCTCTGCACGTGCGCACGTGCACACCCCTACTCTATATCTCAGGAACGGCTGAGCCGATTGTGTTCAAATGTGGTGTGTGGTTAGGGACCTCTCAGCCCCCACTTTCCCACAAGTCAAAGGTGGGTGCCTCTGCACGTGAGCACCCTTTTTTGTATCTCAGAAACTACTTGCCCGATCGAGTTGCAATTCGCCATACATTTCCTTCGCGCTCGCTCGTTCATCGCCAACTACGGCGCCTTACTGGTAATACAGCCTTTGTACGGTCTGTTAAAATTAAGTTGATTTTGTTTTGTGTTGTTACTCGTGTGTCTGGCTCGCAACATCTTGGCTGCCAGCCGTGGGAGCGGTGTCACGACAGGCTCCCTGCCTAACATTCATACGATGTCTTTACGTACCATCGCCACATTGATGTAGCCGCTGCTGCTACTGCTACATACCCTACGTCGAGAAGTGTTGATCAATCCATACAAAAGATAGGCAAAATGTGTTTTAAATGCAATCCAAGTTAATGTCTGTCTTGTGTACGCCAAACTATCTACGTAATCGTCGAAGCTAAAATATTTGAAAGCGAATATTGCAGCTTCTGCTCGATCAAAACAGAATGCATCAGGGGGCTGGGCGGTTTGTCGGATGGCTACGATGCCAGTTTGTCGGATGGCTATGTGATAAATTTTAGGGAAAGTAGCACCTTTAATTTGGCTGTAGCTGTCATCAGGGCTGCGGAGTCTGAGTCGGTCGGAGTCGGCAGGTTTGGCCGGAGTCGGAGTCGGAGTCGCTAAAATCTTACCAGCTCCGACTCCGGCCGACTTTTTAACAATTGGCGATTACTTTGGTTGGTAGAATAGTCGTCGGCCTAGGGATATTAACTTTACACAGTTTACGCCCCTTTTCGAAAGAAATTAAGTGGAAAACGAAACCTACAGTTTACTCATCTAGCGGTAGATTTGCGCCTGGTGAAGATAGGGCAATACCTTTAACGTCATCTGATGATGATTGGGGGGTTTGGACGCACCGACACGTATGGCCACATGGCGCCCATTCTAACGTCATCATGCTCGTTTCGTCAAGGAGATTTGAATCATACCATGGTGACCAGGTTATCAAAATCTAAATTTGGCCTGAGGTCAAGGTAATTTAAGGTCATGTGGTGAACCAGGTATGTCGTGTTGCGCAATATTGGACGCGTCTCGACGTGACATACACAGTGGTGCCGGTCTTACGCTCTTATCTGCATTGTATGCTATCAATAGTTATTGGCAAAGAAGCGCTGGCCACTTCTGATGACCTCACTTGATCTGGTAGGGGTCACAGCAATAATTGTACTTGGGTCATCACGAATTAGCTATAATAACATAATCTTACAATAATTATTCTGATCTAATGCGTATCCTCTGATACGAAAACATTTGTATATTTTATCGTTTTCTTATAATGAGAAGGTCACGAAACTGACCTGACCTTAGGTCACCGATATACACCAAAAAAAATATTAGATAGGGTCGTAGGTATCTATGGCTTGATTACGTCCTGTGAGTTTCAAGTGCTCAGCCAAACATTGCGGCCAGTGGCTCTGGCACGACCACAAAGGATCTAGCTCGCTTGTGTATTTAACTATGTTTAAAACAACCCTGACTTTGTAAACGTTTAGATTTCCGTTACAAAAAAAAAATCGGTCGATTTCAGTCGTTTAGGGGCATGGCACGATGCCTTGACCTTGAGCACCCCCAGACCTTGAGCCTTGACCTTGAGCACCCCCAATTATTTTTGGAAATCCACACTGGTTTTCCAAAAATAAAAAAAGTTTCCAAAAATGACTTCTTGCCGGAGGCGAGGCGGCGAAGAGCGGCGCACTGACTGGCCAGCTGTAAGACAGCGCAGTATCGGGGATCAGCAGCTCGGCTCCAGCGAAGACGAGCTAGAACGAGCTGGGGCTGAAGCCCAGCTGCTGCGAGCTGGGCCGGCAGCGGCTGGCTGCGCTCGCCGCTCGGTGCCCGTTTCGCGGGTTCTGCCGCCTGCAGGCGAGCGCGACTGGGCTGGACGCGCGGCCGGCACGCCGCGCCCGCGCTCGGGCGGCGTAGCATTGTTCTCGAATAAAGACAAACGGAGAACATAGATGGCTTGCAGATATTGCTTTCTAGCATGCGGTTGGAGAACGGATATAGGCCGGAGTTGGAGTCGGAGTCGATTTTTTCAGGCCGGCGTCTGAGTCGGAGTTGCTAAAATGATGTCGACTCCGCAGCCCTGGCTGTCATGAGTCCAACGTCACGTGTTTATCGGCCCACCGCGTACCATGCATACTTGATGTCCGACCAGACCTGGTGGCCTTCGAATATCATCGGACCAAAGCCTGATGGGTTATCCGATGCTCGATCATACGTTGTAGGATTATTTGAAAGACCGAATTAATGGATATGCAGTATGCACGCTGTTATCCAGATGAAGTTATGTAATATTTAATATTGAGCATGTGCTTTACCTGGAACATTGTTGTGGTCAGTCTTGTAGATTTTCCTGTATTTGCAGAATATGAGGACATTTTGATAGCGTTTTGGTGCAACTGCGGATGTTTACCAAAAGCCATCGGTTGTCCTGTATGCGCTTATAAGTGTTTTGTCACCGCAGTTACCGCACACGTCTGAGAAAGCCGTGTCTGACCGACGTACCGACATTATTAGCCATGCCTGCGCTAACGTACTGACGCTACCCCGCTGTCGTGTTTGACAGATGATGAGCGGCGCGGCGGGATTGCCGCCGGGGGCGCGGCGGCCGCCCGACACCGACGCCGGGGACGGAGCGGACCAGCCGGCGGCGGCCGACG
The DNA here is from genome assembly GCA_036785665.1 of Chirona hameri. Lineage (NCBI taxonomy): Eukaryota > Metazoa > Arthropoda > Thecostraca > Balanomorpha > Balanidae > Chirona > Chirona hameri. The sequence continues at coordinate 787,149 of JAXIVJ010000009.1, forward strand.
CCAGCGCAGGGGAGCTGGAGCTTGCCGTGGTGGACGACGAGCCCCTGCTGCCCGAGCCGCACACTGATGTGCAGACGGAGGAGTACGATGATGAGCTGGGGAGGCATGTGGTGGTCACGACCAAGATGCGCACCACGTACGAGCGCGCGGAGGATGATGAGGACGGCAATGTGGTGATCCTGGAGCGAGTGAACCGCCAGGTGCGGAGGACGGTGTATGTGGACGGGATGGAACAGGAGGAACAGGAGGAACAGGAGGAACAGGAGGAGGAGGGCGCGGACGGAGCGAGGGCTGGTGAGCTGCCGGCTGTAGAGTATGTGTCGGAGGACTTTGTGCTGCCCGAGCCGACCGAGGCTGTGACGGAGACGGAGTACGAGGACGAGCAGGGTCGCAGAGTGGTGGTGGAAACTACACTGAGGACGACGTACGAGGAGACGACCGATGAGGAGGGCAATGTAGTGATTCTAGAGAAGCGACATAAGAGGGTGCGAAGGACGATCTACGAGGGCGATGAGGTGGTGGAGGAGGAAGAGGATGATGATGAGGGTAGATCTCAGCCGGAAGCGGTGGTCAGTGAGGAACTGGAGGTGCCTCCGCCTAGTGAACGAGTGGAAGTGGAAGAGATTATTGATGAGTTAAGGAGGAGAGTGGAAATCCGTACGGTGTACTCGACGACTTACGAACAAACCACCGATGAAGAAGGCACCGTGGTTCTTCTGGAGAAGGTGGCTACACGAATCCTACGCACTATCCTAAACGATATTCCAGTGATGCAACAAACTGAGTCGGAACAGCATGCACAGCCAGGCTCGAGTGTGACAACACAACACTTGACTGAAAGCTTCGAACTGCCCCCGCCTCAGGTTGTCGAAGAAATCAACGAGTACGTAGACGACCAGGGGAGGCGCGTCGTGTTGAAGATCACCACGACGGCCTCGTACGAGCTTCACGATGACCCGAGCGCGCTGACCATCCTCGAGCTGGTGGTCCGCCGAGTGACGCGGACGGTGTACGTGGACGATGAAGTGGTCGAGTATGTGGAGGAGGAGCCGTCCGAGCCGGTCAGACGCGCGGTGCCCGCGGCCACCGGTGGGACACCTAAGGATTCGACTCCAGAGCAAGGTGCGCCATCCACCGAGCAAGACTCGGGTGAACGGCTGCCTGAGACTACCGACGAACTCCCAGAGACCACCGAGGAACCATCGGACCCCACCGAGCCACTCTCAGTGGCGGCCGAGCCTGAGGATGTGCCGGAGGGGCAGGCGCCTGCTTCGGGGTTGACGTACGATCTGCCGCCGTTGGAGCGGCCGGAGAGTCCGACCGATCAGTCCCTGGCGCTCCAGCGGCTGGTCGCCTGGCAGGCGCCTTTGACAGAGGACGGCACTATCGCCAGCCCTGTCCGTGGCGCTGTCTCCAGTGACGTAGATACCGTGCGGGTTCCTGAGTCGACTGAGGCGTGGCCGCGGTCTGACAGATCGCCACCACCTCGGGCAACAGCGGCGGTGGCGGCGGGACCAGCACAGGCGGCCGCCTCGCCAGCAGAGCTGATGGTGCATCACACAGCTGAGACGGCCACGCCTGTCGTTAACGGTGGACTGCCCAGTATGAGTGACCTTACTCAGACTGAGAGCGACGCACCGTCCAGTGGCCCGACTCAGCCGCCTGCTCGACCGACTAGTGACGAGGAGCTGCTCAGTCTCAGTGACCTGGCTGGGACTCCGGCGGAGGAGAGAACCGACTGTGGTCTGGCGCTTCAGCGGCTGGTCGGCTGGCCGGTGGCCGCGCTGGAGGCGGACGCAGCCCCTGATGCCGCGCTGCCCGCTGGCTCGAGCCCGGCCGATCATGCGGTGCTAGAGAGGAGCGTCGCGTGGCCACGGAGCGAGCGGTCTTCTCCTGCGAGTAGTGTGTCGCCGGCCGTCGCCGCCTCTGCCACCTCGGTGACTGAACTTATGACGCATCAGAGGCCTGAGGCGACTCGGAGTGACGCCAGCGGACTGCCCAGTCTCAGCGAGCTCGCGGCGACACCGACTCCGGGGCGTGATCCCTGTGATGGTAGTCTGCCCAGTGTCGGCGAACTCCGCCCTTCCACCGCGGCCCCGGGTCAGGAATCGGCCGCAGACGGAGCTCTGCCCAGCGTCGCTGAGCTGGCGCTGACGTCTGCGGCGCATGCTACTGACGGTGCCCTGGCGCTGCAGCGGCTGGTGAACTGGCCACCGCAGTTTCCATCATCGGTGGAGGGCGTGGAGGATCGAGTCACGCCGAGCGCGCCACCCGCAGAGCCGAGGCTAGCCGTGCCCGAGTGGGGCGTCTCCTGGCCGCGTCTGGACCGGTCGCCGCCGGCGGGCGGCGTGACGCAGCCCGGTGCTGATGTCATGACGCCGGCCGAGCTGATGTGCCATCAGTTGAGTGAGGCGGACGAGCTGAGCACCGGTGGATTGTCCGATCTGGATGAGCTGACGTCTGCCGTGGTTGAGGATCGTCCCCGTCCCGAGCAGCTGCCGAGTCTGAGTGAACTAGCCGCGGCACAGGTGACGACAGATACGTCACTGGCGCTCCAGAGGCTGGTCGGCTGGGCGGCGCCGGTGACCGGTGAGGGAGGGGTCACTAGTACGGTACCCAGCGCCGCGGAAAACGCGATACAGGAGCGGGATGTATACTGGCCTCGAGCGGAACGGTCACTGCCGGCGCAGGGTACTGCCCAGAAGGCTGATATGTCCCCAGCTGAACTGATGCTGCGTCAAAGGAGTGAGGGAACTTGGCCTGACAGCAGCAGTCTCCCTAGTCTTGATGAGTTGATCCCGACATTGTCTGAGGTGCTTAGCTGTCCCGCAGCACCACCAGCGGACACTGAGGCGAGCTTACCTTCTGAGGTGGTAGCGCCGGCTACTGCGAAGGAGGCACCAGCTCATCCCGAGTCGACAACGTGTGATGCTGAGGAAGAGCCAGTGCCACATCAAGAGGCAGATCTGCCCGAGGAGCCACGGGACATGACGCCGAAGGAAGAAAGTGAACGACCGAGTGAGACAGAGAAGAAAACCAAAAACAAAAGGAAACGAAAGCGCGGCAAAAGGGCGACAGCTGACCAGTCCCGCGAATCTCCAACTTCGCCTGAGACTCCGGCAGAGGCCGCCCCCCGCGTCACAGAGTCTTCTGAGATTGCGCTGGCCGATGATAGCCAGCTGCCCGGTCTGGATGAGCTGACGCCTGCCGTGCCGCCTGAGGCCTGTCCCCGTCCCGAGCAGCTGCCGATTCTGAGTGAACTAGCCGCAGCACAGGTGACGACAGATACGTCGCTGGCGCTCCAGAGGCTGGTCGGCTGGGCGGCGCCGGTGGCCGGTGAGGGGGATGTTTCTAGCTCCTTCGATACGGAGGTTGTCGCCGGCCCCACTTCGGTAGAGCACGCGGTGCAGGAGCGGGATGTGGTCTGGCCTCGCGCTGAGATGTCACCTCATGCGGAGGGTGTGGCACAGGCTGACATGTCGCTAGCTGAACTGATGGCCCATCAGTTGAGTGAGGCAGACGAGCCGAGCAGCGGCAGGTTACCTGATCTGGATGAGCTGACGTCTGCCGTGGTTGAGGATCGTCCCCGTCCCGAGCAGCTGCCGAGTCTGAGTGAACTAGCCGCGGCACAGGTGACGACAGATACGTCACTGGCGCTCCAGAGGCTGGTCGGCTGGGCGGCGCCGGTAGCTGGTGAGGAAGAGGTCTCTAGTACGGTACCCAGCGCCGCGAAACACGCGATACAGGAGCGGGATGTAACCTGGCCTCGAGCGGAACGGTCACCGCCGGCGCAGGGTACTGCCCAGAAGGCTGATATGTCCCCAGCTGAACTGATGCTGCGTCAAAGGAGTGAGGGAACTTGGCCTGACAGCAGCAGTCTCCCTAGTCTTGATGAGTTGATCCCGACATTGTCTGAGGTGCTTAGCTGTCCCGCAGCACCACCAGCGGACACTGAGGCGAGCTTACCTTCTGAGGTGGTAGCGCCGGCTACTGCGAAGGAGGCACCAGCTCATCCCGAGTCGACAACGTGTGATGCTGAGGAAGAGCCAGTGCCACATCAAGAGGCAGATCTGCCCGAGGAGCCACGGGACATGACGCCGAAGGAAGAAAGTGAACGACCGAGTGAGACAGAGAAGAAAAACAAAAACAAAAGGAAACGAAAGCGCGGCAAAAGGGCGACAGCTGACCAGTCCCGCGAATCTCCGACTTCGCCTGAGACTCCGGCAGAGACTGCTGCCTGTGTCACAGAGTCTTCTGAGATTGCGCTGGCCGATGATAGCCAGCTGCCCGGTCTGGATGAGGCGGACAGCGGTGTGCTGCCTGAGGCTTGTCCCCGTCCAGAGCGGCTGCCGAGTCTGAGTGAACTGGTGGCGGCACAGGTGACGACAGATACGTCCCTGGCGCTCCAGAGGCTGGTCGGCTGGGCGGCGCCGGTGGCCGTAGAGGAAGAGGTCTCTAGTACGGTACCCAGCGCCGCGGAACACGTGGTGCAGGAGCGAGATGTGGCCTGGCCTCGAGCGGAACGGTCACTGCCGGCGCAGGGTACTGCCCAGAAGGCTGATATGTCCCCAGCTGAACTGATGCTGCGTCAAAGGAGTGAGGGAACTTGGCCTGACAGCAGCGGACTGCCTAGTCTTGACGAGTTAGTCCCAATGCTAGCTAAAGTGCCGAACGATTCTGCGGAGACAGTGGATAGCAGCTTGAAGCCGACACCTGAGGCACTGGCGGCGCCGGCTGACGAAGAGTCCACTGTACCTGATGCGACGAGCGATTCCGCCGCGACGCAGGAGGCTAAGGTGTCCGAAGAGCCGAAAGACACCCCTCAGGAGGAAAGCATTGTGCAGCCAAGCGAGTCAAAGCAAAAGTCTAAAGGTAAGAAGAAGAAGAAAAAACGTGGAAAGAATGCAACAGCGGACCAGCCAGACGAACCTGATGGAGCCCCAACTGATGCTGCGCTCACCACCCGTGACACGGATCTTCCAATTGTCGAGCTGTCCAGTTCTGGCGATCGTCTGGCAGAGCCAACAGCTGCTGATACCAGCGCTACTCCGGAATCCCCAGCCACCGACACAGACTGGCTTCCTGTCACCTCCGTCGCGTCTGACCCCGTCTACCGGGTGACGACGGAGGTGACGCGCCTCTCGCCAGACCGCTTGCCGCCGCCGGACGATTCGGACTCTGTGGAGCGTTACACGGACGGCCAGGGCCGGCGGGTGCTCACCCGACGCACGGTGCACACCCAGAGGGACACGGAACCGGGCGGCAGCTGTGTGCAGCGTCTGGTGACCAGGGTCGTGCGCACTGTAAGGGTGGACGGACAGGAAGAGCGTGGCGGGAAGGGAGAGGTGGTGGCAGAAGTGGGGCAGAGAGAGGGTGAAGAGGAGTCGGCAGAAGTGGGGCAGAGAGAGGATGCTGAGGATGAGCAGGCGATGCCAGAGGCGGTCGAATGGCCCGCCTTGAGTCGGGAGAATTCAGGGGAAGATCCGTCTCCAAAAGTTCAGAGTTTCGGCGACGTCCCTCCGGAGATAGAGCCTGTGTCTGAACAGCAAGAGACGGAGCAAGCTCCACTTGCAGAACACCAAGAGCCGGACGTCTCAGCCGTGGACAACCAGGATGCAGGCGAGGTTTCACCCCACGAGCCAGTAGTTGAGGAAGCCAGTAAGAAGTCAGCAGGCGCGACTGAGCCAACGTCGGACGCTGATAGCTTAGCTGCGGATGGCGCTGCCCCGGCAGATCATACACCAGACAACAGCGGTAAGAAGAAAAAGAAGAAGCACAAGAAGAACAAAAAGTCGCCGAACGCGCAGACGTTGACCAGTCGGTTACCGAACTACACTGTAGACAGCAATGGTGTCACTCAGGACAAGCAAGCGACACAAGAACGCCAATCGACGCCTGAGACTGAGAACAAAGAGCAAGAACAAACTCCATTGCCGGTGACTACCTCGGACATAGCCTCGGAGGTGCCATCTGGATATGTTGAGCCTACTCAAGAAGCTCCAACTACTGGGGATGGTAAGGCATCGGTGGATGATGTTAGGCCAGTAACGACCGAAGTGTCACCAACTCAGGGTGCTGAGGCTAAACAGGATGATGATGGTCGAAAAACCACCGGAGTTTCGGAAGTCGATGTCACTCCCTCCGCGCCTAACGCGGAGAAAACTGCTCCCCCGAGTGAGTCGATAGATGAGGAAGCTGTCAAGACTGAGGTACCGGATGTGACGTCTGGTATGTGTGTGCTTGCGGATTTTGAGGCGCCGCCACTCCGGGGTTCTGTGGCGCCCACGACGCTTGGTAAGAAAGACAAGAAGAAAAGGAAAAAGAAGAAAAGTCCTGCGAAGTCGGAACAGGCAAGTGGGGCTAACGACAAAGTCTCATCTCTCGAAACTCAGTTCCCGTCCGAAGTCTTGAAGGGACCTGACGTGCAAATCGAGGATAAACCCACCGAAAGCATACCTTCCGCAGCTCCTGAAGCGCCTGTGACATTGAGCATGCCCACGAACACCCAACGCGAAACCACACCGGATGCTGAGTACTCCACCACCGCCGGCACCCCGTCCGGGTATCCCAGCCGTGCCGAATCAGACTCGCCCCGCAGCGGGACCTGTACTCCGGAGCCGCGCGGTGACGTGCCACCTCCTGCGCTGCCGCCGGCCACGCCGCTGAAGACCGAGAAGCAGGCGTTGGAGGAGAGCGTCGAACTGCTGGACGGTGAGCTGCTTCAGGAGCCTACCGTGGACATTGTCGTGGAGGACGCTGTGGACGAGCTCGGCCGGCCGGTGAAGCTGCGGCGGATCTTCGTCACGTTCGTCGAGGAGGTGGTCGATGAGTTAGGGGTGAAGCGGGCGGTGAAGCGCGTGGTGAGGTCTGCGCAGAAGACGACTGAAGTGGACGGCACGCTTATGGTGGAGGATATTGAGGAGCCGTTCAAGCAGCCGTCCAACGAGGAGCTGGAGAGGCAGGTGATAGAAGAGTGTCTGTCGAGAGTGTCCGGGACTTTGCTCGAAGATCCGCAGGTGGAGATCTCTGTGGAGGAAACGACAGATGACAGAGGGAGACCGGTGGTCATCCAGCACATCTACATCACCATCATCGAGGAGGTTGTCGACGAATTGGATACGAAGACCACCGTCAAGCGAACCATCCGGAAGCGCCGCAAGATCACGGATATGCGCGGCACGTCGATCCTGGAGGAGAGCGAGGATCCTGAGGACCAGGAGGTGCTCCTCACCTCCGTCCCGGAGGCCACCGAGACCTCTGTGCTGGAGGACTCGATGGTGACCGTCACCGGCGAGCTGATCGGCGACCCCGAGGTGTCGGCCACCGTCGAGGAGACGGTCGACGAGCTTGGCCGGCCCGTGCGCATCAAGCGCGTCTACGTGACCATTTCCGAGGAGGTCATGGATAGCACCGGTGTCTGCAGACTCGTAAAGCGCGTCCTGAAGAAGACTCAGAAGACGACGATAGTGAACGGCCGGCCGGTGACGGCAGCCGTTGAGGAGCCGTTCAAGCTGCTGTCCGACGAGGAGCTGGAGAGGCAGGTGATAGAAGAGTGTCTGCCGAGAGTGTCCGGGACTTTGCTCGAAGATCCGCAGGTGGAGATCTCTGTGGAGGAAACGACAGATGACAGAGGGAGACCGGTGGTCATCCAGCACATCTACATCACCATCATCGAGGAGGTTGTCGACGAATTGGATACGAAGACCATCGTCAAGCGAACCATTCGGAAGCGCCGCAAGATCACGGATATGCGCGGCACGTCGATCCTGGAGGAGAGCGAGGATCCTGAGGACCAGGAGGTGCTCCTCACCTCCGTCCCGGAGGCCACCGAGACCTCTGTGCTGGAGGACTCGATGGTGACCGTCACCGGCGAGCTGGTCGGCGACCCCGAGGTGTCGACCACCGTCGAGGAGACGGTCGACGAGCTTGGCCGGCCTGTGCGAATCAAGCGCGTCTACGTGACGATTTATGAGGAGGTGCTGGACAGTACCGGTGTGCGGAGGCTCGTGAAGCGCGTCGTGCAGAAGACGCAGAAGACGACGATGGTGAACGGCCGGCAGGTGACGGCGGACATTTACGAGCTCACCGAAGAACCGCCCATGGAGGAGCAGGAGGAGCGTGTGCTCGAGATGTGCCTGCCGCTCATCGAGGGCACCCTGCTCATGACGCCCAAAGTGGAATCATCTTACGAGGAGACTGTGGACAAAGACGGAAAGCCGGTGACGATCATCCGATTCTGCGTGACGGTGATCGAGGAGCTGGTGAACGCGTACGGCACCAACACCATCTACAGGCGGCTTATCAAAAGGATCCGGCGCGTCACGGAGCTGGACGGCAACTCGGTGGTCGAGGAGTGCGACGAGCCCGACGAGATGACCGAGCTGGCCGTGACCGTACCTGAGGTCACAGAGGAGATGACGGTCCGCGAGTGTCTGCCGCTGCTGCGCTGTGAGCCGCTGGTGGAGCCGCAGACCGAGCTGGATGTGGTTGAAGGCGTAGACGAGCAGGGCGCGCCCGTCACCACCCGGAGGCTGCACGTCTCGCTGCTGGAAGAGACGGATGACGACGTCGGCGCACAGCGGCTTGTCAGACTCGTGGTCAAGAAGACGCAGCGCACCCGCGAGGTGGACGGCATCCGCGTGACGGAGAACGTCGTAGAGCCTATCGTCGACCCGTCGCGGGAAGAACTCGAGGATGAGGCGATCCAGCAGTATTCCCCGGTGACCTGTGGGGACCTGATGGGCCCACCCACGGTGGAGACCCACACAGAGAGAGTTCAGAGTAGGATCAACTCTCCGGCCACGCTCAACACCTTCATCGTCACCGCCACACAGCGCGACGTCGACGAGCTGGGTCGCGCGACGCTCGTGAAACGGATCATCACAAAGCACAGGCAGGTGTACCGGTTCCACGACAAAACGGTTGTCGAGGAGTACGACGACCCTGAGCGGTGTGAAATCCTACCGGCGTCGGGTGTAGAGCCAGAGGAGCCGACGAAGGCAGGGGTAGAGCTGGAGAGCGTGACCGCGTCCAGCGCCGCCCCGTTGGGAGCGCCTAACGCGCGGAGTACGCCTGACGCAGAGCCAGAGGACGCGTCTGCCGCGCCCGAGGAGGCCGGGAGTCAGCTGGTGCGGCGTGTCGTGGAGGCGGCGCAGGGCATCGTGGAGGCAGAGGAGCAGCGGAAGCTGGACCAGGGTGAGCAGGTCCTAGAGCAGGCTGAACAGACTCCAGAGACGATTGAGCAGACTCTGACACAGGCTAAGAAGACTGGGGAGGCTCCGACAAAGGCTGAGAATGCTGAAGACGCTCCAGTGCAGTCTGATGAGGCTCCAGTGCAGACTGAGAAAACTGAGGGGACTCCAGTGCAGACCGAGGAAACGGATGTGGATCCAGTACATACTGAGGAGGCTCCAGTGCAGGCTGAGGAGGCTCCGATAGAGACTGAAGAGGTTTCGATGGAGACTGAGAAGGCTCCAGTGCAGGCTGAGGAGGCTCCATTACCGGCTGATGAGACTGAAGAGTCTCTGGAGCCGGCTGCGGATCCGACTGAGCCGACTCCGTCTGCAGAGGAACTTCGTGACGCGGCTGTCCGGGAGTGCCTGACGCAGCTGGAGGGCACGCCGCTGGGCGAGCCGGAGGTCCGTGACGAGCTCGAGCAGATCGAGGATGAAGTGTACGGCCCCGTCACAGTTCACAAGATCATCGTCACGGCCCGGGAGGAGGCGCTGCAGGAGGGCGGCTGGGTCCTCATTAGGGAAACCGTCTTCACCAGGATCGTGCATGTGGGGCTGTTGGACGGCAGACCGACTGTGGAGGAATACACTGAGCCGATGAAGACAGTCACCCTCGCCGTATCCGTGCCGGAGCTCACCGAGCAGCAGGTGCTGGCGGAGGCGCTGCCGCTCGTCCGCGGCCGGCTGGTCGGCGACCCGAGCACGGGCACCGTCGTCAGCGAGACGCGCGACGGCGACGGCAACACCGTCACTCTCAAAACCGTCTGCGTCACGACGGAGGAGGACGTGACGGGCGTGGATGGCGGCGAGACGCGGGTTAGACGGACGGTGAAGAAATCGCAGCGGGTGGCGGACGTGTGCGGACGGCCGGTGGTGAGTGATGTGTGGGAGTACGACGCGGACCCGGCGCCGCAGCTGGAGGCAGTGGTGATCGGCGAGCCGAGCGTCGCCAGCGCGGTGGAGGAGGCGGTGGACGAGGACGGCAGGCTGGTGACGACGACACAGCGGACGACGACGGTGCTGGAGCAGGTGACGGACCCTGCAGGGGCGGTCACTGTGTACGAGCGCGTCTTCACCAAGGTGCTGCGCTGCTGCATGATCGACGGTAAGCTGGTGACAGAGGAGGAGGCGCTGCCGGTCAATAGCCGCGTGATGTCAACTTCCGTGCCAGAGATCACGCGGGAAACAGCCATCGAGGACGCCTCGACGACAGTCACGGGCTCGCTGTGCGGAGGGCCGACCGTGGACGTCACCGACAGCGAGGCGGTGGTGGACGGCGAGGCGGTGATCCTACGTCGCACCACGGTGACGCTGACCGAGAAGGTGACGGACGTGGCTGGAACTCCACGCGAGGTTACCCGAGCGGTGACGCGCTGCCAGCGACTGCGGTCGGTGCCCGGCGGTCGGGTGGTGCAGACGGTACGGCCAGAGCCGGCTCCCGAACCTTCCGACGCCGCGTTGGAGGAGTCCGCCGCTGCCATGTGCCGGGCGGCGGCACGGGGTCTGATGGTGGAGACCTTGTCGGCGAGGTCTGCGAGGGACGAGGTGCGGGACAGCGCCGGCCGGCCGGTGGTCGGTCGCCGCGCCTGTGTCCAGCTGCTGGAGCGGAGGATGGATGGGGTGCGGGTGCGGTGGACGGCGGCGGTTCTGAGGAGGGTGGCAGCCGGGGATGACCGGCTGGTGGTGGAGATGTGGCCCGAGGGTCCGGCCGCCACCGTCCTGCAGCTGCCGGCCACCCCCACCGAGCCGAGCACGGAGCCGGAGACAGTGCAGGCAGCAGCCGAACCGACTCCTGCTCCTGACACCACAGGCAAGAAGAAAAAGAAGAAACCGAAGAAGACGAAGCAAATATCAGCCGCAGAGAGACCCACGCCTGACTCTGGCGGCCACGAGGGAGATTCGAAAACACCTCTTTCTCCCGAGCGACAGCCAGTTTCGCCCGAGCATCCCGCAGCTTCCCCAGAGGCCACGACAGCAACCGCATCCCTCCAAATAGCTGCCGATGACGCCGCCACCCCGCCGTGGCCGACAGCGCCGGCGGTCTGTCCTACCACACCAACAGACGAGGTTCTCCTCCCTGAACTGGACGGGCGCGTGGCGGCCGCACTGGCCGAGCTGCGCGCCGCCGCTCTGGAGGAACCCTCGCTGCGCTGGGAGCACGTGGATGGCGCGCGCGGCCCGCTGCGTCGCGCCGAGCTGACTGCCTGGCTGCGTACAGAGGACCGGTTCGCGCGGCCGGTGGTGGTGCGTCGGCGCGTGGTGCTGACGGCGCCGGTGGCCGGCGGGGCCGAGCCGCTGCCACGGCACGAAGACGTTGAGCTGATCGGCGGTGTGGTGGAGCAGCAGCCGGATGACAGCAGGTTTGTGTCTCTGGCAGCGCACCTCATCGAGGGCCCGCTCACCGCGCCGGTACAAGTAGAGAGCAGCGCAGAGACGGAGACGGCCGACGGACGGCGAGTGACGGTGCAGCGGGTCCTGGTGACGCAGCTGGAGATGGTCCCGGCGCCGGGCGGCTGGCGGCCGCGCCGTCGGCTCGTACCCGTCACCCGCAGGACGTGCCAGGTCGGCGTCGTGACGGTGCTGCTGGAGGAGATGGTCGGAGAGCCGACAGTGGCATGGCTCGACGCTCCGGACCCGGCTGGTGGCGATCAGCCGGGGGTCGGCGAGAAGGAGACGCCGTCCGATGACCGCCGGCTGCCAGTGGGTGGAGGCGGAGACGTGCCGGACAATGTTCGACAGTCTACGCCGGATTCCACCCAAGAGTCCTACGCCGGAGTCCCGGAGTCCACCCAAGAGTCAACACGGGATCCCACACAGAAGCTCGCGCAGGAGTCCATACAGAGGTCCGTGGCGGATTCCACCGAGGACATCGAGCCGGACTCGACGCAGCCGAACGTGGAGGAGCCGGCTGGGCGTCGTCCCGAGCTGCCATCCAGCACGCCTTACAAGCAGCGCGATACAACGCCTCAACAGACGGAAACACTACAATACTCGCCCGACGAAAACCCGGACCCTACCTTGACTCCGGCTGGTTCGCCTATCAAACCGGCTGGCTTCCACGCCGACGACATCGTGTTGGCGATGCCTGCCCTGCCGGAGGACTGGGCGGCAGCGGGCCGGTCGGACGGCTCGCAGACGGAGGACAGTCTGCTGGACGCGCCCGTCTCGGAGGAGGACGAGACGGAGCCGGCGCTGGCGCTGCCGCCGCTGCCGGAGCTGGAGCCGGCGCCCGAGGAGGACCGCGCCGCGCTGCTGCCGCTGGTGATGGCGTACGCTGCGCTGAGCCGGCCGGCCGGCGTGGCCCCGCCGCCGCTGGTGCCGGCTGTGGTGGAGGATGGAGGAGAGGAGCGGGTGAAGAGAATGACTGCACCACTGGCGGAGGCGGGAGACTGGCGTCAATGCCGGCCGGACTGGAGTCGCGCGCTGTTGTATCTGATGGCGCGGATAGACCACATCGTCAGCGCGCCGGCCGCTAGCGACGAGCGGCTTCTGGCCGAGCTGGCGGAGCTCGCCGCCATGGACGACGCGCTGCGGCCGCTGCCGGCGCGGCTGCAGCAGCTACAGGGCCTGTCGGACGGGAGCGGGAGACTGCTGCAGGCGCTGGTCGGCCATCTGGCGGCGGCCGTGCGAGATGCGCGGGACCTGGTGGCTGCGCGCCGGCGCAGTCTGGACCGGCACGGCGCCGACCGCCGCCAGCTGGAGGCCGGCCTGGCAGACAGCCGCCGCCAGCTGTCGCAGCTGCAGGGCTGGCTGGCGGCCGTCTCCGCCTGCCCGGACCCGGCGGCGCGCGAGCAGCAGCTGACAGAGGCGCGCGTGCGGCTGCGCGGCCAGCAGCGCCAGTTCTGGTGCCAGTTCCTGCTAGCGCAGCGGCTCGCCGGACCGGACGGCGAGCGGCTGCCGGACGCGCTGCTGCCGCTCCAGACGCTCCTGCAGGAGACGCAGGCGGCGCTGGAGGCGGCGCCGGCCGCGCTCCAGCCGACCCTGCCGCCCAGTGAACCCCCAGCCGCCCTGGCGCGCCTGCCCACCGCCGACCACCCGCTGCGAGTGGACTCTCTGGCCGAGCTGCGCGCTCTGGTGCCGCTGTACCGCCGGCTGACCGCCCAGCTGGGTCAGGCGGAGGCGGCGGCGCCACAGCGAGCCATGCTCGGACGCCTGAGCGTGGCGCTGCTGCTCTGGAAGGAGTTCGACCTGCGCCTGGCCGAGCTGGAGGCGGAGCGGGCGCTGGGCAGTGCGCTGCTGGCCAACTGCCTCGGAGAACAAGTCAACACGGATGACCCGGAGCTGCTTCCCAGGCTGGAGGTACGGAGGGGGAGGGATGGGGTACACCGGGCGGGTCGGTGACTGTTTGAGGATGTGCTTTCATCTACGTGATGGGCCTATGGATTTAGGTTATTGTTGGTCATGGGTATATAGTACTTGGGACCGTTTGTAATTGATTGCTTGCATTACCGATAAGCCTTTGATGAGTTGAATAATGGCCAATGGATTGAGAGAACTCCGAACTTGAGTAGTAAAACTAACTTGTGATTTAATGTAGTTAGTGTTTAGGAGCTAGGGGAAGCCTGTGTCCGGATCCCCCCCCCCCCTCCCCCCCCCCCCCCCCCCCCCGCCCGGTTGTTTGCCCCTTTGTTTAATATGTAACGCTGCATTGTTATTTGGTGGCTGCTGCCTGTTTCGGAGCCCATGTCCTGACAGCTGCCCCTCCCTCTTTAGGAGATGTACCAGGAGGCGGCCGCCGGCTGCGCCCAGCTGGCTGACCTGAAGCTGCTGCTGGGCCGGCTGCAGCGGCTGGTGACGGCCGGCGGCGCGCAGCTGCAGCTGGCGCGGCTGCGGCCGCAGCTGCTGCAGCTGCGCGGCCGGCTGCAGCGGGCCGTGACGCAGCTGCTGGACTGCCAGCGCCGTCTGGCGGAGGTCCGCGGAAACTGCAACCGGCTGGACGGCTGGCTCGAACGGACGGGGGAGCGGTGCAGCCGAGAGAGGCCGCTCTCAGAGCAGGAGATGGAGGTGAGATGGCCAGACGAACGGACGGGGGAGCGGTGCAGCCGAGAGAGGCCGCTCTCAGAGCAGGAGATGGAGGTGAGATGGCCAGACGAACGGACGGGGGAGCGGTGCAGCCGAGAGAGGCCGCTCTCAGAGCAGGAGATGGAGGTGAGATGGCCAGACGAACGGACGGGGGAGCGGTGCAGCCGAGAGAGGCCGCTCTCAGAGCAGGAGATGGAGGTGAGATGGCCAGACGAACGGACGGGGGAGCGGTGCAGCCGAGAGAGGCCGCTCTCAGAGCAGGAGATGGAGGTGAGATGGCCAGACGAACGGACGGGGGAGCGGTGCAGCCGAGAGAGGCCGCTCTCGGAGCAGGAGATGGAGGTGAGATGGCCAGACGAACGGACGGGGGAGCGGTGCAGCCGAGAGAGGCCGCTCTCAGAGCAGGAGATGGAGGTGAGATGGCCAGACGAACGGACGGGGGAGCGGTGCAGCCGAGAGAGGCCGCTCTCAGAGCAGGAGATGGAGGTGAGATGGCCAGACGAACGGACGGGGGAGCGGTGCAGCCGAGAGAGGCCGCTCTCAGAGCAGGAGATGGAGGTGAGATGGCCAGACGAACGGACGGGGGAGCGGTGCAGCCGAGAGAGGCCGCTCTCGGAGCAGGAGATGGAGGTGAGATGGCCAGACGAACGGACGGGGGAGCGGTGCAGCCGAGAGAGGCCGCTCTCAGAGCAGGAGATGGAGGTGAGATGGCCAGACGAACGGACGGGGGAGCGGTGCAGCCGAGAGAGGCCGCTCTCAGAGCAGGAGATGGAGGTGAGATGGCCAGACGAACGGACGGGGGAGCGGTGCAGCCGAGAGAGGCCGCTCTCAGAGCAGGAGATGGAGGTGAGATGGCCAGACGAACGGACGGGGGAGCGGTGCAGCCGAGAGAGGCCGCTCTCAGAGCAGGAGATGGAGGTGAGATGGCCAGACGAACGGACGGGGGAGCGGTGCAGCCGAGAGAGGCCGCTCTCAGAGCAGGAGATGGAGGTGAGATGGCCAGACGAACGGACGGGGGAGCGGTGCAGCCGAGAGAGGCCGCTCTCAGAGCAGGAGATGGAGGTGAGATGGCCAGACGAACGGACGGGGGAGCGGTGCAGCCGAGAGAGGCCGCTCTCGGAGCAGGAGATGGAGGTGAGATGGCCAGACGAACGGACGGGGGAGCGGTGCAGCCGAGAGAGGCCGCTCTCAGAGCAGGAGATGGAGGTGAGATGGCCAGACGAACGGACGGGGGAGCGGTGCAGCCGAGAGAGGCCGCTCTCAGAGCAGGAGATGGAGGTGAGATGGCCAGACGAACGGACGGGGGAGCGGTGCAGCCGAGAGAGGCCGCTCTCAGAGCAGGAGATGGAGGTGAGATGGCCAGACGAACGGACGGGGGAGCGGTGCAGCCGAGAGAGGCCGCTCTCAGAGCAGGAGATGGAGGTGAGATGGCCAGACGAACGGACGGGGGAGCGGTGCAGCCGAGAGAGGCCGCTCTCAGAGCAGGAGATGGAGGTGAGATGGCCAGACGAACGGACGGGGGAGCGGTGCAGCCGAGAGAGGCCGCTCTCAGAGCAGGAGATGGAGGTGAGATGGCCAGACAGTGAGAGCCGTGGAAGATCTATAGCAGTTATCACAGACTTGCTATTGCTTTGTGTCAAAAGAAAACAAATGACAAATGAATGTGTTGGAGAGGAGAACAGTTACGCAGAACCTATGCTCATCCATCGTCTCACACTTGGCGACTTTGTCGTTGCTGACACCTGTGTTATTGTCTCAACCCGGCGTCTATGTGTCGGCAGACTGCTCTGGAGCAGGCGGATGACATGGAACACCTCTGTACTGTGACTGGCGGCCGGATGGAGTCGGCCCTCTCCCTGCTGACCGCCGCCGACGAGCACCTGCTGCGCGCGCGCCTGGCCGCCACCCGGCTCCGTCTACAGGAGGTGACGGCTGCGCTGCGCCGCGCTGACGCCTCCGACCTGGGGCGGCTGGAGCGGCGCGCCGACGCCCTGCTGACCCGCGCCGCGGAGGGGGACCTGCCGCCTGCTGTGGACGCCCTGCAGCGGTTGCTGCGGCGGGTGACGGAGCTGGAGCGCACCGGGCGGGAGGCGGCACCGCCGGTCGATACGCCCGAGTGGCGGCTGGCGGCGGCCGAGAGCGGGGAGCGAGCTGCGAGGCTGCGGAGGAAGCTCGCAGCGCGGCTCACCCCGCTCGGCCCGCTCCGCCGCCGGCTGGAGGTGCTGGGGGCGGACAGGGCGGCGGCGCTGGCCCGGCTGAAGGCGCTGCGGAGGCTGGGCAGGCCGGCAGGAGCAGCGCTGGAGGCGGAGGTGGAGGCGCTGGAGAAGGCAGCTGTGGAGCTGGCTGAACAGTGGCCGGATATCAGCGCTGTGTCGGTCAGTGAGGCGGGCTGTGCTATGTTGATGCACGGGGAGCGGGGCGCGATACTGGGAAAATTGGAGTGTTGTACTCGGTCACCATCAGATTTTTGCCATCACAGATATGGTTGATCGTCTTGTAAACTTGCATTGCATCGGAGATTAACTTAGAACTATCTGACGAAGTGTATGGAATACAACCTTCAGTCTCCATAGTACTGACCTCTCTCCATATCACACATGTTCGCCGAGCGTCGTCTCGCTGTTAAATCAGACGGAACTGAGCCACCACCTGTACTCAGTGTCACCCATCGCCTGAACTCAGTGCCTGCTGTATATTGCACCCGCCATATCGGTGCTGACCGCTGACTGACCGCGTCTGTGCTGACCACTGACTGATGCGTCCTGTGTCTGTGCTGACCGCTGACTGATGCGTCCCGTGCCTGTGCTGACCGCTGACGGATGCGTCCTGTGTCTGTGCTGACCACTGACTGATGCGTCCTGTGCCTGTGCTGACCGCTGACTGATGCGTCCCGTGCCTGTGCTGACCGCTGACGGATGCGTCCTGTGTCTGTGCTGACCACTGACTGATGCGTCCTGTGCCTGTGCTGACCGCTGACGGATGCGCCCCGTGTCTGTGCTGACCACTGACTGATGCGTCCTGTGCCTGTGCTGACCGCTGACGGATGCGTCCTGTGCCTGTGCTGGCCGCTGACTGATGCGTCCCGTGCCTGTGCTGACCGCTGACTGATGCGTCCCGTGCCTGTGCTGACCGCTGATGCGTCCCGTGTCTGTGCTGACCACTAACTGATGCGTCCCGTGTCTGTGCTGACCACTAACTGAGGCGTCCCGTGTCGTAGATTGGACATTGGTTGTGGTATCTGCCTGCAGGTGGTGTTGCATTATTAGGTCTGCTATGGTACAAACTGACTGATGCGTCCCGTACCTGTGCTGACCGCTGACTGATGCGTCCTGTGTCCTGCCCAGGCGGCGGCGACGAAGACGGCCACGCTGCGCCCGCTGCTGGACGACCTGGAGCCTGCGACTGACCCCGCCCAGCCGTGTGCTGGCCTGATGGAGCAGCTGGAGCACCTGACAGAGTTTGTTCTGCACGTTGAGGCTGAGTGGGCGGCCGGCCACCGCGCCGCCGACTGTGACACAGAGATGGAGCTGCAGCGGGCGGCGGAGGACGCGCAGGTAATCCAGCCGCCCCCGCCCCCGCCCCCGCCCCGCCCCTGCCCCTGCCCCCGCCCCGCCCCTGCCCCTGCCCCTGCCCCTGCCCATGCCCCTGCCCCCGCCCCGCCCCTGCCTCTGCCTATGTCAGCACGGAGCGGAGACGTGCTGTTTGGGCGTGCCGGAGGTGCCTTCCGAGATGTGGTTCATTTGTCATGTTCAATGTATCTTGATGTCTGATCTTGATATATTAAAATTTTAAAAGTGTCTACTTTATCCTGAACTATCTCATGCATAATTGAATTAAATAATTAGATTGAAATACTAATTTGACATTAGTGACGTTTGGAAACTGGTCAACTATAACGGTATACTGTGGGCTTTGCTAAAAGCATTTACTTTGTAGGTTGTGATGAACTCTTTTCCTCGACATTGCATGGGCGCTGCATAGCCAGGCAGTTGCGGCGCCCTAACCCCCAAGCATCGTCATCATTCCTCGACATTGCACTAAAATTTGAGGAATGCTATGGTACAAACTGTGCACACCGACATCATATTCTCCCTCCACAATGCTGTGCGATCCTGTAACCACATGCCGTGTGACGTCAGCATGTCCGGGTGCTAACCGCTATCTTCTGTTGTCCGCTACCACAGGCGTCGTCTGAGCGTCTGCTGGCGATGGGCCTCCCGGCGGCCGTGACAGACGGCAGCGGCATTTCGGCTCTGGTTCCGCCGCTGGCCGATAGATGTCTCCAGCTGCGCCGGGAGGCGGCCGCCGCGCTCTCGGCCGCCGGGGAGCAGTGCCGCGCGGCTGCAGCGGACTGGGTCCGGCTGACGGAGCGGCTGGACGTGCTGGACGCCTGGCTGGACGGCCGGACGGCCGCGGAACACCAGCAGGACAGAGAGACGGACGAGACGGAGGACCAGGTGAGGCCAGGCGGGCGGCTCGTCGCTGCGCCCGAGAAGTATTTGTTTGCTATCGACGGTGTCAATTTGATTCATGTCGTAGATTGGACATTGGTTGTGGTATCTGTCTGCAGGTGGTGTTGCATTATTAGGTCTGTTAATTTAAGGTAAATTAAATTGTGATGTTGCATGACATGCTCTTATTCCATAGATGGTATTTGACTTGTTACCAGTTGATTCAAAGCTGGAGTCAATTTTACCCCTTTCTTCTAGTCCGAAACCATCACTATCATCCAATGTGTCTAAAGCTGTGAAAACTGCGCCTGTCCGCTGTACTGACACCTGTGTGCCTGTTCAGGCGCTGCTGGGTCGGCTGGCTGGCCACCAGGAGGAGCTGGCCGGCTGCGCGGCGCGGCTGGACGCCGTGGTCGGCTGCGGCCGGGTCTCGGCCGCCGCCTGTCGCGCGCTGTCCGCCCGGCTGGCCGCCGCCGGACGCCGGCTGGACGCCACCGACGGACGGCTGCACGGCCGCCGTGAGCTAACGCAGCGCCGTCGCCGACTGCGGCCCCGACTGGAAGACTGCCGGCGGCGGCTGCAGCTGGCCGAGGAGGCCCGCCAGCTGCGGCAGCTGCCCGAGCTGACGCAGCAGCTGGTGGCGGCGGCGGAGCTGGGTCAGGGGCTGCATCAGCTGTGTGGTACGGCGCCGGGCCCGGAGGACGCTGCCGAGGCGACCCAGCTGCTGCAGGTCAGAGGCGGGATGGCGGGGACTGGAGGGTCGCCGGTCGGTCTGCCGGGGGATGGGACAGTCATGACCGGTGATAACTGATAAGGCTTACGTCGGGAGTCTTATGTATAGCTAATTTGTCCGTCGGGAGGACAGGCCGGAGGCCGGAGATGGTAATTGGTTTCTGGATGCAGTCTGGTGCATTTTGGTACGGTCGCTGGTCTGGAATCTCCTACATTTGTTTTACATTTTATTTTACAGTGGAACCGTCTTTAAAGGCTCCAGTCTATGATATCGTATTTAGTAGTAACTCAGCCTTGCGAGAAATCAAATGCTTTCTGCCCTCGAGATACGTGCCCCGGGTTGTATTTTGTGTTAGCACGAGTGACTCTATAGTTCCGGAAGAAGTGACTATCGTCCTCACCCGCCGCCGTGTGTCGTTGCCAGGACTGGGAGCTGGTGATGACCTCGCTGGTGCAGCACTACCAGCGTGTGCTGTCCGAGGCGCTGGCCGGTGACGCTGGTGACGAGCTGGCCGAGGTGCAGCACCAGCTGGTGGTGTCGGTGCCGGCACCACCGCCGCCCGGAGCCGAGCCGCTCCCGGCAGACAGAGTGGTGCAGGAGGCACTGACGGCTCAGGTCGGTGTACGGCGGGTGCTGCTGGGCTGATTTATGCGGTGTAGATGCAAAATATTTGACGAATGTACTGACACATTGCGTGTGTTGTGCCTTTGTCCACGACGCTTTGACTCTTTGCCAAAGACAGGACTCTGTCCATGTTAGGTTACGTTGTGGTCAATCAATGGGACTAGCTGGCGGTCCGAGAACGTGGTTGTGCATGAGTCGGAACTTTACGGCCGAGCTGATAGACTGAGCTCCATGAACGATGGCATTAATTAACTCCACCAAGTCTGTAATCAAGCTGCTTCCTGACGACATCAACGACATATCACGAGCTTGACCGATGTTTCTTGTACCCAAATCCCGCTATATTTAAAGGGTTGTTTTCACCATGCTGGTTCTGACTGGGCGCCGTGTCGGCAGACTGTGGACGCCATTATGGGACTGCACCGGGACCAGCTGGCGGAGCAGCTGTCGGTGCCGCAGCTGCCGGCGGCCGCGCGCCAGCAGCTGTCCGCCCAGCTGGCGGCCGTGCTGCGGCAGCTGGCGCAGCTGCGGGTGGGCCGCGGCCGCGCCGCGCCCTGGGCCGCCTACAGCGCCCTGCTCAGCCGCCACCTGGTCTGGCTGCTGCGCGCAGATGCTGACAAACTGCGGCTGGAGGCGGCCCCGCTGCCGCCGCAGCAGCTGCCGGCGCGCCGCGCCCAGCTGGCTGCCCTCAGCCGGCGGCTGGCGCGCGGCCGCCGCCGGCTGGCCGAACTGCGCCGGCTGGCGGGGGCGGCTGGACGCCCGCCGCCGCCGCTAGCCGCCCTGGAGCGGCGCCAGGCTAACCTGTCGGCCGGTGTCGCCACCTGGGCCAACTACGTGTCGTACGTGGCCGAGTTCTGGCGGCGGCGCGGCGAGGTGACGACTGAGGTGCGCGCCGGACTGGCGGCGGCCGAGGCGGCCCTAGAGACGACAGACCCGCGGCAGGGGGAGCACGATCAGGAGCTGGACCGGCTGGAGCGGGAGCTGGAGAAGGCGGAGCGGCTGTGGCGGCCGGTGCAGCAGCTGGTCAGCGCCGAGGCCGGACGCGAGGCGGTTGACGAGCTGGCAGAGCTGCGTCTGCGCCTGCTGCTGCTGCGGCTGCTGCGGCGGCTCGGCGGCGGCACAGAGGAGGAAACAGAGGTGGCAGGTAGTCTGGATAGACTCAGGTGAGATCTAGCGGCCGGATGGCTTCTGATACCAGCTCATAAATCACCCGATGGCCCGAGATAAACTGGTCTGATTGTGACCACTGTGTTGGCTGTAAAGTCATCCTGCTCGTTTGCCAGTGAATATTATGAGGTACGATGCACTCATGTGTCAATGGTGTACAGGTATATTCCTTGCACTTTACTCTTCTGTATCGCAGTTTATTCATAGCTGATGTGTGCCTAACTCGTGTTGGCCATCCTCCCTCCCTCACTCCCTCTGTCTGTGATGGTTTTGATTCAGCTGTTCGCGCAGCGGCCGATCAGTATACGGTCTGAGCCTGCCCTGACCTGTGCGTGGTCTCAAGTCTCAACCACCTCTGACTTGTGTGCGGCACCCCTGACCGGTCTGCCCCTCACCCGGCAGGGCGGAGCTGGCTGATACGCGGCGGCAGCGGCTGGCCAGCGGACTGCGCGGTGACGACCAGCGCTCCCTGCCCGCCCTACTGGCTCAGCTCGGCACCGAGCTGCCGGCCGAGCTGGCGCAGCTGAGCGGCGAGCTGCCGCAGCCAGAGGACGGTCTGGAGCCGTCGAAGCCGGAGCGGCAGCGTCAGGCGCGCCTGGTGAAGCTGCAGTCGCTGCTGGAGGTGAGGGAGACGAGGGTGACGCGGCAGAGGTCCATGATGAGGGGGCTGCGCGAACGTGAGAGGTGGGCGGACGTTTTCTCAAACGCTGGTCTGCTAGTGATTTTCGCTTGTTGGGATTGATTTGGTTGACTTTCATGCTTATTGCTACAAAGTACAATTTCGACTATTTTTGGCCGCCACGTGCTTATTGCTACAAAGTACAACTTCGATTATTTTCTCCAGTGCATCCTAGACGCCTGATTGCTAACACCTTGAGTGGGTGCGACCTATATCAGCCTACAGTACTCCGATGCAGTAGTCGTGATATCGCTCGCCTGCCATCCTCACCACGAACCCCGTCTCACTATAACGGCCCGTGTTTCAGACGGCCTGCCATCCTCACCACGAACCCCGTCTCACTATAACGGCCCGTGTTTCAGACGGCCTGCCATTCTCACCACGAACCCCGTCTCACTATAACGGCCCGTGTTTCAGACGGCCTGCCATTCTCACCACGAACCCCGTCTCACTATAACGGCCCGTGTTTCAGACGGCCTGCCATTCTCACCACGAACCCCATCTCACTATAACGGCCCGTGTTTCAGACGGCCTGCCATCCTCACCACGAACCCCGTCTCACTATAACGGCCTGTGTTTCAGACGGCCTGCCATCCTCACCACGAACCCCGTCTCACTATAACGGCCTGTGTTTCAGACGGCCTGCCATCCTCACCACGAACCCCGTCTCACTATAACGGCCCGTGTTTCAGACGGCCTGTCATCCTCACCACGAACCCCGTCTCACTATAACGGCCCGTGTTTCAGACGGCCTGCCATTCTCACCACGAACCCCGTCTCACTATAACGGCCCGTGTTTCAGACGGCCTGCCATCCTCACCACGAACCCCGTCTCACTATAACGGCCTGTGTTTCAGACGGCCTGCCATTCTCACCACGAACCCCGTCTCACTATAACGGCCCGTGTTTCAGACGGCCTGCCATCCTCACCACGAACCCCGTCTCACTATAACGGCCTGTGTTTCAGACGGCCTGCCATCCTCACCACGAACCCCGTCTCACTATAACGGCCCGTGTTTCAGACGGCCTGCCATCCTCACCACGAACCCCGTCTCACTATAACGGCCTGTGTTTCAGACGGCCTGCCATTCTCACCACGAACCCCGTCTCACTATAACGGCCCGTGTTTCAGACGGCCTGCCATCCTCACCACGAACCCCGTCTCACTATAACGGCCTGTGTTTCAGACGGCCTGCCATCCTCACCACGAACCCCGTCTCACTATAACGGCCCGTGTTTCAGACGGCCTGCCATCCTCACCACGAACCCCGTCTCACTATAACGGCCCGTGTTTCAGACGGCCTGCCATCCTCACCACGAACCCCGTCTCACTATAACGGCCTGTGTTTCAGACGGCCTGCCATCCTCACCACGAACCCCGTCTCACTATAACGGCCCGTGTTTCAGACGGCCTGTCACCCTCACCACGAACCCCGTCTTACTATAACGGCCCGTGTTTCAGACGGCCTGCCATCTTCACCACGAACCCCGTCTCACTATAACGGCCCGTGTTTCAGACGGCCTGCCATTCTCACCACGAACCCCGTCTCACTATAACGGCCCGTGTTTCAGACGGCCTGCCATCCTCACGACGAACCCCGTCTCACTATAACGGCCCGTGTTTCAGACGGCCTGCCATCCTCACCACGAACCCCGTCTCACTATAACGGCCCGTGTTTCAGACGGCCTGCCATCCTCACCACGAACCCCGTCTTACTATAACGGCCCGTGTTTCAGACGGCCTGCCATCTTCACCACGAACCCCGTCTCACTATAACGGCCCGTGTTTCAGACGGCCTGCCATTCTCACCACGAACCCCGTCTCACTATAACGGCCCGTGTTTCAGACGGCCTGCCATCCTCACCACGAACCCCGTCTCACTATAACGGCCCGTGTTTCAGACGGCCTGTCATCCTCACCTCGAACCCCGTCTCACTATAACGGCCCGTGTTTCAGACGGCCTGTCATCCTCACCACGAACCCCGTCTCACTATAACGGCCCGTGTTTCAGACGGCCTGCCATCCTCACCACGAACCCCGTCTCACTATAACGGCCTGTGTTTCAGACGGCCTGTCATTCTCACCACGAACCCCGTCTCACTATAACGGCCCGTGTTTCAGACGGCCTGTCATCCTCACCACGAACCCCGTCTCACTATAACGGCCCGTGTTTCAGACGGTGGCCGACTTTGAGCGGCAGCGGCCCGGCCTGGAGGCGCTTCTGACCGACATCGAGACCGCCCTGGACCAGCCGCTTCAGTTTGACGACGCCGTCAAGAAGCGACACCGCGCCGTCAGTCGAGATACAGACGTGAGAAACTGAACGAGTGTCGATAGTGCTGAATAGAAGTGCGTTCAGTATCATGCAAGCATGTTACGGGACCGTTTTAGATGCTGTATATTCTTGTTGTGTGGGCGCAATGCTAAGTGGCTGGCAGCTGCTTTAGTTATTTGTAGATTATCTGATCCGCTGGCTGTGGACACGTCTGATGGATTAGCACAGCTTGATTTAGGTGTATCTGTATTTTTATAATTATTTAATAAACCGCATCATAGAACGCGTGAATATCCGAAAATCGATTGCCGTTAATGATCCGCACCAAACGAGAGACAAAGTTGCTAGTCTGATTTATGACAAGACTCGGCATTAGAGACCAGTGACGTGTTGCGTGCCTCTGCCAGGCGGTGCTGCGTGCCATCCGTGACGTCAGCCGTCCGATGAGTGACGTCACCGGCCTGTGTGAGCTGCTGACCGGGGACGAGGACGGCGCCCCGGACGTGCGCGAGGTGCGCGCCGTCACAGAGGCCGGCGAGCAGCTACAGAACCGGTTAGTCAGCTACGGGAGCTTCTGGGAGACGGGTTGAGATGTGCGCAGGTGAACTTGGCTGGCTCAGAAGGCTGAAGTGGTTAGTAGTCGCGTTGTTTCGTAGCTGCTGCTCTTGCCTCTAGATACATTGCCCCAGATGTCTTAGTTGTGTGCGACGAAACGTAGAAGTTTGTAGTTTTGTAACAACGCCGAGGCATTAGTTTTGTTTCCAAATGTCTATATTTGTTGGCATAACAAAGAATTATGCAGCACTGCATGCAGTGTCTCATAACGCTGCCTTCATCAGCATTCACATTTCGCTGATAATTCAGTTGGCCGCCTGTGTTGTGCAGTGTGGACATCATGTGATTTCGTGCAACTGTATAGTGAATAGCGATCCGCCGGCACCCTGTACGGCGTGTAACTGTCTGTGTGCCGCAGGTTGAATAGCGATCCGCCGGCACCCTGTACGGCGTGTAACTGTCTGTGTGCCGCAGGTGGAGACGGACCTGTGACGAGTCTGCTGGTCGGCCGGCCGCGCTGGTCGCCTGCTGGTCGGCTGTGCAGCAGCTGGCCGAGGCTGCTGACCAGCTGCAGGGCCGGCTGGACGAGGCGGACCAGGACACCCCCGTCCGGCCGCCGGTCGAGCTGCCCATCCCTCGCTCCCAGCTGCCTGACGAGCGGGACCGCGTCTGCGCCGCCGCTGCCCGCCTGGCGCCGCTGGCCGAGCCGGCAGACCGGCTGCGAGCCCAGCTGGCCGCCGCGCTGCTGGCCGGCCACCTGCGGCCGGCTGGTGCGCTGGCCGGCCGCGTGACGGCGCTGCTGTCACGCTGGGCGGCGGCGCGGCGCCGGGCGGAGGCGGCCCGGGAGGCGGCGGAGCGGCTGGCGGCTGTACATGATCAGCAGGAGGACAGCTGGCGACGGCTGGAGCGCAGAGCGGAGCGGCTGCTTCAGCGAGCCACCCGGCTGCACGACGGGTTGGACGGAGATGGAGCGGAGAGCCAGCTGAAGGTGAGATTAAGACGGGCTGGACGGAGATGGAGCGGAGAGCCAGCTGAAGGTGAGATTAAGACGGGCTGCACGACAGGCTGGACGGAGATGGAGCGGAGAGCCAGCTGAAGGTGAGATTAAGACGGGCTGCACGACAGGCTGGACGGAGATGGGGCGGAGAGCCAGCTGAAGGTCAGATTAAGACGGGCTGGACGGAGATGGAGCGGAGAGCCAGCTGGAGGTCAGATTAAGACGGGCTGGACGGAGATGGAGCGGAGAGCCAGCTGAAGGTGAGATTAAGACGGGCTGCACGACAGGCCGGACGGAGATGGGGCGGAGAGCCAGCTGAAGGTCAGATTAAGACGGGCTGGACGGAGATGGAGCGGAGAGCCAGCTGGAGGTCAGGTTAAGACGGGCTGGACGGAGATGGAGCGGAGAGCCAGCTGAAGGTGAGATTAAGACGGGCTGCACGACAGGCTGGACGGAGATGGAGCGGAGAGCCAGCTGGAGGTCAGATTAAGACGGGTAGGGGCGGCCCCTGCCAGCACAACATGTATTGTGTTCTGTCCGCCAGGGTCCGGGATTTAACAGTAATATGTTAATCAGGTGCACACATCTCCTTTCTGTGAGACTGAGCCTCTCATGTTTGTATGTATTGGGTGTGGGGCTGTCACTAGCCGTATATTCTTGTTTGCCAAGCCAGAAATACATGCTATGCATCCGCCAAAAAGTAAGCGTTTGATTTGCTGCGTAGCCTGTCTTTGTGTCTTTGAAGCGTTGTGTCAGCGCCGTCACGGCCCCGCTGACCATACTTGTCTGTCCCGCGCGCAGGAGCTGCGTGGTGAGGAGGCGGCACTGTCCGACCAGCTGCGTCAGGTGACGGACGGCACGGAGCGGCGGCTGCAGGAGCGCTGTCCCCAGGAGGCGGCGCTGTACGACCTGACGCCGCCGGCCGCCTGCCTCCAGCTGCGACAGACGCTGAGCGATATAGAGCGGCTCTGTGCACCGGCCTCGCAGCAGGTACGGAGGGGAGGGGAGGGGCGGCGCTCACAGCAGGTACGGAGGGGAGGGGCCGTGCGGCGCTCACAGCAGGTGTGCGTGGGTGGGGCTCGCAGCAGGTACGGAGGGGAGGGGAGGGGCGGCGCTCACAGCAGGTGTGCGTGGGTGGGGCTGCGCTCACAGCAGATGTGCGTGGGTGGGGCTCCCAGCAGGTACGGAGGGGAGGGGAGGGGCGGCGCTCACAGCAGGTGTGCGTGGTGGGGCTGCGCTCACAGCAGGTATGCGTGGGTGGGGCTGCGCTCACAGCAGGTGTGCGTGGGTGGGGCTGCGCTCACAGCAGGTGTGCGTGGGTGGGGCTGCGCTCACAGCAGGTGTGCGTGGGTGGGGCTGCGCTCACAGCAGGTGTGCGTGGGTGGGGCTGCGCTCACAGCAGGTGTGCGTGGGTGGGGCTGCGCTCACATCAGGTGTGCGTGGGTGGGGCTGCGCTCACAGCAGATGTGCGTGGGTGGGGCTGCGCTCACAGCAGGTGTGCGTGGGTGGGGCTGCGCTCACAGCAGGTGTGCGTGGGTGGGGCTGCGCTCACAGCAGGTGTGCGTGGGTGGGGCTGCGCTCACAGCAGATGTGCGTGGGTGCGGCTGCGCTCACAGCAGGTGTGCGTGGGTGGGGCTGCGCTCACAGCAGGTGTGCGTGGGTGCGGCTGCGCTCACAGCAGGTGTGCGTGGGTGCGGCTGCGCTCACAGCAGATGTGCGTGGGTGGGGCTGCGCTCACAGCAGATGTGCGTGGGTGGGGCTGCGCTCACAGCAGGTGTGCGTGGGTGGGGCTGCGCTCACAGCAGGTGTGCGTGGGTGGGGCTGCGCTCACAGCAGGTGTGCGTGGGTGCGGCTGCGCTCACAGCAGATGTGCGTGGGTGGGGCTGCACTCACAGCAGGTGTGCGTGGGTGGGGCTGCGCTCACAGCAGGTGTGCGTGGGTGCGGCTGCGCTCACAGCAGATGTGCGTGGGTGGGGCTGCGCTCACAGCAGGTGTGCGTGGGTGGGGCTGCGCTCACAGCAGGTGTGCGTGGGTGGGGCTGCGCTCACAGCAGGTGTGCGTGGGTGCGGCTGCGCTTAGCACGGTAACAAGCTGATGGACCGCATACTCAGGCACTGTCATGCGGTCATGAACCGGCTTGTGGAGAGTGTCTTAGGTTAAAATGTAGTGTTCATCATCGTCAGAATTTCTAACCTAACTCTCATATTGCCAAAAAGGATGTTTTAGTAAATTAAACACAAGATCGGAAGCTTTCGGCTTGCGCCTTCATCAGCCAGGTTAGAAATTCTGATTATTATAATGTCTCTCAAAAGTGTTAAAAAATATTCAAGATAAAATGTAGTGTAGTGAAGTATATTTGTAGTGTATTTACGTTGCGTATTACTTTCTGTATTTGTATGTTGTGTAGTGTGTATTAGTGATCGTGTACTCGGTAGTGTATTTACGGTAGGTGATAACATAGCACTTGTAACATACGGCGAGCTGCCTGTGACTGGCTTTGGTTGACAGGAACCGGACGGAGCCGCGGTGCTGGTGCCGGCCGACTCCGACCGATCAGCCACACAACCCGACACTGAAGACATCCCCGACACCCGGAGGCACCGGTCGGAGACTCCATCAGCCGCCACACTGGCCGGAGACGCTGACTCGGGGCTGGCCGGGCCGCCGCCGGACGACGCCGTCGAGTCCGCCGCCGACCGGCAGGTGGCCGCCGCGCTACAGGAGGCGGAGGCCGGCCTGACGGCCATCTCCGGCCTGCTGGCGCTGCCCGATCCGCCGCCCGCCCGGCTCGGACAGACACTGGGCGCGTGCGCCGGCGCCGCCGACCTGCTGGCCGCGCTGTCCGGCGGTGACGGCGGTGACGGCAACGGAGGGGGAGAAGGGTGGCGGCAGCGTGCCACCGGGCTGCGCGGCCGGCTGGAGGAGCTGCGGCAGCAGGCGGCCGGCCGGCTGCACGGCGCGCAGCAGCAGCGGCTGCAGTGGGAGCTGGCCGTGTGGCGGCTGGAGCAGTGGCTCCTGCATACCGACCACAAGCTGGACGGACTGCCCCCCGCCGACCGCCCGGAGTTATGGGACGACATACAGAGCCGCCGCTTTAGGGTGAGAAGGCGCAGAGCGGCCGGCAGACTGTGTGGTCGTGTTGGAGGGATTTGTGAGTGTGAGATGCTACTGTTGGTCTCCTCTCATAGTGAATCAGCAGTGTCTTTGACTGATCACAAAACAAGGGATTTTCACTGCTGCTAGTTTATTTTACTGCTGTTTTTACTGCTGTTTTACAGTAACGAATAACCATTTTTATTATCCCCAAAAACATAAGAGATTATCAACTTCAAGTGACTGATTCTGGCGCTCTTGTGCATCATTATTTCGGGCGGACGAGTCGTGTCGTGTGTGGCCTCTCAGTTCCGTCGTCTGACACTCGCCCTTCCCTCCCCTCCCATCCCCTCCGATCCCGCTCCGGCAGAGACTGGGCGTGGAGCTGGAGTCGCACACGGACCTGATGGTGTCGGTGTCGCTGACCGGCGAGCGGCTGGCGGCGGCCGCCGAGTCGGACGGTGCCGAGGTCAGCGGCAGGCTGAGGGCGCTGCAGGCGCGCTGGGACGCCGTCAGCGGCCGCCTGCTGGAGCTGCAGCGGCGCCGACCCGCCGCCGTCGCCGCCGCCGCCGTCGCCGCCGCCGTCGCCGCCGGTGATGCTGCTGGTGTCGGTGATGGCGTTGATGGAGACGAGAAGGAGGATCAGACGGATGGCCAGGTACGAGACGATGTGGCTGGATGGTGGTTCACGGCTGCGCTGCAGTGGAGGCCGTGTAGAACACACAGTGGCTGTAGGCTGTGTGGCGATATCATCGGTGGCTGATCAGTGTATTTTGTCGGTAAATAGTGTGTTGTGAGGATCGTGCAGACCGGGCTGGTCGCAGTTTGCAGTATTATGCAGCATTAATCATCGGCTTTGTCGTGTCGGCCTCGCTCGTATGCCGGTTGGTGGTACTTTGCGGTACGCCCTGCATATATTAACCCGGCCCGACTGACCATTGTCTGTCTGTACTGACCGCTGTATGTCTGTAGTCTGTACTGACCGCTGTATGTCTGTAGTCTGTACTGACCGCTGTATGTCTGTAGTCTGTACTGACTGCTGTATGCCTGTAGTCTGTACTGACCGCTGTATGTCTGTAGTCTGTACTGACCGCTGTATGATGTCTGTAGTCTGTACTGACCGCTGTATGTCTGTAGTCTGTACTGACCGCTGTATGTCTGTAGTCTGTACTGACCGCTGTATGTCTGTAGTCTGTACTGACCGCTGTATGTCTGTAGTCTGTACTGACCGCTGTATGTCTGTAGTCTGGACTGACCGCTGTATGTCTGTAGTCTGTACTGACCGCTGTATGTCTGTAGTCTGTACTGACCGCTGTATGTCTGTAGTCTGTACTGACCGCTGTATGTCTGTAGTCTGTACTGACCGCTGTATGTCTGTACTGACCGCTGTATGTCTGTAGTCTGTACTGACCGCTGTATGTCTGTAGTCTGTACTGACCGCTGTATGTCTGTAGTCTGTACTGGCCGCTGTATGTCTGTAGTCTGTACTGACCGCTGTATGTCTGTAGTCTGTACTGACCGCTGTATGTATGTAGTCTGTACTGACCTCTGTATGTCTGTAGTCTGTACTGACCGCTGTATGTCTGTAGTCTGTACTGACCGCTGTATGTCTGTAGTCTGTACTGACCGCTGTATGTCTGTAGTCTGTACTGACCGCTGTATGTCTGTAGTCTGTACTGACCGCTGGCTGTGCTAACCGTCGCCTGTCCTCTACAGGCGGTCGGCGGCCGTCCCGGCGCGCTGAGCCGCACCCTGCTCTCGATGCGGCGTGTGCTGCGCGCATCGCTGCCGTTCCAGGCGCTGCTGCTGCTGGCGCTGACCGCGCTGGCGGTCTACCCGGCCTGCGAGCGCGGCACCGACTGCGGCGACGCCGTCAACAACTTCGCCGCCAGTCTGGAGACGATGCTCGTCTACCCGAACGGAGCGCCGCCCGTGTAACGCGACGAGACGGAGACGGAGACGAGACGGAGACGAGACGCGCCCGCGAGCGCGCTGCCTAGTCCGCACTTCTACGCTTGGCTTGTTGGCAGTATCGCTAGCCCGAGCCGCACTGCTTGAGTAGCGTTGGCGATTTGTTTGTTGTTGTCAATTTTGTCGGTAGATGCCGTTTTTAGGTTGTTAGGCTTTTAGATGTCCGACTGTTTGAGCGCAGCTGTGCCGTGCCCGCGGGACGGCCGGTACGGTGGTGATAGTGCGCCGGCGCACCGCCGGGCGGCACGGTCAGGCCTTGTACAAGCTTGTGACCGGCTCCGTCCTCGCGGTGGAGCGGCGCTCCGCCGAGGCTATGTTTACTTACGGGTGCAGTTTTCGAAGGAGCTGCCAGCGCTGTGATGCGGGCCTGACTCGCTGCGGGATGGTACTTGTGGTCTGTCGCAATCGTTCGGCAATACATGTTTGTATTACAGTGAGGGCGTGGTTTGTTCACCATTGGGTGGAACCGCCAGCCGATCGTCCTTGACGAATGTCTCGATGTATGACAGGAAGGCTTTTACTCGTCTCTATTGAGAAGCTGGCTATTGAGATGCCCAATAGATCCGCGGTCATTTATAAAGGTGCTCGTTAGTTGGTTTTGTTTCCATTGTTGATCGGTACTTGGTGACTTAAGTCAATCGACTGATCATTCGGCAGCAGCCAGCATCCCTCGCATTTCGTTCCTGGCGACCGCAGGCATTCAAACTGGGGAGGCGAGCGCAACTGCAGTGACAATGGGGCACCACAATTGAAGCTATTGTAGATGGCGCTGATGATCAACTGCTACTAAGCGGACCGGCGGCTGTGCGTCCAGAGTGTAGGGCGCATTGTTTTGGTTTGAAGGGGTTAGAGTGGTGCAGATGTGTTCAATCTTATACGGCATGTTGGTGTCTATGCGTGTATTCAAAACCTGAAAGCATGTCTCGTGTGACCTCGGGAGGTCAAAGTGTGCCCGCGAGGTCAAATATCGGGCATCGCTAACTGTTTTCCTGTACTTATCGAAGTCGTTTCAACGGCTAAATATTCCCACCAGCCTATAGACGGTGCACAACGCATGACTTGACCGCCCCTGGTCACCGGTTGACCTCAGGGCACAACATAGTTACCATTATGGTTTTTGGGAGAATGACGGGGTACCGCATCATTTGTTTCCCAAAATCACTTAGAGAACCCATTCTACTACCATAGCCTTCTCTTTATCCCACCGAAGGTGCACAACGCAAGACTTGACCTATCCAGGTCACCGTTTGACCTCAGGTCACATGGAAAGGTGCTAATATCTATTTAACTAGCCGTCCAAACACTTATTCGTTGTCTACAGGCCGATTGTGTTCAAACTTATACACAATGTTGGTGTCTGTGTATTTGAACCCTGAAAGCATTTATCGCTGAGGTCAATCGTTTGACCTCAGGAGGTCAAAGAGTGCCTGCGATGTCAAATCTTGGGTACCGCATAACTTTTTCCTTAAAGGTATTATACGGGTTTCCGCCCTGAAAGGAAATGCACTCTTCTGCAGTTGTATCAACTTTAAACACGTTTAAGACATATACCAGGGACTTCAATCCTCATTTAGTCCATTATTTCAGCAATTACCAGCGTTAAAACGTCGACGTTTTTCGAGACTTGTATCAGATAACGAGTACTTGATCGGCATTACTGTCCACCACTTTTTCATCTTCGAATCTGCATGAAATTCGATGGTGCAGTAATGTGCGCGGCTGAGACAAAATAGCGGTTACGAACTCGGAAGCAAGCTGCCGTACTTTGAGTTGAGTTGTTGACACCTTATACCCAAGGTACTTTAATAGAGGTAGGGGCGTAAGGTTTCAGTCACGTGACCTCCCAGCGCACGTGCAACCGATCGCCGGGATCCTCCAGTGTGGTTGGCTCCATGGAATCTCAGTCAGCTGATACTCCCATTGCTTTAACATGGAGATTTTGCAATGTTTTTTAGGGAAAAAATATTTAGGTACTAAATGACTTCGCAGGTGGATTCATGACCCGGGTATGGATAGAAGATAGAACAAGGTATTTGTGTATCACCCGGCGGTAGCTTTTCCCGCCTTATATTCCTCACCAAACGGTCTCAATCACAGCCCACAAATCGCACGCGTTCGGATAGAGCGCTTATGGAGGTGGAATCCGTGGCGGTGGGTGGTATTTTCGGATGGGGGGGGGGGGGACAAACCCAGGGGCCCCTTCGATCAAAGCGGCCCCATCTCACGGTAACCCCCTAAAAATGGCGCGAAATGGTATCTCGGATTTAAGCCACTATTTTGCAGGGACCTAAATAGTCGCAAAAAACGTCGGACAGGCCCATGTTGAAGTTTCAGGCCTTCCGAGGACCCCTCAGGCCTACCGAGGGACCCCTCATGCTCACCAAGGGCCCCATCAGGCCATACCGAGGGTCCCATCAGGCCATACCGAGGGTCCCATCAGGCCATACCGAGGGTCCCATCAGGCCT
Organism: Chirona hameri; assembly: GCA_036785665.1. Classification (NCBI taxonomy): domain Eukaryota; kingdom Metazoa; phylum Arthropoda; class Thecostraca; order Balanomorpha; family Balanidae; genus Chirona; species Chirona hameri. The sequence continues at coordinate 820,416 of JAXIVJ010000009.1, forward strand.
ACCGAGGGCCCCTCAGGCTCACCAAGGGCCCCTCAGGCCTACCGAGGGCCCCTCATGCCTACCGAGGGCCCCATCAGGCCATACCGAGGGTCCCATCAGGCCTACCGAGGGCCCCTCCAGCCAGGGCCACCTCAGGCCGACTGGGGACCTACTGTCGACTTTAGAGGGCCCCTCAGACTGGCTGGGGCACCTCGGGGCCTTCGGTCAACTTCTTGAAGGGTCCCTCTGACAAATGTGTGTTTTTTTTGGGGGGGGAATCATATTCCCCACCACTACTTCTTGAGTGAGGGGGAAGCTTATTAAAAAGAAATGCGTCAACCGAGCGAGCCGCCTAAGTTACTAGGTAACTTTGACCGCCTGACCTATTGCCATCTGACGTCACGACCAATCGGAGAGCAGAATTTCAAATTACGTAAATATACTTAATTATTTAAAAAAATAATAATCCGGAGGAATTATAGTGAAGTATCAATCTAAAAAAAAAATGTTTTATTCATTTGCTTTTCATCAAACACATAAAAGTAGTGAGTTAGATAACCTGCAACTAGTTCATTATTTGTTTGTCAGAAATGGCGGTAGCTAATGCGCCAGTTCACTAGACAATGCGCCAGTTTACTAGACAAACCCGGGCCTCCAATCAGATTCCTCCATTTGGTCACATGTCGTCTTGCCACCCACCTGCTTATACCAAGGCGGTATATATCGCCTTGCCTTATACCAAGATTACTAGACCAAACCTTATACACGTGTGTGAAGACAGCGACAGATTCACATTCAGCGACAGATTCGCGGACCCCTCAGAATCATCTACAACTCTACAGAAAGATAGACAAGAGCATGTAAATCAACATGGTGAAATCTGTTTCACCCTACACGTTTGGCGTCCAAAGTAAGAATAGAGTTCGCCAGCGGCATATTCGAGTTTTGGCGGACCCCTTCGATTTTCATGAAAATCGGTGTCCAGATGGAGTTTTAAGCGTTAATGAACGTGGTGAAATCCGTTCCACCCTACATATGACAGTTTAGCGTCTAGACGCCAAATAGAGTTTTTGAGTTTTGGCGGACCCCTTCGAATTCCATTAAAATCAATGTCCAGATAGAGCTTCAGGCGTAGGTTAACATGGTTAAATCCGTTTCACCCTACATATGATAGTTTGGTATCAAGACGCCAATAGAGTCCAGCGACAAATTCGAATTTTGGCGGACCCCTTCGATTTCCATGAAAATCAATGTCCAGATAGAGTATCAGGCGTAGAATAACTTCGTGAAAACCGTTTCACCCTACATATGATAGTTTGGCATATAGACGCCAATAGAGTCCGCCCGCGACAGATTCGAATTTTGGCGGACCCCTTCGAATTCCATGAAAATAAATGTCCAGATAGAGCTTCAGGCGTAGATTAACATGGTTAAATCCGTTTCACCCTACATATGATAGTTTGGCATCTAGACGCCAATAGAGTCCACCAGCGACAGATTCGAATTTTGGCGGACCCCTGCGAAATCCATGAAAATCAATGTCCAGATAGAGTATCAGGCGTAGAATAACATCGTGAAATCCGTATCACCCTACATATGATAGTTTGGCATATATACGCCAATAGAGTCCGCCAGCGACAGATTCAAATTTTGGCGGACCCCTTCGAATTCCATGAAAATAAATGTCCAGATAGAGTATGAGGCGTAGAATAACTTCGTGAAAACCGTTTCACCCTACATATGCAACAACTACATACAAAACATGGCTGCATTTATCATGTGACCAAGCCCGCCCTCAGCTGATGCAATACGAAATTGTTAACATTCATATTGACATATATTACGTCAACTCCTCATTAATTTATTGCTGACCAATATTGATAGATTGGTCAGTAATAAATTAATACGAGGAGTTGACTGTTTAGCAATCATAAAAGTATCACTTGATCAATACCTACACCTCTACACCGGCAAAATCAAGGCCGTATAAGAAGTAGAGCCGTCCGGCAATTTTAGCGCGATTTTCGTTTACCATTAGCGTGACGTCATTGGTGCCTACACTCCTCTAGCGCCCCACAATATATGGCACGGTGCGCCATTTTGCGGGTGCTGTAGACGGTTACGGCGGTTTGATGATACTTCCCCTACATCAAAACTGGTTTGAAATGGCGACTATCAGACACGTATCGACGTGGCCGTATAATATACTGAATTGCGACTCACAAATTGGTATCAAGCCGCCCGAACCTCCGTCCGCCGCTGGAGACACCGGAACCGGGGCCCGTCCGCCAGCCGCTCGGACCGAGGACTGTTCACCCGCCGCCGTAGTTACCTGAACCAGGATCGTCTACCCGTCGCCGTTGCGGTCTTTATCGGCGACTGTTCATCCGGCGTAGAACCCGCCTGAATCGGGAACCGTATTCCGCAAGCTTTCACTCTCCTCAGCCACGCTCCACAGTCCGACAGGGCACAACACAGCCGCCGGTCCTGAGCCGTGGACACAGGACCCCGCGGCTGACACACTACTCAATCCCGCTCCACAGTCGGGCAGGGCACAACACAGCCGCCAGTCCTCTGAGCCGTAGACACATGACCCCAGCGGCTGACAGACCGCTCCACAGTCCCGACAGGGCACAACACAGTCGCCAGTCCTCTGAGCCGTGGACACAGGACCCCGCGGCTGACAGACTACCCAATGCCGCTCCCCAGTCCGACAGAGCACAACACAGCCGCCAGTCCTATGAGCCGTGGACACAGGCTGGCGGCGCGCCGTGTCGCTGCTGCCGCCGTCTTGGCCTGGTTCAGCCACCTGATCCGCATATGCAGACGCGTGGTGACAGCTCATCTGCCGCCCCTCGCATGCTGGCGGATCTGCTTGGCGGCGCGCCGTGTCGCTGGTGCCGCCGTCTTAGCCTGGTTCAGCCACCTGATTCGCAGATGTAGACGCATGGTGACCAACTTGCGGGCGATCCGGCGATCCAGGTTTGATCGCTTCATCAGCAGGTCGGCCAGTAGACGACCAACTATGCCCAGCTGCCGATCTGTGTTGCGACCCATCGCCAGGTGGAACAGCAGCCCGAATTCCTCCACCACACGCATCCACGCTGGCGACGGCACCATCAGGCTGCACAGGCTGACGGCCCGGATCCAGGAAGACGGCTGGATGGGGCCTCGCTCGTTGGCCTCCCGAGTGTCGGGTCCAGATCTCGACATTTGGCAGCCACGTAACCAGCCACGAACGCCATGGCTTGCTACGCGAGACGACCCACCCCCGATATCTGCTCAGCCGGGGTGACCGGTGCCGCTGGCTCCACAGTGACGGGCCCAACGGATCGCTCCAGCACGGATCGCTCCAGCTCGTCCACTTCTCTGGACATCTGGGTCTCGGCTAGGTCCTCGATCTGAAACCACAGGTATGCACGGACAGCGACATGCCAGAATACAACTCTCGTTCGTTCGTTCGTTACTCCCTCCGGCTCGCATCCCGGGTGTAGCCATTGCAGCTCAGTTGGGCGCGGAATCCGGCGGCCAAGGCCGCCACCACACCGTCATCGCGCAGGGTAGGCGGGTCCGGGTGGATGACGCCCAGGTGCCGGAGGCGAGCTCTGACCAGGGCGGGGCACCGCTGCAGCACGTGCCGCGGTGTCAGCTTCTTCTCTGCATAGCCGGCACAGGGCGGCGGGACATCCCTCGGCGCTGCACTGCCCTCAGCCGAGCCTAGGTCGGCGGCCGATCCGGTGGAGGTACTGCTCCGAGCCGCTCCAGTGCCCGGCTCGGAGCTGCCGGATGTCCACCGTAGCGAGACGGTCGCCGTCGCCGCCCGGACTCCGCTGGCGGGTTTCATGATCCTTGTACCGCCCGCCAGGCCATGATCGCTGCCAGGTGGAGGTGGCGGATCGGGAGACGGCCTTCTGGGTGGTGGCGACGTCGATGTGCGTGTATTGTTGGAGGAGGGCGCTGGCCTCCTTTGCGAAGACGTCCGCTCACTCTCGCCAGCGGCGGCGGCCGGGCTACGGAAGGACAGCGGCGGGGCGGTGGAAGACGACGCCATGGCAGCGACAGGGCAGCGGCAGGGCGGCGGAAGAAGACGCCAGGACAGCGGTCTGTATGCGGTCGTGCAGCGGCCGTTTAGCGACAGATAGTGACAGGTCAGCAATGACTTGGAGCTCCGCCAGATCACTCGGAGCTCCAGCTGTGCTGGCGAACCTGGTTCGCTGCTCTTTCCTGTGCCTTGATCATCTGCGCGAGCGGCATTCAACTACCTGAGCCGCAGGTGGAGGCGACACTGCCACCCGAGTCCGGCACGCCTCCACTGCCACCAGAGTCCGGCACGCATCCACTGCCACCAGAGTCCGGCACGCCTCCACTGCCTCCAGAGTCCGGCACGCCTCCACTGCCGATGGAGTCCAGCAGGCTTCCACTGGCACCAGAGCAGTGTTGGATTTTTCGTTTCATGACCTGGTCCCGGAGAGTAAAAATCCATAGTTGGAGAGTAACATTTTATTGTAAGGAAAATAAAGATTACCATTTTTTACATTATTTTACTTGGAAAGTAAAAATTCCTGATTTGTAATAGATATTAAATCTTTGTTGAGGAAAAGTGAATTATATTTCAACTACAATGTCGGTAAGATCAGGTGAAAAGAGAACAACTCAAGGAAACTTTTGGCTATCTCGATTTTTTGTATGACCTTGTGACCCCTTTTTACGTGTTTCCCAGTTGAAACCTGTATTTTTGACTCAAACCCAAATGGATTTTGATCAATTACCTTTCGATAGAAAAAAGAAAAAACTGGATATAGCCAGTCCGGCACGCCTCCACTGCCTCCAGAGTCCGGCACGCCTCCACTGCCGACGGAGTCCAGCACGCCTCCACTGGCACCAGAGTCCGGTACGCCTCCACTGCCGCCAGAGTCCGGCACGCCTCCACTGCCGACGGAGCCGCCTCCACTGCCGACGGAGCCCAGCACGCCTCCACTGCCGACGGAGTCCAGCACGCCTCCACTGCCTACGGAGTCCAGCACGCCTCCACTGCCACCAGAGTCCGGCACGCCTCCACTGTCGACGGAGTCCAGCACGCCTCCACTGCCACCTGAGTCCGGCCACGACTTCACTGCCACCAGAGACCGGCGTGACTCCACTGCCACCAGTCCGGCACGCCTCCACTGCCTCCAGAGTCCGGCACGCCTCCACTGACACCAGAGTCCGGCACGCCTCCACTGTCGACGGAGTCCAGCACGTCTCCACTGACACCAGAGTCCGGCACGCCTCCACTGAGTTGTCTGTCTTCCTGTAGATATGCAACACATTGGTAAATAAATGCAGGGATGTAGCTATATGCACTAATTTCAATATGGTGTGACAAAACATGTCACCTTTCTTTGACACCTCCAATTATAGGCTATTAAACTGCATCAAATGTGTATTGTGTGTGACACAAGCAAATATTTATTGAATTTGCAAACACCAATCTCTTCCAAGACAATCAATACATATTACATACTATGTCAAAATTCATGTTAACCCTCGCCCTACTGGAGGCTTTTCACCTTCGCCCTACGGGGGGTCCTAAAAGACCCCCGGTTAACTTCCAAACCAAGCAACATAGAGCAACGCAGTAAGAACCAACATGTTGCCAGTCATGTTTGGAATCTAACGGTATGCATTTTTTTTAGGTTTCGGGTCAACGAGTGACCTTCCAGGTCAAGTGAATGACCTCGATCGACCACGTCCATAACAGCGATTTTGCTGTCAGAAAACCTCAAAATTAAAAATTGGTAAATGTAAATAAAAATGCATGTTCCTAGACCAGTTTTGTCTCAGAAATACAGAAAAGATAATAATTTGTTCGTAACTGGTAAAAAAGTCCAAAAAGTTATTACAAAAATGACGTCATGAGTTTCTTACACTTATGGAGCCATCACTCAGTCAAAAATAGAAATATTGTTTTGAAATTTGGTTTGGGTATTATCCATACTCAGTTCTCTCACATATATTCCGGTTTTTCTAACATATTTGAAATTTTTGATTTGTGGTGATTTGAAGAGAAAAATCATTTAATTTTTATTTTAGGGGTCAAAACAAAAACTCGGAAATCTGAGATTGCCATTTTAAAGAGAATTACATTTTATATCTTTAGTTGAATTGCGTTTGCAATTTGCTTCAAAACTCTGTTTTCTACGATTTGTCAAATATTTATCGTTTTTCCACCAACATGACGTCATCAAAACATGATTATCTCCCAATCTACTTAACCAATTTCAATTAAATTTTTACAGCATACGTATAATTGTTGTAAACTCAGCTACTGAAAATTTCAGCAAGATGTGCCGCATGTGTAAAAAGTTATTCAAAGAAAAACCTCAGGGGGGGGGGGGCAGTCAGCACCCCCCCCCCCCCCCCCTAGGGCGAGGGTTAAGATATGCATCAGAACCACATAGATATGCACCAGACAATCAGCTCAATCTTTCAATTATATAACTAAATTTGACATCTATGATCCTAGCATTCTGCTGCCTTGATGCTAAGTGATAGATGGTACACAGGAAACATTGAAAAACTTACAAGTACTAACTGTACATTAATTAATGCAAATATCAATAAAAAGTAGTGTGTAAAATAAGCATGACAAACAATGGTAAAGGTACCTTATATATGCAGGCAATAATTAACCAAGCACCCAAGCAAGTACTTAAAAGAATAGAAGATGCAAACTATTTTACTGATGCTAATGCCACAAGTGAGATCTTGAGATGGATGCTGGAAGATTTTTTAGAAGGGATTGCATCAATTCTGAGCTTCAGTTTGGTGTCAGGAACTAAAGTTATCTTTATTATATGATGCATCATAATCTTCCTCCACAAAGTGCTCAGAGCAGACATAATAATTTTTGCCATTAAACAGGTCTGCCCTGGCACACTTGTGCACCCATGCTGCCCAGTCCCAGATCATCTTCGCTTTAGGAAAGCGAAAGAAAGCGAGATCCATTTCCTTGTGCTTATGCTTCTTGCCAGCCCACGATCCACAGGTTGACATAGCACAATGTGACTGCATGTTTAACTTGTAGACTGTGGTGTAATCTGAAAAGGGACAAAAAAATGCATCCACAATTACAATTTAGATACACTAGACACAACCATAATTATCAATATCTTAAGGGTAAACAACCTACTATCAAGTATCCATTCAAGGGTTTCCACTTTCCATCCATCACAGCTAGTAACCTACCTACCTATTGTCTTCATAAGACTGGGAAACCAATCTGGAAACCTATAGATTGTACAGAAAGCATTGGCCAGGTATTATATATATAAACCAGTGAGTGCATCTTGTGAACAGTTAAAGTATGGTCAAACATTAAGATAAGTCGAACCATGGTGAGGAATGTACCAATCTCTTTCACATCCTGATCCACATCACATTAGTCTTCGGTTCGGGAGGCACCTAAACTAGTTGTCAAAAGGCACCATCAAAGTTAAGTTCCGGGAGCCAGGATCGTTAAATTACTGTTGAATCATTCCTATCAGATATAAGTAACTTTCAGGATCACATTAAAAAACAGCACCTAAATAAAACATCGTCCAAAGTCCTAGCCAAACCCTACCCAGATTACCACAATCTTACGAATGGCCGCCGTTTTGTTTACGTTTTGAGACTCCCGGCGCTCGGTCCAAGTGACGCCCAGTGACGTCACTCAAGGGTCGCGGCTAGCAAATCGGGCTTCCCTATGGCCCACAACACAGGTGAAACCCCCTACTCCAGGTGCAAATAAGCACGCCTTTCCAACTTGCTGTGATAACAACACGCATATCAACACATTTCATTCAGTTCAGGGGAATATAGTAAAGCTAATACATATACGATGATGGGGATGATAACTATGATTATGATGATAGGATGATGTGATGATTCATATTTAAGGGTCAACAAAAACACGATACGATGTAGACATATATTAACACGTATTTTATCAGAGACCAGCTCTTAATCTCAAGATCGCTTGTGCATGCCAGGGGTGAAACCAAAGAGTGCATGGACCATCGGGGCTTTGCCCCAGAAACGACTGCAATCGGCCGGAGGTCTAGCAAAAGTCGCTTTCATGGTTTGAGTCTAAATACCAGCAGTTTGGGGAGGAGTCTGAGAGCCGATGGTGATAATTAGTGCTTAAGGATGCCGTGTGCGTGCGTGCGCACGCACGTTCTTTGCAACGAGCCAGATCATTACTCATATAGCGAATGTATGATCGACACATATTTGTCAGAAAACTTAAAAGCCGAGGAGCGTTCACCCAATCATCATCCAACATGGCATTTCACCGCACACATATCACCAGCAGTGGCACCACAAGACCGAGTGCTCCCATCACCGTACACGTATCCCCAGCAGCGGCACCACAAGACTAGGAGTCCTTCCATCACCACACACACATCACCAGCAGTTTCACCACAAGATGCTGTGTGCCACCATCCAGCCACAGTGCAGACAGATTTCTGAGATTTGGCATCACTGCCGTGTGCTGCGACAATGGCATTTTAACTGATTTTGACTGAGCCGTCTCAAAGCGTTTTCTAGTTTACCCTTGTTGAGGCATTTCAACCTAATGAAAAGGCGTGTTGTTACTAGCTTCCTGGCCATCTTCGCGTTTAAGTTTGGTTCCTGGTGCAGAAGAGCTGTTATCAGCTGTCTTACGATCAGCCCGTCTGACAGCCTGCGCTGCATCCCATCACAGCACTGAACACAACATCGAATGTTTCCACCATGGCCATCCAGCGCTCGGATGGAGCAAACAAGCCATGCATGGGTGCATGTTGTTTACAACATGCACCCATGCATCTGGAACCTGTGAGGTTGTTTGCAGTTCAGAGGCTGGGTGACCTAGGGTCGGATCAATATGTCTGCATTTGTAGGCGACATAGCCGGCTACAAATGCCAGAGACTCGATCTGGGGGTTGTACAAGGTCCTGTTATCTGCTGTTGAATTCGCCGGTTGCCCTGCGTTTGTGCTTGCAGGACCAGGGTGGACTGGAAGAGGACCTGCCGTTACAGCATGTGACTCTTCAACCTCTGCCTGTTCCATGGCTGCATCCAGTTGGCCTGTGGCCTCCACCTGAAATATGCACCAGAAATGTTACTTGTTTGATCACCAAGATGATAAACAGAAGTGCAATAATGCAATAATTGATGCCGTGCAATAATTTATTACGAAGTGATTGTTGCCCGGACAGACCAACTGTAGTCATGGGTTAATGTCTCTGGGTAAAACGAGTAGTTCTTAACTTTGGAAATGAGTACTCTGGAAATGAAGGCACCCTTAGGCAGTGGCGGCAGAAGGTATTTTTGGATGGGTGACAAGGAAGCCCAGGGATTGCAGCTGAGTAAGTGTGGATAGAAATAAGTGAAAAGCTTAAGTCATGGTAGGTGCCAGAAATTGTCAATCAGAGCTTGACCAGGTTTCATGAAAACATTAACTTCCAAGAAAGATGTGAAACAATTAATTAGGAAACGGTAAGGGGAAAGGGTATATAGGGTAGGTATAGCTAAAAGGGAAAGAGTAATTAGGACAAGGTATCAATGTCATTTAGTTTTAGTGACCGTCATTTAGTGACACAGTTGGGTCATGTTGCTTATGGGGCGACGTGACTCGACGAGACCAATACAGTGGTGTCATCTGCACGTCTCTATCTTTATTCTATCAAGAGTTATTAACACAAAAAGTGCTGATGACCTCAGCTGACCTCAGACTGAGCAACAATTGCACCTGGGTTATGGAGAATGAGCTAAAATAGCACGATTCTGAAAGAATTAGCCAGATCCAATGCATATTCTCTGAATAGGAAGCAACAATTGCACCTGGGTTATGAAGAATGAGCTAAAATAACACGATTCTGAAAGAATTAGCCACATCCAACGCATATTCTCTGAATAGGAAGCATTTGTATATTTTCCCATTCACTTATAATGGGGAGGTCAGGAAATTGACCTGACCATAGGTCACTGATACAACATATCCGAGATAAACGAATTGTAGGTACTTATGATCTTATGAAATCCTGCAAATTTCAAATCTCTCGGACAAAGACTGTGGCATAGGCACGACCACACACATTTTTGGAGGTAAGGTCACTTGAGGTGACCTGATGACCTGACCTAAGAATACCTGACGTCAAAACTTTCACAAAATGTGGATAAGTAATGCCCAAATAGCTGTACCAAATTTGGCAGCGCTGCCAGCCGCCGTTTTTCCGCTATTCCCGTAAAACCTCAGGGGTGGGGGTCAAAATGATCCCACCGGGGCGAGGGTTAAATGATAGGGGCAAAAATATGTGTGCCCCCTCCCCGACAAGGGAGCGACTGCCCCTTCTGCCCCCCCCCCCCCCCCCCCCCCGTGGCGCCGCCCCTGATCCAAAAATAGATTTTATAGCTACAAGGCAGAAGCGGCAGGGTAGATTTCCCTCATTGAAGTGATGTGCTGCGGCACAATATAAGCTGCAGGTATGCACAGCTGCTGCAGATGGGTAGGTATTCCAGGACCTAATTACATGCAAACTCACAGAAATTAATAAATTATCCCCCCTCCTGAAAAGGATAAGAATTACATGTAATTTGACTAAAGTTATTAATAGAGTGGAGGTAATGATCAATGTTTGCTATGTTACACTAGGTGTATTGGCACATAATTAAATGTTAGGTTGACGTATGCAGCAATAAGACAGTGAAAGTAAATACAATGATGATGCTGGTGACAATGTGACGACAATGTGTTTGAGGTTCGGCATTGAAGTGTGTGACCAAACCTTATGTCATACGCTGATGGAATTAAACGCCTATTTGGTGCCTGTTATTGGGAAGTGCAACATACATTGTGTCGCGAGTTATTCTGCGATATATTCCTAGCATTTTGACCTAGACTGTCAATATATTTCCTATTGCTAGTATTATTTCCACTATATAATGCAAATCATTTTCAAATACTTAAATATAAGAATGTAACTTACCTGGAGGAAGACTGCATAGTGGGCTCGCTCCGTCAACGAGGAACATCCTACGGGATGTACCCATGGATCGCTTTAGCAGGCAAGTTGGTGTGAAGTCACTCTTTAAAATGATTTTCATAAACGGTTGCATGTTTAAATTTAAAGTATTCTTCTCTGGCACAAACGCGAATCCACTCTGCCCTAGTCTTCTGGTCTTCAGTTAAAAAATGACACGGAACAGTGTTTCTTGGTGCTTGAAGTGCACCGCGCCACAGCACATTTCGGCATGATTGTCAATGCAAAAAAGTAAATTAAGCTGTCATTAACTATCAGACAAGACAACTGTCAGACAAGCACACACTGCCATCTTTCAATCACATTTTTAAGCAGCCAACGAAGCAGTGTTGCCGCGGCCAGATTTTACAGCGTACCAGGATCGCATCCAAATCGTACCAGATTGGCTGTGTCTGGCTGCGTACCGTACCAGATCGTAGTAGGTCAAAATGTTTATAATTTAGTACTATAAAAATAGCCATAATTTCGGTATGTACATGCCAGCAAGTAATTTATGACCCATTTGACCCAGTAATTCGACCCATTCGTCTCCCCTAAAGGCCCCCTGAAGGCAGAAAGGCGCCCTTCTGAAAGCCCGAATTGTATACCTAAAATTGGCCTAGAAGTAGAAAAAATCGAAATCCTGCCTTCGAGAGGGGGGGGGGGGGGGCACTCCAATGTACCGTCGAGATTGGCGATTGCACCCAGGATCCTAGTTCTGACGCCCTCAAACATGTCCCCCCCCCCCTCACCGAAATACTAGATCCGTCACTGGTCAGTGATTTTTAATATTTTCATCAGCGCTGCTCACCTTATCGAAGAACAGGATGAACAGGCATCGGAACGGGATGAACAGGTATCGGAACAGGATGAACAGGCATCGAAGAACAGGCAAAGCGGCACCGCGATTTCTAACTGATTCCTCGGTAGTCGGTATAGTCCTCTGCTGTTGTCGGTCCACGCGCGCTGTAACACAGGTCAGGTCCGGTTAGGTTCGAGCTGCAGCGAGCATCTAATTTAGGAGACATGATTTAAAACTATACATGGAATTTTTTAGGTCAATTTCCGATGGTGAATTTTCATAATAAACGAATTGATGTGAACCAGGGCAGCATTGCATTTAAGCCGGTTTGTGGTCAATTACAAGCAAATGCGATGGAAAACATTTATAGGCTATTCATGTAGGAAATTAAGTAACGACTGGAATTAACCTGGAGTGAGCCTTGTTACTGGCGAATCATCTTTGACTTCATGGAAGCTGTGGGCGTCCACTCGTGGCAGGAGGGCGCGACTTGTTGCTTGGCGAGGATCAGGGAAGATACTGTTCCCACCTGGAGGCGGTTCCGCGGCTGCGTCTTGATTAGGTTCAGGCTGGAGAAAACTCTCTCCGCGGCCGCGCTGGAGTGTGGCAGGGACAGGAGACCCTGCATCAGCTGGGCTACCTTTGGGAACGCTGCCTCGCCACTGCCATCCTTCAGCTTCTTCACCTCCGCCCAGTACTCACACGCTGGCTTCTCCTTGTCCGGGAGCTGCTCCTTTGCTGCCTGCTGGAGTCCTCGCCACTCCGAGTTCAGGGCCTCGTACTCGGTCTCTTCGACGAGATTGGGGAATCTCAGCGCCAGCGGTACGATGGAGGGCGCCTGCGAGGTCGGGTTCAGCAGCTCCAGAAGCTCCCAGGTCTTGTCGCTGAAGTCGAATCGTCGCCGGATCTGCTTGCAGAGCTCGGTGTAAAACATCTGCACACGCAGGCGGAAGGTCTGGACCACCTCCTGGGGAACAGACTCTGAGAGGATGACGGCCTCGACGTTGGCGCCGCAGTACATCTGCTCCAGAGGGAGGAAGTTTCTGGGATGATCAGGACTGACCGTCTCCAGTCGCACACCTGGCTCGGCACGCAGGAAGTTGCTGGCCACGGAGAGGTAGAGCTTCAGGAGCGCAGCTCGTGCATACTGGATCTTGGATGACTCTGACTGGAACACCTCGTTCGCCCTCGTGATCAGTGGGAGAACATAGCTCAGGAACGCGATGTACATCTTGTATATGGGGTCGCGGAGGGCGTTCAGGATTGTCCGGGCGGCGAGGAGGTGATCCTCGTCCGCCGCCTGCTGGAAGAAGAGGAGTAGGGCCGCCCACTGCTTGTACATCCTCTTCACCACCGCCTCGAGGGAGAGCCACCTCGTCCTACAGGGGCGCAGCAGCCTGTGGACTGGGACGTTGGCGAGTTCCTGCACAGTCTGGTACTCGAGGAGTCTCTTCGGGCTGTTGTTGAGATAGCTGTACACGTCTCGGGCTAGATCCTCTATGGTTGAAGGCAGCTTCATGCACGCTGCGGAGACGCACAGGTGCAGGGAGTGACATATGCAGCCGGTGATCAAGATGTGCGGCAGCTCTCTCTTAAACAGTGCCTGCACACTCTGGTGACGCCCCATCATGAAGCTAGCATTATCGGCCGCAAGTCCAATCATGTTCTTCAGTGGCACATCGTTAACGGACAGCAACTCCCGTGTGGCGTCATACAAGCCCTGGGCGGTCGCATCCTTCACCTCCACCAAGTCCAAAAAAGGTCCCTGGTTTTGCCATCTCGATCGTCAAAAACTCGCGCCACAATGGCAAGAGATTTGCTCGTAGACCTGTCAGTCGTCTCGTCCAATATCAGCGAGAATGGGTTATTGCGCATGAGTTCACTCACTCTTTGCTTCTCCTCTGCTCCTATGACGTCATTAACAGTCTTAGTTGTCCTCGTTCTGGCTGATTTAAGCTTTTTCGCCACCTCTGAATCTGGGCATACCTTTTTGACTAAAGGCACGAGATGGTCGCTTACCGATATTGGCAGATTATGTTCAGCGATGAACCCCGCCAGCAGTAGCTCGCCCTGGGCTACATCGTCCTGCTGTTTACCGTGGCCATGCTTCTCTTCCGCAGCGGCAACGAAGGCTGGTAGCTTACTACAGCCTGCGGAGCCGGCTGCGTTCTTCTTGTGACCCTCAGTTGTCCCGTGTCGTTTCAGATGTGGCAGCTTGGCCGTGATCTCCTTGTTGCAGATCTTGCAGAACGCTTTCACGCTATCGTGTTTGGACTGCACCAGCCAGCCTTTTAGTTCCGGCTCGTTTTCCCACTCCTTACGATACTTTTGTTCATATTCCTTTCCCATCCTGATTCCTCACGGATTCAGATTGTCATTCCGTTGGATCGCTCACAAATATTCAAATCAGTGTCCCAAATTGTGAAATTGTGAAATAGGCCTCCGGTGGCGCAACTAGAATTTGATTTCAGCGTGGGGCTTGCTTGCACTGGCAAAGATGGTTTCTTTACGGGGTGTCGGAGTGGGAAATTAGAGGCCAAAAATGATATGAGAGGTGAAATTGGAGTAAAAGACCACGGTCAAAATAGCAGAAAGCGGGCAGTTTTGTTGTGCATCGTACAGCAAAATAGTTTCACAATTGTACATGGTACGTTATAAGCTTGGTTTAAGGTTCAAACAATATGCAATGCTATGCTGAGTGCCAATCTTCCAAGCAAAATACATTTATCCAGGAGTAAAAATGAGCTTGCAATGAAGGAGTGAAAAATTGCCACAATAATATGCCAGTGAGAATGGAAAATTATTATTTGTTGGGTGTCGTTTAGTTTTCCAACCAAATCGCACCATTTTGGGACACCGATTCAAATTAGACTCTTTCCTTAGCCCTTCGACCGTCGACGCAACTCACATTTCACTGTTCACAACACAACTCGCAACACAACTGCCTCAGCCTGCAGCCGGCGGCCCGGCCTTGGCAGCCGGCGTGGCGCGCAAATTTTCCACTTGTTTACTTCTGCTAGCACACAACAAGAATATTAATAATTCCGAATCCGATGCATGAAAAATTATGATAAGAAACACCATCCTTCCTGACTAAAAGAATTGTTTTTTATTTAGCTTGAAAGAAATATTAAAATGCCAAAAAAATGCATTTCGGCGAAAAAGTACCAGATTTCGTTCCGGCGTACCTCCGTACCAGAAAGGTCGAAAAAGTACCAGATCTGGTACGATCGTACCAGGACGGCAACACTGCAACGAAGTCTTTCTGCGTGAGCAGCCGTTCCGTGCGCTTTAATTGCCGCAGCCGTCACAGCCCTACGTGGCGCCATCCCATTGGCCAAAAGTTGTGACGTCAGAGAGGTTTACCGAGCCTATGGCCGCTGAAGGGATGACACCAGTGCTCTTTCTCATAAACGTTTGGTAGTAAAAGTATGTAGTATAGTTGTAAGATTGTGTAGTAAAGTTGTAAAATTGTGTTTCATAAAGCAAAAACTACTACTTACTACACTCGAGACTTTACAACTATACAACTCTACAATGTTACTACAGAAACGCTACGGTTGCTTTTTAAAACGCACGCATCTGTTTCATAAAGATCCTCTGATTTACGGAGTAGTAAAAAATGAAGCCAGTTTTACAACGCATTTTCACCCTGCTATTCACCGTTGTAAAATTGTGAACATGATAACTTAAACACTTCCAATGAGACAACAGACGAAACAAATTGCGATAAGAGATGATTAAATTGGGAATTAATGGTTTTCTTTTTCACAAATGATCGTTGCCAAGAGGGAAAACGCACCTTTACAACCCTATTAGTGGCAGGGGGCAAATTTTGCCCACCCCTCGTGTTTTTATCAAATATGTCCGAAATGGCGGGACGTAGGCTTCTGAAATTTTCTGAGATTTCCTAAAACTAGTCTGGGCAGTTAGTCTGAAAATTTCATGAACTTTCAAGAATAAAAAAAAATCGCATACTGGAATCGCATACTGGTCCTGGAAACGCCTACGAATTTTGAATTTTCAAATGTGACCAGGATTTATCAATATTGTATTAATTTGCTGTCGATCCATATAAGTTTTGTCAAAATCGGTCTATAGAACTAGGAGTTAAGAGGGATTCTTTTTTTAAGTTATAAAATTTGTGCATTTTGACCGCCTGTCGCCAATTTTTGTTTAGAATGTAGATCAGTTTGAGTGGAGTCAAACCCTGTTTGAATTTTGAAAATCGGACTAGTAGATTTCTAGATCTCCGGGGGGGGGGGCGAATCAGCCCCCCTGCTACTAATAGGGGTAGCCAGGAGCCTGTCACTAATAGGGTTAACTGGTATAGGCATCAGTCTGATGGTATAGGCATAGGCGTGTGACTGTTAGTGTAAGTCATTTGTGCTTCCTACCTGAGATTGACGTTCTATATTATACACGTTATTGATAATTACGTTCACCATCAAACATGTGCCCATTTCTAGCATTAAGTGCCTCCGTTCCTCATCTTTTCACACCTCCCACGAGCCTTCACAGGTACTTATGCTTCAGAGTTCAGTTTTTATCATTTATTATTTTAGTATTGTTATAACAGTAATAGCTGGATTATCAACACTTCACCGAATTACTCGGATCACGATAAGTGTTTCCCTGAAATTAAGTGGCACATATATGAAGCTTGAAAGTGTTTAGTTGGCGGTGTACCGTAGGTCTGCTCATGCCGACACATCCACCACCTCCCAGCACCGGTTTCACTGGCATCGGTCTGTTCCGAAACACGCTCCACATTCGACCCTTCGTGTTGTCCGTTGTCCGCAAGTCCGATACCGCCAAGGCGGCTGCTGCCAAGGTACCAACACAACGCACCCATCGTCGACACTGCTGCATTGGTTTTTACTCGACGCTGGATTTCGGCAAGAGACTGACGCATAGGCGTTGGAGGTGGGGGGGGGCGAACATTTTCAGATTTTAACATTACGCCTATGGGCGTTGCATGGCAAGAATCTACTGTTCACGACTTGGGACTGTATTCATCAGCAATTACAAACAGTCGAGCAAACTTCACAAGCCCAAGCCCACAACACGTGACTGGACCGCAGCTAGGCCGCAACACGCGACGCACCATCGCGTCCGCCATCCAAAACCGCAAGACCCTCAAAACCGCCCGCCACACTCATCGCCTCGCACTGTCACGTCCCTCGCTAATAGCCGGCGGCGACACACGTCATCCGCTGCCAGCGACACCTATCCGTAGCGGCCGGCAGACACAGTGCGGCAGCACCTTACGGGCAGGCTGGTCGGCCGCGTAATCCGCAACATCTACTTCAAAATGCCTCCGGCTCCGCCCCCACCCCACAAACTTTTAGAAGGTAGCGACGCCCTTGGATGGACGGCAGTTCACGAATTACAAAGGTTGTCTTGCACTCGGCCCGTTGTGATGTCTCCTCCAGGATGATGGCAGATTCCTCAGAAAAGGTTCTGGAAAAGAGAACAAGAAATCATGATATTGAATAATACACATTCAAGCTTACAAGGTGTTATACAGATGGAACCTACCACTTGCTTGAGTACATTTTTTACTGTTTATGATTAATGATGCCCTTGGTGGTGAAACAAATACAAAATTAATTAAATGAGGCATCAATTTCATAAAGTTATACTTGTTTTGAAACAGTTTCTAAACTGAAATTTTACAAACATTAAATAAACATATTATAGATTATAACCATTTCCTGCAACTTCTTGATATTCAGTTACAGTGGTTATAATTTAAAATATCTGTAAAAACAAATACTGTTTATGAACTGTTTAACAAACAAGTAAACTATTTATGTAATTGATGACTTCATTTCATAAATTTCGCTTTTGTTTCGCCACCTAAGGTATCATTAGCTATAACACAATAAATATTTACATAGGCAGTGCCAGACTGGTTATTGATTTGACACTGATTGAATCAATTGGAATCGTTCAATCAAAATTCCTTGAATCAAAAGATAATTGATTCACCTCCAGATCTTTTGATTCATGAATCGTGATTGAATCAAAACCCGCATCAAATCAAGGCTGATTGAATCAACAGATTTAACGATTCTTAACGGTTTAAGTACACTGGTAAATTGTGCAAATATATGCAGTCCCAGTGGCTACATTCATTTATACTGAAATAGTATTGCTGTAACAATGCTTTAGTGATAATATACATGAATGTTTCCATTTTATTGATTTTACATACAATTTTTTTTTTTTTTTTTATTTTTACATCACATGTTGAATCAAATGTAAATCGATTGCAATATTTATTTTGATTCTTTGAATCGGAAAGAATCAATTCTCAAAATTGTATCTGTGAATTGAGCGGTGATTGAATTATTAAGATTCCAAAATGAATCATGATTGAATTGTTCCAAAAAAGTTGAATCAATAACCAGTCTGGGCAGTGCTATATTCATTGCATTGCCTGAATCTAAATATTGTGTAAGTCTGTACGAGAATGCCCCTGTAAAACGTTCTACTGATAAGCATTCCTATTAAAACATAACTTGGCATCATTCGGAACATGTGTGATACTTGTTCAACAGTTAACACTACCAAACATACCCAACACAAATGTAAAATGATATTCACTAAATAAACTAAGAATACCTTCAGACGCTACTGATTACACAAAATAAATAACTTAACATTATATTCCTAGTATTTATTACAAAACAGTCATACACAAAAAGCAAAATGTGTTTTTATTTTACCATAAAGTATACCTGCAACCCAAACACAGGTGACCCAGCATCCGCCCATCTATAGGTCTATAACGTTTGGAAGTTGCCAAACTAGTGAAAGGGTAATCACAAGCCGAGTTTTAATTAACCGATATTACTTACTTTGTATTGACGCTCTGGCACCGTCTTCAGGTTTCTAAATTCGGTAGCAATACACTACCACAACGTAACCAACCGCCCAACACACGCAAAGATGGCAATCGGAATGTTTTGTTTACATTATGCAACGGCGAGTTCACAAGCTCAGCTTTCTTTTCAAACGCAAGGTGGCAGGCGTAGTTTAATTACGGCAAATAGCTGCTTGATAAAATCCTGCTGTCTGGCTCATCAGAAAAAATGCTCTTCACGCACATTCTATGCGAGGGAACAGTAATAATACTTCATTTATGTCTTGAAGTGACCCACTCCTAGCTGTTACTAACCTTGACAAAGTTACTAACCTACAACAGTACAATGTACTACGCTTTGTGAAACACGCGATAGTAGTAAGTAGTAAACTTGAAACTACAATTCTACTACAGTAGTAGGATTGTACAAATTCTTTATGCGAAAGGCCACAGGGGGGGTTTCACCTGTGAAGCTGGGGGCTAATCTTCTCCTGCCAGGGGGAAAAGGAGGGAAGGAGGTGCGCATGCGCGACGCAGAGGCGTTCGTAACTGGGCTTACTGGGGGTGCAACAATGCATAAATCGTTGCATCTATTTGTGAGAATAATAATACACTGAAGGCATATTGACACATTTTTGTATTATGCCAAGCCACCTGTGGGCTACGTATATACGGCCTTGGGGAAAAGGAGGGAAGGAGGTGCGCATGCGCGACGCAGAGGCGTTCGTAACTGGGCTTACTGGGGGTGCAACAATGCATAAATCGTTGCATCTATTTGTGAGAATAATAATACACTGAAGGCATATTGACACATTTTTGTATTATGCCAAGCCACCTGTGGGCTACCAGATTCATTGTGATTTCATACCGCCTTTTGGGCTCTGGTATCCTGCTTTGAATATTGTTTTCCACACTTTAAAAGAGCCACAAATATATTTACAATAATAAGAAGGAAAAACCGTCATAAAATGACCACAAATTGACAAAAACATGTTTTGTATTTTTGTTTCAGCTAAGTCATACTTTTGTGTATTTAGTAGTCATATACCTTAAATTCTCTAATGCTTTTGCATTACGACCAATGGGAAGGCCGGATTGTCCTAAGTTAGAATGGCTGACCAATCAAAATCGCATACTGTCCTAAGTTGTGCGTGACGTAGGCTCTTGAAATGTTTATCAAGGTATATTTAATGGAGGTAGGGATGTAAGGATTTTAGTCACGTGACTTCCTCAGTTATTTTGTTTTTGTCATAATATATATTAAACCGCGAGTAGGTAGAAAAAGTCATTTAAACGTCGAGCCGCAGGCGAGACGTTTAAATGATTTTTCTACCTACGAGCGGTTTAATGATTTTATCACGTGCCGTTCGCATTTTTTCACGAGCTTTTCTTAGCAGGGCAATTTTGGTAGGCCAGCTTTTGGCATTTTGAGATGTTGACTTGAGCAGTAGATTAACATGGCCTCTAGATTTCAAAAGCCATATTTTGATTTGATGTCTTTTTTGGATGAAGATGAGGAATCTGATCACGATAAAGTAAATGTAGATGCGCTTAGTGTTTGTTCGAGTCCGTAGTAGCCGGGGCCAGGCGTGTTTCGGTGCTGCAGTATTCCCCGCGCCCAGCTGTCGCTGTTCATGTGTCCGTCACGCCAGCAGCGGCGGATGAGTTTGGCGGCAAACTTGACGGCGGCTTCGGCTCGGCCGTTGGACTGGGCGTAGTGAGGAGAAGAGGTGCGGTGTAGCACGGCCCAGTTTTTCAGGAAGGCCTGGAAGGCGGCTGAGGTGAACTGGGGACCATTGTCGGACCAGAGGACTTCTGGGGCTCCGGCCAGGCAGAAGATGCCACGGAGTTCCCTGATGAGCGTCGAGGCACTGGCGTGTCGGCCGACCGGGCAGACTGTGAGCCACCCGGAGAGAGGGTCGACCGCCACCAGGAAGTATTGGCCGGCGTGTTGACAGAAGTCGGCGCAGAGGTGTTGGAATGGGCGGCTGGCCTGCTCGTGCGTGCGCAGCGTCTCTTTCGGCAGCGATGGCAGTTCCCTCTGGCAGGGCTGGCAGGCCTTGGTGATGTTCTCGATATCGTTGTTCATGTTGGGCCAGAAGACAATCTGGCGGGCTCGACTCTTCGTCTTTTCTTTTCCCTGATGGCTGGCGTGCAGCTCGGCGAGGACGGCTGCGCGCATCGGGCGGGGAATGACGAGCCGGCAACCACACACGACCAGTCCGTCATCGACAGCGAGGCGGTCGTGGACCGGCCAATATGGCCGCAGGAGCGCGGGAAGGTCGGCCTTCTGGGACGGGAAGCCGTCCATCACGGTCTGAAGAAGGATCTGCGCCTCCTCGTCCCGGTCTGCCGCTCGCCGTACCTCATCCAGCCTGAGGTCGGTGCAGAGTTCGCTCGCCTCGCCTGTGATGATTGCGGCGACGGTTGTGGCCGATCTGTCCTCGGCCAGCTCGTCCTCCTCTGTCGGCGGGTCCACCGGTGACCTTGAGAGGGCGTCGGCTGCCAGATGGTCCGTGCCGCGCTGCCACCGAGCAGTGAATGTCATCACCAGCAGTTTCTGCCGCAGGCGCTGGAGGCGCGGGTTTTCAATCTCATCCAGGTTCTTGGAGTTGAGGATTGGCACCAGAGGGCGGTGGTCGGTCAGCACGTCGAACTCGGGGAGCCCACTGAGGAAGAGGCGGCACTTGTGACACCCCCACGCCACCGCCAGCAGCTCCAGCTCGATGGTGGCGTAACGGCTCTCTGCGTCTGTCAGGAACCGGGAGCCGGCCTGGACTGTACGCCATGTGCCATCCAGCTGCTTCTGCTGAAGCAGGAACCCGAGCCCCTTCAGACGGCTCGCGTCGGTCGACAGCAGAGTGGGCCGCGTTTGGTCGAAAAAGGCGAGCGTGCGCACCGATGATAGCGCCGCCCGCGCCTTTTCGAACGCCACCTGGTGACAACTGTCCCAACCGAAGGTTCGTTTGGTGCTCAACAGGTGACGCAGCGGTTCCAGGTGCTCCGCAGTCTCCTCTGAGAACGGGGCCACCTGGTTGACGAGGCCGAAGAAGCCGCGGAGTTCGGTCAGCGTCTGAGGTGTTGGGAACGCTGCGATTGCGTTAGTGAGCGTTGGGTCGGGCAGATATCCGTCTTCTGCCACGATAAAGCCGGCGAACTTGACTTTCTTCCGCTGGTGTTGCGTCTTCGCCGGGTTTAGCGCCACCCCGCGGTCCCGGCATCGAGCCAGGAACTCGCGGACCCGGGCGACGTGTGCGGACTTCGTCTTGCTGTAGATGATGACGTCATCAACGACGCGCTGAACACCGTCCATGTCGATGAAGCACTCATCCATCCGCCTGTTGTAATGTTCGCTGATGGACGAGACGCCGTACGGCGCACGGAGGTACTGATACCTCCCGAAGGGTGTGATGAAGGTCGTCAGATGGCGGGAAGACTCATCCAGAGGGCACTGGTGGTAGCCCTTGGCGGCGTCAAAAACGCTAAACCACTGGGCCTCGGATGCCACGATTGACGCGACGCACTCAGCTGGCGTGCTGGACTGGTACAGCTCCCGTTTCACGGACTGGTTGAGCTTGGATAAATCCACGCACAGACGGATGCCACCGGTTTTCTTGGGTGCCACCACGATTGGGGCGCACCAGTCGGTCGGCTCGACCACTGAGGTGATGATGCCGTCCTGCTCCAGCTTGTCCAACTCCTGACGGAGTGGCTCACGGAGGGATAGCGGAATGCGTCGCGGTGCGCGCACCGCGAATGGAGTGGCGTTCTCTCGAAGGTGGATCTTGAAGTTTTCCCCCGGCATCGCCCGGACGACACCGTCCAGCACGTCTGGAAACTCGTTGAGCGGGCTCTCGACCGAGGCTTTATGTCCGGTGGTGGTTGGTGGCGCTGTAGTCTGCCGAACAGTGGCAGGGGGCAGCACATGTGTCGTCGACGCGGCCGGCAGCGACGGCGGCGGTGGCGGCGTCGGCGGTGACGTCGGCGCCAGCTGGCCGCGGCCAGGCTCGGCGGCGGCGGCGGCGGCGGCGGCGGTTATCGCCCGTGGCGGGGCGGCGCGATGATCGAGTGTCGGCTGACATCGGAGACCGCGCGGGGGAGACTCGGGCGCGCGGCGGCGGCGCCGTGCGGGCGGCGGCGTGGCTGGGAGAACCACGGTGGCGATCTGCTGTGGATAGTCGGTCGGTACCAGACGGAGGGCCCGAGCGGTTTTCCATGAGAGCAGGAGGCAGGGCACCCCTGGAATGATGTGCACCGTGTCGGAGACTGTGACGTCACCCAGGCGGAGATGAATTGGCAGACTGCCACGAGAACGGGCCGTGTGTCCGTCAACGGCGCGAGGGTGGGTCGTCGGTGGCTGGAGATTGTCGTTCATCTCTCCAATGCGATGGGCGAAGTCCAGACCAGCGACGGACACGTCGGCTCCAGTGTCCGGCAGCGCTTCCATCACCGCTGTCCGCAGCCCAGTCACGGACACTCGAACTGTCGGTGCCGATCCACGGAAGGTCGTTGCCAGGGTAACGGCGGAGGCCGACGACTCGTGGGGTGGGCGAGGGCTGCGACACAATCTGGAGATGTGGCCGTGCCGACCGCAGTTGTAGCATGAACGGTCGGCTGCCGGGCAGCGGACCGAGCGGCTGTGGCGGTTGCCGCAGTTACGGCAGGCGGCGGGCAGCGCTGGGGCGACGCCCGTCTGCGGTGCACCGGCCCCCGACAGGCGTCGGGGAGGGGTGGGGCTGCGCGACTGAAATCTGACGCCGCGGCTGCTCTGGGCCCGGCGGTGGGCGCCGCCGCGGTTGGGCTGCGTGATACAGGCGGAGATGGCGTCCGCGTTGCCGCCGGTGATGGTTGTGACGTCACGGGCGGCAGCCTCTTCTGAGCGGCAAATCTGGGTGGCCTGTTGCAGCGACAGGAGTTGTACCGCGCACAGACGCTTAATCGTTGCGGGGTCACGCAGACCAACCACAATCCGGTCACGGATGAGAGAGTCTCTGCAGGTATCGCAGAATCCGCAGTCCCTGCTCAAGTCGCGCAAGCGCGTGGCGAAGTCGTCAAATGATTCGCCGTCGAGTTGTTCACACATGTTGAACGTCCGACGCTGGATGACTTCGTTTACCTGGCCGCGGGCGTAGCATTCCAGGTGCATAAGGACAGCGGACAGGTCATTCCGCTGCACCTCTGGCGTATCAAAGTTCGCCACGATCGTCATTGCCTCATCCGAGAGGCAAGTTCGGAGGATCGCCATCTGTAGGGCTGGTGGCTTGCTAGCCAGTCCAGCCAACATGGCGTAATCGTCCCACCGCTGACGCCACAGCCGGTACGAAGCACCGCGGTCACTAGTCACTTCCAGTCGGTGGGGTTTAGCGTCTCTCGCCATCGCAGCGGACGCAACATTCGGCGCCGGTATCGCTACCGGCTGCACGAGTTCGTCGTCGTCACTGGGTAGTTGCACTGAGGCGGGGTCGATCCCCTCGGACCCTGCCGGCTGCGCCATGTTCGAGTCCGTAGTAGCCGCCAGCTCCACACGCGTCGGCGACTCAGAGAAGACTGTATTTCTCCCGCAGGCGCACTGCCACCTAGCGGAGGACTCGGCTAACCGATCAGACTCACACAGTGTTGATATTAACCAATTCATTGAATCAGCTGTGCCAGCATCAACGAAAAAGAAGACAACGAGTGACATTAACAAACTCAAGTCTTTTTTGCTTATAAAAAAGGAACAGAGGCCACTACAAGACATCCCTGTAGATGAACTAAATCTGTTACTCTGCCAGTTTATTATGGTCCTTGGCAAGGCTGCAAACGAGCCATACGAGACGTCTACGTATCTTGGAATCAGTTGGCGACCGTATAAATTTTATTTAAACGGTCGCCAACCGATTAAATTTTGAGTTATTCGTCGGCACCAAATATTTTGCATTTAGCACGTGAAGCAATGACGGAAGGATTTTTCGGTGCGGGATAATGTGATGGCTATGGCTATGGCTATTGCATAATGGATTTGAAAAACAATGCATATACATTATTTTTGTTTTGGACATCACGACCGCCGAAGCAGATCCCTCCGGTGTGGTTGGGCCATTGACCAAAGGTTGGGCCGCGTACATTGCAATTTAAACTTGCGATCAGTGAAGACCACGAAATAAGTCCCTTGTTAATGGTCTTAACAGCGATTTGACCCTAAACTAACCTAACCTAACCTAACGCCGCCATTAAGTCCGATCGGGTCGGCCTACTACTCGTAGCCATTAATTCCGATCGGGTCTGCCAACCGCTCGTAGTCCGATCGGGTCGGCCTACGATTCACTCGTAGCCATTAAGCCCGAGCGGATCGGCCTAAGATTCGCTCGTAGTCATGAAGTCCGATCGGGTCGGCCTAAGATTCGCTCATAGCCATTAAGAAATAGACAGCCACATAGCCATTATTTTGGGGTCTTCACTGATCGCTAGTTTACATTGAAAATAACGCGGTTTGGCCCAAGGAATCTCAGTCAGCTGATACTCACATAGCTTTAAATGGAGATTTTGCAGATGTTAACAATTATTATTTAGGTACTAAATGACTTTGCAGGCGGAATCATGACCCGGGTATGGATAGAGGATAGAACAAGGTATTTTTTATCACCAAGCGGTAGCTTTTCCCGCCTTATATTTTTCACCAGACGGTCTAAATCACAGCCAACAAATCGCACGCGTTCGGATAGAGCGGTTCTGGAGGTGGTATCACTGGTATCACAATAGGACCTTCAATGTGCGTCGTATTATTTGTTTATTATTTGCATCTAAGGCGGTCTGAAACTCAGCGGCGCAACCAGGGACTCGTCTAACATGTTAACTGGGCGGGGGAGGTAAACACCCAGTCCCGGCCCCAGCCCCCTCCCCTTCCCCCAGTCAAAGCAACATTCAATGCAACTCTGGGCAATGGGGATCCGGCATAACGCGACCCCCTCCCCCGTGAGCACCCCACTGCCCCCCCTCAAATTTATTTAGACGAGTCCCTAGGCACAACCAGGGGGCGGGCTAAGGGAGCACGTATCCCCCTCCCCCGTCACGATAGTCCCCGAAGGCTGGAAGCCGAAGGCACCCCTTTTGAGTTCTTGAGTGCATGTGGCGCCCCTCGAGTCATCAGTGCCGGCGGAACCCCTCTGGATCGGAAATGACGACGCCAACAGCCGCCCCCTTCCCGTGTCTTCTAGTTGCTTGCCTGCTGAGACTGATATGTGCTAGGTAAGCCTGACGGGTACAATGAAGTCAATTATTCAAGACGCACATAAAATCTACAGCCGAAGATTGCTAACGGCCAACTTCCTCGACAAGTTAGTGCAGTCATACGGTTGGAATAATGTATTCGCGTGAACATTCGCCCCGAATGTGCCACTCATTTCACACATATTACAGTAGGTAGAGCGCGACGCCAAACAGAAACGACAGACTCCGGAAGGCGTGGAAGCTGCCAGTGAGGTTCTCTACGCGGTTCATGGCGACATACATGAAGGTCGTCGGCACCACGCCGTTGCTGAGTGTAATAACGTGCCGCCATGTAGCCAGTAGGCACAGCTAGCAGGCAGCCGAGGCGAGCTGTGGTCGAGGCCGGGCCGCACCAAAGCCGGCACCTGCGCCTACACCCACTCCCGAGAGGGCCACACCTCGGCCCAGAGCACCATCGCGCGGTTGACGGCACGCAGCTACAGCAGGTTCGACCGCACCTGGTCCAGCAAGTAGAGCGTATTTGGTACGCGCACCCACTCGGTCTCGCTCCCCAGAGCTCACCCCAGGGCAGGGAGAAATCACCAGGCTCCCCGGCCGCCAGCGCACATAGCCGCGCGAAGGTTGACCGCTTGCCGCCAGCGCACCGACAGCTCGCGCGGCAGCACGGAGCGCGCCGAGCGTAGACAGGCACCCACCGCACTCGAATTCACTGGCGCCGACCATCGGAACCTGTAGCCCGCACCCGAGGAGTGCTCCATGACGATCGTGTCGCAAGCGTCTCGCACAGTGCGGCCACGACTCCCGACAGCAGCGCGGTGGTGTCCTCCGGTGGCGGTGGCTCCAGCGGCCGGCCGCACCGGCGAGAGGGTCGTGTCCAGCCGCGCTTCCGGGGCTCTCCAGCCGCGCCAGACTGCTGCACCGCGGCAGACCGAACGGCGAGTCCGGCGGCGCGCCCGGCCCCAGCGCGCTGATTGCGCCACGCGTTCTCACCACACACTCAGCGTCCGTTAACAGCTGCGTCATCGGCAGCTGACCCCGCTCCGGCAGCACCAGCATCAGATACTCCTGCTGCCCGGAAACGTCTTTGATCAAGAAACCACCCGCCGCCGGTTTCACTCCGTGAGCGCGTCGCGGCTCACACACTGCAAGCAGATCTCAAACCGGATGCCGCAGCCATGTCCAGCCATTAGTCTCAGAGCGCATGGCAATGACACGGCCGGCGGCGTCGACAGAGGCTCGCCGCAGGTTGACACACGGAGCGCGGCCGCGCGACAGCGCAGGTAGACCTTCAAGCGATCGGTACGCAGCGTGCGCGAAGTGTGACTGGGCCGACAGCGTGGGCCGACAGCGGTCGCGGCGGTATCGCAGCACACAGTTGGAGGCTGCCGACAGCAGCGCGGCGGGCACCTGCAGCAGTTGCGGACTTCGCGAGCAGCATGACAGTCCACAAGCCACCGCGCCGCGCTACAGCAGCCCCTCGGGCAAATTTCCTCCGCTTCCGCAAGGCGCGGTCGCTCGGCAGTGGGAGCGCCTCCACCTCCATTGGCTCCTGCGCCGCCTCCACTCGCTCGCAGACGCGGGCCACGACCGCGACGCTCACACTGTCCGGCTCGTCAGCGTCCTGCGGCCGGGCAGCGAGCAGGAAG
The DNA here is from genome assembly GCA_036785665.1 of Chirona hameri. Classification (NCBI taxonomy): domain Eukaryota; kingdom Metazoa; phylum Arthropoda; class Thecostraca; order Balanomorpha; family Balanidae; genus Chirona; species Chirona hameri. Next base: position 847,950 of record JAXIVJ010000009.1, read on the forward strand.
GCAGAGGGAGCGGCGCACACCGGTTGGACCACCGTGCTCCAGGCAACGGCGGGTGCCGCGCTGATCAACAGCAGCCGCACGCGCTGGGGGAGCTGACGGGTCCACGTTACTCCCGAAGCGCGCCCGAATGATACTGAAGTAAGACTCCAGGGCATCCTGGTTCAGGCGCGCCGTAAGGAGAAACGAAAATCCCGTCACCCACCGCATCTCGTCGAACAGCGCGAGCGTGGCGCGGATGGACACCACCACCCCTGCTGGCAGGGCATGGGCTTGCCGCCGAACCACGCCGTCTGGAGCAGCTGGCGGAGTCGCTCCAGCGCACGCTGCTGCCGCTCCTAGTACTGGTCGACTCCGAGGGCGCAGCGGAGAGGCCTGTCGGCGGGAGTTGAGGGTGTGGAAACTTGGTCGAGGATCTCGATGGCCTTTGCCGCCTCCTCTTCGTCCTCAAACAGCTCACGGATGGTGGTGCTGGTGGTGCCACTGAGCAGCTGGGCTGGCAGGTATACCCACCCTCTGTCGGTCCGCGTGCTCCGCCTGAAACGAAAAAGCAAGAAAATTGTCATAAAAGCAAAGGAGCGCGCTGACCGTTTGGATATCATATGCTGTCATGGACCGTCCTAGCTATATTCTGTAACCTGGAAAGTCACACAACATGTTGATTTAATTAAGTTCATTCATATACTCTCTAAGGGGCTAACGCTTTTGTCGGCCAAGAATTGTTAGTGAACTATGCAAGAAATGGTGATAGGTGATATGAAATCAAATTGGGACAGGAACTCAAAGCACGAAAAAAATTCACGCACACACGCACACACGTACGCACGCACGCACACACACACACACGCACGCACACACACGCGCACACACGCATATACAGGGGCGCACACACACGCGCACGCGCGCACAAACACACGCACATACAGGCGCACGCACGCGCACACACAGGCGCACGCACGCGCACACACAGGCACGCACGCACACACAGGCACGCGCGCCAAACGCACGCATGCACATGCACACGCACACACCCACACATACACACGCGCGCGCGCATACACACGCACATACCGGCGCGCACACGCACGCGCGAGCACGCGCGAGCACGCGCGAGCACGCGCGAGCACGCGCGAGCACGCGCGAGCACGCGCGAGCACGCGCGAGCACGCACGCACGCACGCACGCACGCACACACACACGCGCGCGAGCAAACGCACACACGCGCGCGCACGCACACACGCGCACATACATGCGCGCGCACGCACACATACATACACACACGCGCGAGCAAACGCACACGCACACACGCACGCACACACGCGCGCACACACACGCGCACACACACAACAACATACAGGCGCGCACACGCACGCACACACACACACACACGCACGCGCGCGCAAACGCACACACGCACGTACACACACACACGAGCAAACGCAACCGCGCGCACACACACGCACACACGCACATACAGGCGCGCACACGCACGCATACACGCACGCACGCACGAGCAAACGCACACGCACATACAAGCGCACGCACACACACGCACGCACGCACACACAGGCACGCGCGCGCAAACGCACACACGCACGCGCGCGCGAACGCACACACGCACGCGCACACACACACGCACGCGCGCACACACACACACGCACATATCGGCGCGCACACGCACGCGCGCGCAAACGCACACACGCACGCGCACGCAAACGCACACACGCACGCACACGCACGCACACGCACACGCACACGCGCGCACGCACACACAACATACCGGCGCGCACACGCACGCACGCACGCATGCACGCACGCACGCACGCACGCACGCACGCACGCACGCACGCACGCACGCACGCACGCACGCACGCACACACGCATGCACACACATACACACGCGAGCAAACGCACACACGCGCGCACACGCACAGACGCGCGCACGCGCACATACATGCGCGCACACGCACGCACGCACATACACACACGCGCGAGCAAACGCACACGAACACACGTGCGCGCGCACGCACAGACGCGCGCACACACACAACATACAGGCACGCACACGCACGTACGCAAACACACACACAGGCACGCGCGCGCAAACGCACACACGCACTCACACACACACGAGCAAACGCAAGCGCGCGCACACACACACACACGCACATACAGGCGCGCACACGCACGCACGCACGCACGCACGCACACACACCACACACATACACATACACAGGCACGCGCGCGCAAACACACACGCACACGCACGAGAAAACGCACAGGCACGCGCTCACGCACACGCACATACAGGCGCACGCACACGCGCACACACAGGCGCGCGCGCGCGAACGCACACACGCACGCACACACCCACCCACACACGCGCGCGCACACACGCACGCACGCACACACGCACACACGCACACACGCACACACGCACACACACACACACACACTCGCACGCACACACACGTACACGCACATACCGGCGCGAGCACGCGCACACGCACGTACGCACGCACACACACGAGCAAACGCACACACGCACACGCGCGCACACGCACGCGCACGCACGCACGCACACGCACACGCACACAGGCATGCGCGCGCGCACGCACACAGGCATGCGCGCGCAAACGCACACACGCACACACGAGCAAACGCACGCGCGCGCACACACACACACGCACATACAGGCGCGCGCACGCACACACACACGCATACACAGGCACGCGCGCGCAAACACACACGCACGCGCGAGCAAACGCACACGCACGCGCGCGCGCACACGCACACGCACACGCACACGCACACGCACACGCACACGCACACGCACACGCACACACGCACACACACACACACACAGGCGCGCACGCGCACACGCAGTAGGACAGACCGCTGGGAGGCGCTGGCTCGTGGCTGCAGCTCAGTGGAGGCTGGTTGGTGCCGCTGGGAGGTGCTGGCTCGTGGCTGCAGCTCGTTGGAGGCTGGTTGGTACCGCTGGGAGGTGCTGGCTTGTGGCTGCAGCTCGGTGGAGGATGATTGGTGCCGCTGAGAGGTGCTGGCTCGTGACTGCAGCTCGGTGTAGGCTGGTTGGTACCACTGGGAGGTGCTGGCTCGTCGCTGCAGCTCAGTGGAGGCTGGTTGGTGCCGCTGGGAGGTGCTACCTCGTGGCTGCAGCTCAGTGGAGGCTGGCAAAGCTGAAGTCACTCATAAGCTCCAGCCAATCACATCACTGGGATAGTTCAATGTGCATCCCAATAAATGCAATAAACTGGCGCCTACAGTGATATGACATTCCTGCACTAGTCTCATAATCCCCAATATTATTATAAACCTAGATGGTGCCAAGGTCATGATGATGATTAGGGCTTTAGGGTGCCTCAAGGTGCCAAGGTCATGGTGACCAGCAGCAGTGAAAGCCCACCTTGGCCTAACATACCTACCTGCATAGGTATACTTTGGTACAATTAAGGAATAAGGAAACAAAGGTGGTACATTCAATTATTATCAGTGTTATTAATTAATAATATATCTGCATTTTAGAATAACAGCACCCTTCCAGAGGAGCAACAACAATACTGAATATTGTAATGTAAACAATGGGGCTATGAGGCCATAGACTCTTGAGTCTAGCTAGCTGCATCATCAGGGTGATGGAGGCCAAGGCTGCCAGCATCTTCCTGTTGATGGCAATGGCCAGCACTTTTCTAGCCATGGTGCCATGCCAATGTTGCAACACTTGTGACTGGACCACAATAAACCAAAGCTGAAGTCATTCATAAGCTCTAGTCAATTACATCACAGTGTCATGGTTATCTGTAATGTAATGTTAATTATTAATGTTCGCCCCTGTAGCTCAGTTGGGAGAGTGCTGGACTTCTGACCTCACCCAGTAGTGGCAGCCCGGGTTTGGGTCGCTTCAGCGCTTGCTATTTGCCCAACTGGGAATGGCCTGTGGGCCGGTGGCAGCGGCTGCACTCAAGGTCAGGTGACATCAGAGGGCAGGGCGGACCGTGTCCAGGTATGTCAGGAAATCCAAAAACATTCAGACTAACAAACAAACAAAAAATCCACATGTGGGGTCCATGCACATGCTGGTGTTTGTAGCTGCTCATGCTACTGCTCATGTCTGCACGTCTGCATGTCTTGTGGTGTGCTGCTGGGAGCATAAGAAATGTTGCATAACAAGCAATAAAGCTACATGCACAGAAGTCCAAGCAGTTATTTCCTGTGATAGAATACCTCTGACATTCATGCTGCTTGCGTCCACTTCAACCCAGAAAGGTTTGTTCCACCTTCGATACGCCAGGACTGGCCTTTCAACAAGAGCTTTGCAAAGTGACTCAAAGCTGGTTTCAAGAGACGTCCAAGCAGTTGTTTCCTGTGATAGAATACCTCTGACACTTACGCTACTTGCGTCCACCTCAACCCAAAAAGGTTTGTTCCACCTTGGAAATGCCAGGACTGGCCTTTCAACAAGAGCATAAACCATTCTAGGATATCCCGAGGAGCAACAATTACAATTGCAACAACGAATATTTGAATGTCAACAATAGGCTATGATATGGGCCTGTTCAAGTGGCGCCTCTAACCTCCTCTTCAACTTACAACTGTATGTATAATAACATAGGACAGTTACAAGCTGGAGCAACTTGGAGGAAGTTAACGGTGCCACGGGAACAGGCCCGATTCTACCATATTTGAATGAGATGCGCCATATATGAATCCCTTCGCGCTTTTTCCGCGGTTCAAATACATAAAATGAATAAACAAAATAAAATAGCAATGATTTCTGGCCTTTCCTCTGCGCAATGCGTTTCTGGGTACGGGCTTGATGCATTCGCAACTCAGGACGATGCGGCACGCTGATTGGCTGTCGGTCAAGACGGGTCGGGACTGCAACTTAGGACAAACTCGGCCTCTGATTGGCCGAGAGTCCTAAGTTGAGCTGTGTGGAAGATCCGCCGTCACGGAGTTGTGGGCCATAGGGAAGCCCGATTTGCTAGCCGCGACCCTTGAGTGACGTCACTGGGCGTCACTTGGACCGAGCGCCGGGAGCCTGAAAACGTAAACAAAACGGCGGCCATTCGTAAGATTGTGGTATCCTGGGTAGGGTTTGGCTAGGACTTTGGGCGATGTTTTATTTAGGTGCTGTTTTTTTAATGTGATCCTGAAAGTTACTTATATCTGATAGGAATGATTCAACAGTAATGTAACGATCCTGGCTCCCGGAACTTAACTTTGATGGTGCCTTTTGACAAAATTAGTTTAGGTGCCTCCCGAACCGAAGACTAATGTGATGTGGATCAGGATGTGAGAGATTGGTACATTTCTCACCATGGTTCGAATTATCTTAATGTTTGACCATACTTTAACTTTTCACAAGATGCACTCACTGGTTTATATATATAATACCTGGCCAATGCTTTCTGTTCAATTTCTGTACAATCTATAGGTATCTACCAGATTGGTTTCCCAGTCTTATGAAGACAATAGGTAGGAGGTTACTAGCTGTGATGATGGAAAGTGGAAACCCTTGAATGGATACTTGATAGTAGGTTGTTTACCCTTAAGATATTGATAATTATGGTTGTGTCTAGTGTATCTAAATTGTAATTGTGGATGCATTTTTGTTGTCCCTTTTCAGATTACACCACAGTCCACAAGTTAAACATGCCGTCACATTGTCCTATGTCAACCTGTGGATCGTGGGCTGGCAAGAAGCATAAGCGCAAGGAAATGTATCTTGCTTTCTTTCGCTTTCCTAAAGAGAAGATGATCTGGGCAGCATGGGTGCACAAGTGTGCCAGGCCAGTTTAATGGCGAAAATTCTTCTGTCTGCTCTGAGCACTTTGTGGAGGAAGATTATGATGCATCATATAATAAAGATAACTTTAGTTCCTGACACCAAACCGAAGCTCAGAATTGATGCAATCCCTTCTAAAAAATCTTCCAGCATCCATCTCAAGGTATTACACTTTTAGCATCAGCATCAGTAAAATAGTTTGCATCTTCCATTCTTTAAGTACTTGCTTGGGTGCTTGGTTAATTATTGCCTGCATATATAAGGTACCTTTACCATTGTTTGTCATGCTTATTTTACACACTACTTTGTATTGCCATTTGCATTAATTAATGTACAGTTAGTACTTGTAAGCTTTTCAATGTTTCCTGTGTACCATCTATCACTTAGAATCAAGGCAGCAGAATGCTAGGATCATAGATGTCAAATTTAGTTATATAATTGAAAGATTGAGCTGATTGTCTGGATGAGCTGATTGTCTGGTGCATATCTATGTGGTTCTGATGCATATCTTAACCCTCGCCCTAGGGGGGGCTGACTGCCCCCCAAGGTTTTTCTTGAATAACTTTTTACACATGCGGCATATCTTGCTGAAATTTTCAGTAGCTGAGTTTACAACAATTATATGTATGCTGTAAAAATTTAATTTAAATTGGTTAAGTAGATTGGGAGATAATCATGTTTTGATGACGTCATGTTGGTGGAAAAACGATAAATATTTGAAAAATCGTAGAAAACAGAGTTTTGAAGCAAATTGCAAACGCAATTCACCAAAGATATAACATGTAATTCTCTTTAAAATGGTAATCTCGGATTTCTGATTTTTTTGGTGTTTTGACCCCTAAAATAAAAATACAATGATTTTTTGTCTTCAAATCACCACAAATCAAAATTTTCAAAGATGTTAGAAAAACCGGAATATATGTGAGAGAACTGAGTATGGACAATACCCAAACCAAATTTCAAAGCAATATTTCCATTTTTGACTGAGTGATGGCTCCATAAGTGTAAGAAACTCATGACGTCATTTTTTTAAAATAACTTCTTTTTTTTACCAGATACGAACAAATTATTATCTTTTCTGTATTTCTGAGACAAAACTGGTCTAGGAACACGCATTTTTATTTACATTTACCAATTTTGAATTTTGAGGTTTTCTGACAACAAAATCGCTGTTCTGGACGTGGTCGATCGAGGTCATTCACTTGACCTGGAAGGTCACTCGTTGACCCGAAACCTAAAAAAGGCATACCGTTAGATTCCAAACATGACAGGCAACATGTTGGTTCTTACCGCGTTGCTCTATGTTGCTTGGTTTGGAAGTTAACCGGGGGTCTTTTTAGGACCCCCCGTAGGGCGAAGGTGAAACACCTCCAGTAGGGCGAGGGTTAACATGAATTTTGACATAGTATGTAATATGTATTGATTGTCTTGGAAGAGATTGGTGTTTGCCAATTCAATAAATATTTGCTTGTGTGTCACACAATACAAATTTGATGTAGAGTAATAGCCTATAATTGGAGGTGTCAAAGAAAGGTGATATGTTTTGTCACACCATATTGAAATTAGTGCATATAGCTACATCCCTGCATTTATTTACCAATGTGTTGCATATCTACAGGAAGACAGACAACTCAGTGGAGGCGTGCCGCACTCTGGTGTCAGTGGAGGCGAGCTGGACTCCGTCGACAGTGGAGGCGTGCCGGACTCTGGTGTCAGTGGAGGCGTACCGGACTCTGGAGGCAGTGGAGTCACGCCGGTCTTTGGTGGCAGTGGAGTCGTGGCCGGACTCAGGTGGCAGTGGAGGCGTGCTGGACTCCGTCGGCAGTGGAGGCGTGCTGGACTCCGTCGGCAGTGGAGGCGTGCTGGACTCCGTCGGCAGTGGAGGCGTGCCGGACTCTGGTGGCAGTGGAGGCGTACCGGACTCTGGTGCCAGTGGAGGCGTGCTGGACTCCGTCGGTAGTGGAGGCGTGTCGGACTCTGGACTCTGGAGGCAGTGGAGGCGTGCCGGACTCTGGTGGCAGTGGATGCGTGTCGGTCTCTGGTGGCAGTGGAGGCGTGCCGGACTATGGTGGCAGTGGAGGCGTGCCGGACTCTGGTGGCAGTGGAGGCGTACCGGACTCTGGTGCCAGTGCAGGCGTGCTGGACTCCGTCGGCAGTGGAGGCGTGCCGGACTCTGGAGGTAGTGGAGGCGTGCCGGACTCTGGTGGCAGTGGATGCGTGCCGGACTCTGGTGGCAGTGGAGGCGTGCCGGACTCGGGTGGCAGTGTCGCCTCCACCTGCGGCTCAGGTAGTTGAATGCCGCTCGCGCTGAGATCAAGACACAGGAAAGAGCAGCGAACCAGGTTCGCCAGCACAGCCGTTGCTCCGAGTGATCTGGCGGAGCTCCAAGTCGTTGCTGACCTGTCACCATCTGTCGCTAAACGGCCGCTGCGCAACCGCATACAGACCGCTGTCCTGGCGTCTTCTTCCGCCGCCCTGCCGCTGCCCTGTCGCTGCCATGGCGTCGTCTTCCGCCGCCCCGCCGCTGTCCTTCCGTAGCCCGGCCGCCGCCGCTGGCGAGTGAGCGGACGTCTTCGCAAAGGAGGCCAGCGCCCTCCTCCAACAATACACGCCCATCGACGTCGCCACCACCCAGAAGGCCGTCTCCCGATCCGCCACCTCCACCTGGCAGCGATCATGGCCTGGCGGGCGGTACAAGGATCATGAAATCCGCCAGCGGGGCCCGGTCGGCGACGGCGACCGTCTCGCTACGGTGGACATCCGGCAGCTCCGAGCCGGGCACTGGAGCGACTCGGAGCAGTACTTCCACCGGATCGGCCGCCGACCTACGCTCGGCTGAGGGCAGTGCAGCACCGAGGGATGTCCCGCCGCCCCGTGCCGGCTATGCAGAGAAGTGGCTGACACACCGCGGCACGTGCTGTAGCGGTGCCAGTGTCCTGAATTTCACAAATATGAGTGGAAAGCCACACCCAAATAAACTTTTTTTGTCACGTCACTTGCCATCGAAACGACGTCACTAGCGATCGAGCTAAATAGTATTAAAAACAAGTCACGTTTTTAACACACGCTTAGTTTTCAATTATCGGAACAGCTATTTTTTGTTAAATATACAACAAACTGACTGCCCGAAGCATCCATTTTGGGTTATTATCATACAAATTTGAACCTCAATATCCACCTCCTTCTGGAATAGTGACGTCCTCTCAGCATTCATCACACTCTTGCAAAAAAAAACAATTTCAGGACACTGGCTCGGTGCCCCGCCCTGGTCAGAGCTCGCCTCCGGCACCTGGGCGTCATCCACCCGGACCCGACTACCCTGCGCGATGACGGTGTGGTGGCGGCCTTGACCGCCGGATTCCGCGCCCAACTGAGCCGCAATGGCTACACCCGGGATGCGAGCCGGAGGGAGTAACGAACGAACGAACGAGAGTTGTATTCTGGCATGTCGCTGTCCGCCGCCGAAGGATGTGGCGAGATTGGCACTCTCGCCTCTCTGGTCTGCCGCTGTTGGCATCGAGGTAGGGGGGCGAGAACGACAATGCCGTGCCGGGTGTGCCACAGTATGTTGCTTTGTGTCGCTGTGTGCCGCTGTCGGGTGGGGGTGGGGGGCGAGAGCGGCACTCTGACCTGCCTCTGTCTACTGCTTTGTGCCACTGCGTGACTGTCTGCCTCTGTGTGTGACTGTCTGCCGCTGTGTGCCACTGAGGGCGGAGGCGAAGAGCCGCACTCAGCCCTGCTGCTGTCTGCTGCTGTCTTGACACAAGCTCTGTTTACCGTAACTAAACACACCCCTGTCTGTCTGAGAAGGCTCACAGTCTGTCATGGCACTCGGAGGGGTGTCACAACCCGTCGGGAAACTATGTGAGACGTGCTGGCCACCTTGAGCAATGTTGCAAAATACATATTCTTGTGTCGGAATATGGACAGCTGATTAAACGAACCGTAGCTTGATGATTCGTAAAAAAATGTATCACATATCGAATGAGGACAGTTTGTTGAAGTACGGATGTACCACACCAAATTACATCCCACGAACTAGATTTGGCGGCCGACCGATACTTGGCTCCACGAGCGGGACGCGGGTGAAGAGACGCCCAGTGACGTCACACAGCGGTCGGTGCAGAATGTAAAATCGCCTGGTGACGCTACCTTCTTATAGGGCCTTGGATGACACCCCCTGAGTTGTCCAAAGAAGGCTGAGTTGTGATGTGGTGAAGTGGATAATTCGAGCTATCGTTTTTAAATATTACCCCATCTCCATTCTAAAAAAAGACGTTACCCCTGTTTGGTACCGTCTGATCCCTGCCAATTGGCGTGACCCTGAACATGTTTGATACCTACCAAAGCCAAAGGGCAAGAGGAGTCTGAAGACTACACTCACCCGGAACTCGGAAGCTGGACACCAGCCAAAAAGCTCAAACATTCCTTGTAATTTAAGTTCAAGAAGACGCATTGAAACAAAGACTGTCAGGATGAGTTCATTTGCAGAGTTGGGAGTGGAAGATGTCTTCAAGTTTGCAAATGTCACAACTGAAGAGGGTGGATGGTTGGTGGTGAGCGCTGTAGATGGGCAGGATCGAGATGTAGTGACTGATGCTGTTTCATTCACATCAGCTTTTGACAGCAACTATGAGAGATTTATCACAGAAGATGATTTGCAAGATATTGAAAGGGACCTTTACCCAGAAGATGTTGTACGTCTACTGTTTCTGGCTGTCGATGACACACCTGCTCTTGTGCTGCAAAAGTGTCTTGTCAAGATGAGCCATGACCAAAGCAGCCAAAAGAAGATGGTTGACTCTTTCTCTGAATGGGCTCGTATCGTTTCAGTAGAACGTAGCTGGAAGGCACTGTTCTTGGAAAGCTTGGCAGTTATTGGGCACTCAGAGATTCTTGACTGTTTGGGATGTGACGAGTCTGAGATCAGAAAACTTCAGAAGCCAGTCCATCTGTCTTCTCTCAAGGTATACCAAAACAGTTGAAGCATGGTTGTCAGCATTTATTTACAAGTCACTACCTTCTTTACAAAATATTTTGTTGTATAATATGCATATCAAATGATAGAGAATTTCCTAATTAGTACATTTAAGTTGTAAAGAAACAGTTCCATTCACAATAATGACATCAAATTGTAATATTTAAAATATCTTGCCTCCATGCACCACCGCCAGGCGATTGTTTACCCGACTGATGTCAGCTGACTGCCCCGGTCTGGCCCAGCTTGATGGTGATTGGTTGATTCAAGGTCGAGTGATCATCCAAATATGGAAATAAGTGCCAATGAATGGCCTGGAGAATAAATAATTTACCGTGAATAAATATAGTGCTCCACTAAACCCTATCACGCTTTCACTAAACCTCCGTTCCTGGCGGAGCGCAGGACTTGTATTTTAGACCGAAGGTCAGCTTTTCCAGCGGCCGCCACCACAACATGACCTTGCATGTCAAATAATTATCGATGAAAAATGTATTCTCGATCATGAATATTCATCCGCAGGCAACAAGAAACAGTAAACAAACATAACAGTGGTGGAAGTGGTGCAGCGGTGGGTCTCCTAGAAAGTAAGATTTTATGAAGTTGTGACATCACTTTTAGCGTGAATGGGGTGCGATAAGTGATGTATAATTAATTTAAAATGTATTCATTAATGCAATGTTCAATTTTGCAAACATCTTTTATGTCTTTTATGTCTTATCTAAAATGCTTGGTTAAAATCTCCACAATGACCTGATTGTCTAATCAGTCCAGTATTTTCACCTTGTTACTTGGTTGCTTCTCTGTTGGTTGGTTTACTCGGGCATATTTTGCTTAACAAACAGCTGAATCTGTGACATCATAGCCAGGCTGCAGTGAACGCCTCTATACTTGTATCAAGGTCAGTCAGCTTGCATGTAAACAAAGTTTGGTGACAGGTGAGGCAACTAGCGGATCCAGGGGGCCATGGCCCCCCAAAACACCTGAAATCTGAGCAAAATTGACACATTTTCTGATATAGAAGAAAATCTAAGCAACTTTTACTAAGGAAAGTTTGTTTTAAATCACCTATCAATGCATAAGCAAGCAAAATCTGATGAGTTTTCAGAATTGTGTGAGACTTTTTAGAATTTGGCCCCCCAAACCACCATTCTGGATTTGCCAATGGGTGAGGCGACAAGTGGAAAGATTTTAATTATTGCAGTTAGAATTAGTTATAGTGCAAAATGTCTGGGAAGACAGCCATAGTTACCCAGTATGCAAAACGTGGTAAGTTTACTAATAGCTATTAGTAACTATTAGTTACTAAATGTGATATTTTCTATCAATTGGTAGGTATATTATATGGATTAACTAATAGCTAAGGGTGGGACCCCTGCCAGTACAGCCTCTCTGTTGGTTTTCTTTAAAAAATTGGTGCTTGATAGCCTCAACACGCTGAAGCGCCCCCCCCCAAAAAAAAAACCCACAAAAAACACATGTTTTTTCTAAAATTGCAGGTTTCTCATTTCTTCTTGATTATCCAGATTTTAACATTATTTTTTTGAACAACCATTTCATAGATCAATCCTGTCAATCTGTCAATTTATAGGTATTACTAGTGAGGGCTGATGATTGTGTGTCTTATTCCATTAAAGATGTACCTACCTTATTTTATACCCATAGCAAGCAGAAACAGATTTAGTGGATGTTCTCGCCAATTGGAGCAAGTTTATAATAATAATAATAATAATATTTATTTTGCTCACATAGTGTGGTACATAACAATCATTCATTCATCACACAGGCTCCGCTTCTATCTGTCTTTCTGCAACTATGCAGTTGAACAAAGTCCTAAACATATTCTGTATGGCAGCTTTGAGCTTTTCCTGTTGATGCTAGGTCTAGATGCATGATACCATAATCCTGTCTTAGCTGATAATGATTGGCAGCAAGGAGTCCATTACCCCCATTGACATTGAGTGTATATACTGATATGCAAAACGTGGCAAGTATGTATTGACTGTAAACAATGACAATGCTGGAATGTCCTGACAACAAACTTTTCATGCTATTGGCATTCTTCAGTTCATCAGTATTGTCTATATCACCAATAGCATGAAAAGTGGTGTTAGGAGGTGTCGGGCATTACAGTTTGTTTGTTTGCTTGTTTGTTGGGGTTTTAGGGTGTGCCAACTTCTAAGGTCATTTTGTGCCCACAGGCATTACAGTTGTTTACCCTATGTCTATATGTGTATATTTGTGGGTACTGTTGTGATGATTCAAGTTTCTGCACTCCTGTTGAGAATGAAATGTTGAAAATCAACAATGACAACAATATTTGATAAATTGCATGTTTTACTTGACCAGCCTGACTTATTTTTACTGTTGTCTATTCTCAATTGTTCCCAATCAATCTACAGCAAACATTCCAATATCAGCTGGCATTGGCAGAACACAAATATTTAAGAGGTTGCTACAGTGCAAGACTGTCATAATAGTATATATCTTCATGTGGTGTATTTGTATTTCCCCTCAATTGCTTCAAATTTTTAGGGGCCAGTTGCTCCAGTTGATCTGGGGCCTTCCCGTCGGATCGTCGGCAACGGGTGGTAGTTCGGGGGTGCCACTCACAGTGGGTCCCCGTCACCAGTGGGGTCCCCCAAGGTTCAGTACTCGGGCCGTTCCTCTTCCTAATCTACATTAACGACATACCTGATGTAGTGAACTTGTCAATCAAGATCTTTGCGGATGCCACGAAGGTGTATCGCAGCATTGCTTCTCCGGACGACGTAGTAGAGTTGCAACGTGACATCGACGCAATCGCCAGATGGTCCGACCGGTGGCAGTTCGCATTCAACGAGGCAAAGTGTGCAACTCGCACGTCGTCGGTCCCAGGAACCCAGAGTATTCCTATGCAATGAGAGACACCCTTCTTGCTTCCTCTTCTGCCGAGAGGGATTTGGGCTTATACGTTGACCCAGAACTGAAGTTCAGAAGGCAAGCATCGTCGGCTGTCAAAAGGCACCCATATTCTGTACCTGATCCGTAGATCATTCTTGAACATCATGATCTGCAGATCATTCTTGAACATCATGATCCGTAGATCATTCTTGAACATCAACTAGCACAAGGTTCACTACATCAGGGACCCGTGCTGTTCAAGATACTCGTCAGACCGCATCTCGAGTACGGGAACTTGATCTGGAGCCCGTTCAACTGCGCGGATCAGAAACTGGTGGAGCGGGTGCAACGGCGCGCAACTAGAATGGTGGAGAGCATCAGGGATAAGCCGTACCCAGATAGACTGAAGTACCTGAGGCTTCCGTCCCTGCACCATCGAAGGCGTCGTGGCGACATGATTGGCATATACCAGATGCTTCACTCTGGGCTCAATATCGACCAAGAGGATTTCGTTACCCTAGCCTCGACGAGGACAAACCGAGGTCATCCCTGGAAACTTGTTAAGCCGCATGCGTCGTCAAGAACTCTAAGACATGTCCTCAGCGTCTGCGCCATCAACGACTGGAACTCGCTCCCCGTCGGTTGTGCAGGCCTCGTCCCTCAACCTTTTCAAATCCCGACTTGACCGACACTGGGCCCTCATCATGTACCAAATTCCTACCCAGGACTGAGCCTTGATCCCAAGTAACGAGCTCGACGAGAACGGGACCTACAGGCATGTGCTTTTCAAAATTCCCGAGGGTGGAAGGTAAGGGTATTAAACTTGCAATCTTTAATCTTTCTTTCTATGTTTGCATATAGTGGCATTGCATGATTGCGACCTTCCAACAATTAGGGATGGGGGCAACATTTTCAGGGTGATTCTTTCCGTTTGGCAGTATAGCGCCCTAGGCCTAATGTGAAATTCTTAAGAAGTTGGGACATTTCCCCCTGTCCTTCCTGGTTTTGACACACATGTGTATGGTACCGAGCAGTCGGCACGTGTAATGCGCTGCCATCAGCCGTGAAAGCTGCTCCGTCCAGGTGCGAATTTGTAGCCGCATTGGCAATAACCGAATGAGTGACGTGAGCGAGTGCCTCCAAATAGTGCCTATGCAAACTGTATTGTGTCGTGTAAAACAAATGTCCTTACCACATGTACTGTACAGGAGCCGTAATAGCCACGTTGTGGATGGTTTCCTAAATAAATGACGAATAGCAATGCCAGCTGATATTTATTGAAATAATTTTGACAGCTCTGACCATATCAATACTAGCAATAATTTACCTATGCTGTCATTGAGATACATTCTGTTGCAGGTTTCTCTGAACCACGTGTGTTGCAGCCTGAAGCTGAGGGAGATGAACGATCTGATCCAGTATGTATCGCAGCATCACCTGTCAGGCCGTCCAGTCGTGAACTTCCCTGATGGAATCATCATCAAACAGCTGCTGGAGCTATACATCTTGTACTGGATGCAAGAGGGCATCATGGACCTGATGAACCTGTCTGTGCTGGTTGAGGCACTGGAGCACATTGGTCGACCTGAGCTGAAGAATGTGCTGATTGGCCAGGCCTCGCCCTCCTCCTCCTTCTCAACATCCACCTCTTTCCCCTCGACTGGCGAGCACAGCAAGGTGGTGAGCCTGCCATCCCTAGCAGGAGTTCCTGCCTCCTTCGTGTACCCGAATGACAAAGGTGTATGCGTCATCTTCAACCAGGAGCAGTTCAAGTGTCTGCATCCTGCATGCGGTCTCAACAATCTGCCGAACCACGGCCTGCGGCTCGGGTCGTCTATGGACGGCCAGAACCTGCATAAGGTCTTCGGCAACTTCCAGTGCCGCACGAAAATCTTCAAGGACGTGAAGGGCTCGCAAATCGAAACGTGCCTGAGGAGTCTGGCTATGGCACACGACCTGGAGCAGTTTGACTTCCTCGTGGTGTGCTTCCTCTCGCACGGCGGCACCGACGACGGCGGCCGCCAGTTCATCTACAGCTCCGACTGCGTACAGCTCTTCATCGACGACCTCATCAGCCCGTTCGAGGGCGACAAGTGTCGCAGCATGCGCGGCAAGATGAAGATGATCATCACACAGTCGTGCCAGGGCCAGGGCATGCTACAGCCTCTGCAGGCGGACGGGCCCTCGGACTCGACTCAGCCCTCGACGTCTTCGTCGCGGCCACGTGGCGCCACCTCCCAGTCTGATTTCCTGTTCTGCCAGGCCACCACGCCGGGCCACAAGGCGTACCGGGACCCGCGGCGTGGCTCCTTCTACATCATGCGCCTGTGTGAGGTGCTCGAGAGCCGCGGCCACCTCGAGGAGGTCTCGCTCTGCATCAAGGACGTGCACAAGCTGTTAATCGAGCAGCCGATTCAGCTGGGCGAGGATCGGCTAGAGTGCGGCATCCAGCCGCAGATGGTCGACCGCACCCAGGGCCGGTTTCGCTTCAAGCGCAGGGCCGAGCTTGTGCAGCCACAGTCCGGGTAGACGCCAGATCCACCGCTGAGCCGGACCCAGGCCATACCGGTGTTCGATCACCGAGCTGCTGCTGCAAACTCGTGGAGTTTGTGGACTCGCGGCCCTCGGACCGGCGGACGCGGCCCGAGGTGGACCCAGTGAGCAGCCCGTGGCGGTGTGGGTGGTCGGAGATGAGAGGACCGGCAGAAGTGACGTGACGGAGTGTCATAGTGACGTGCTACTGACTTCCGGCCAGAAACGAGGGAGCTTGTTATGTAGTCAAGTAAGGAATACGCGCGCTCTTCCGGCGGTTGCCTTTTTTGCGATTGCAGCTGTGATATACGTCAGTGCTATGTTTATAGGCAGCGCGCTTATTGACTACCGAGAGCCGATTATGATCGCGGATGTGAACTTCCATATGCGTATGTTTAGTCATCTTATAGCTGCGTCGCCGCGTGTTCGGGGAAATCCAAGTCGAATAATTCACCTGAACGCTGTCTCCGAATGTATGAAGTCTGAACATAACGCTTGGGTGCCATCGAAACATGTAGTTAGGTTGATATTTAGATATTGTCCCGATTCCGATGTGGGCGAACTGTGACTGTTGAGGCCTTATTGGCGTTACGGCTCGGGACTTGACCGCTGTTGTACCTACATCGGTCGTCTTGCCATGTTTATACTGTGAATCATACATGTGACGTTCGCTTCCCCGCTGCTGAGATAGTGTGTTCTGTATGTGTATATTGTCCCGTATGCCGGGGTGATACGCCTGTAGTTTGTCTCGATATAGCTTACGTATCAATGTTGCAGGGTAATTGTTGCGCACTAAAGCTATTTTTATAACATGAAAACAATGTTTTGAATACAATTTGTACGATTAGAGGGTTGTTAACACGGCCGTTTCCTCGTCTCTGTTGCAGGTTTTCGAGCGAGTCAGTGTTGTTGGTGGCTTCAGAAACAGCTGGCTGGTTAGTTGAAATGCAATACCAGCGGGCGAAACCGTACAGTCTATATTTTTTATCTCCAAAAGTATGGACAATTTGCATGGGAAAGCAAGACACAGTACATACATAGATGAAGTGCTGCGAAATGCACGTAGAACCGTACAGCTTGCGGCGATGCCATATTACAGTTGACAGGCACGTGCGTTAATGTGAAATAACTGGCTGGCACCGTACAGGAAAACATCACAGCCGTCGGTGTTTCACAATGACGGTGACTGCATGTTCCAGATTGCGGCCCGCGGTCTGTTCCATGACTAGCCGTCTGAGCGGTGAGCCAAGCGGGTCTCGCTGCGCCGCAGTCTCAAGAAGTCGGTGAGCAGCGCGTTCTTATCTGCCTTTGCTTCCGTCCCCCTCTCCGTCCGCCGCGCCGGCCGGACAGCCGCTCCGCCACCGACTGTGCACCCACGCTGCGATAGCACTGCACGTTATGACGTTGCTCCCCGCCCCGCCCCGCCGTGGCGGGACCGCCCGGTCAGCCGCAGGGCGGCCGCGGAGTGTGCAGCACGATACTGCGCTGGATCGCCGCCATCCAGTCCCGCATCGTCTGCTCCGTATCGGCACACATACGGAACGTGGTGTGATGCCCGGCCGTGGTGCCGACGCCCACCGTCGCCCTCTTCCAGGCCCTGATAGTGTTTCGCCGCCCGCTGGCGGTGCCGCCCGGCACGTACAGCTCGAAGCAGTTGACCTTGTCGGGGTCGTGGACGGCGCGGAGCTGGAGGGTTTCCAGCGGAACGGACCCGAGCGCCGCCCGGTCGGTGCGGGTCCTGAAGTAGAAGAGGCAGTTGTGCTGAAGGATGAACCAGCGCAGTTTCCAGGTCTTCACTCTGCCTCCCTGCTTGTGAAGCCAGCCCTCGCGGTATGGTCGGTTGGGCGTGCGGGTTGGGTCGCTCTGGCTGCCCGCCGCGGCAGGGGTGCGTTCAGATCGCCCAGTGGTGTTCTCAGTCACCAGACGGTCACACGACTGTGCATCGTGAGGGCTCCCGCTCTCCACCCCGTCACAGTGGTGCACGGGTGACTTCTGAGCACCGGTGCCACCCAGCACGATGTTTAGCATCAGCATCGCGTAATCGCACACATCCGGCACGTCCGCCTGCTCAAACATTTCCGGATTCAGGCGACAGTAATGCTCGGCAAAACACCGCGGGATCCGCGCTGCCCGCTCTCCATCGCCGGGCAGCTGGAGCCGTTCCAGAAGCTTCCTTAGCGCCGGCAGCAGCAGCAGTCCAGCCAGCTCGGTCTGACACACGTACGCCGTCAGCACGGCCTGACTGAAGTCGCGCCGGTTGCTCAGGTAGTCGCCGATGGCGGCGGCGTTGAGGCACGGGCTGGAGTGCAGCAGCCGCGCTACCTGGTCGGGGTCGCTCCGCAGCAGACCGTGCTGCATCAGGTAGGCGATGCCGACCGTCGGATTCGAGTTGAACTTGTGGCAGCCGGCAGCCATCAGGCGCTGCCTCGCCAGTCCGGTCGGCGCCGTCCGAGGGAGCGTCATGGCTGCTTCTGGTGGTGATGTCCGTGCTCCTTGGGGCGCCGCGTGGCATCTGCTGGTGGATGCTAGGCTGGACTGGCTCCGGAACGTGTCGAAGCGTTCGGGAGGCGGGACAGCGCAGCTTCCGCTCCGGCAAACGACTTCTGGATCCCGGAAGTCCATGTGATCGAAGTCTCGGGACGTTCTTTGACGGTGAGTGGTGTGGCCCACCTAGCTGTGACTCGACCATGGCTTCCTGGGCAGAATGGCAAGAGGCCGTGACAGTGCATAGTCCTGTATCTGGCGCGGCGACTCCAGCCGGTGCAAACGCGGGTTGTTCTCGGCCGACATCACGATCCACAGCGAAGAACACTAGTGGCGCGTGCCATGTGAACGTGAGCGAAACGGCAGCTCGCAGCCTTCTTAATTGATTCTGTCGACTCGGAGTCACTTGAGGGATGCCTTCAAAACACAGCCACCAAATATTTGTTGTTTTCTGATGATCACACGTTGACACAGTCGCACTCGCATAACGTCAGCGCCCGACCAACCACGCGTACCACATTCACCACGTAATCAATCGAAGCAAGACGGGCGAAACGTGCAAGAACACCAGTCACGTCGGTCATACTGACGTTTTGTAAAACATACTCTGTACTGACCGGACGATGTCAGATAAGACACGGATCTGTGTCCTGGTGGGGATGTCCATGCTCCAGTGACCCAGTGTCGTGAACGGGAGGCGATGTGCAGGGGCGCAACCACATCCACAAAAGTGGTACGGACACATTGGCGTTGGGGGGGGGGGGGGCATCGCCCAAGGGGGCGCTATCGCCAAAAAGCGCAATTATATCACAAATGTGTCATTTTAGATGTAAGTAGTTGCATGTACCTGTAATCTACTGTAGTACTGAAAATAATGTCTACATCCCCATAATCAATATGAGATGAATAATATACTTTCATGGAATCGAGCAAAGCTGCGGCGAGCAGTGCAGCAACACACCGTTCGACGGCCGGTCCGGCGCGTGTGCACGCCGGCGTATATCTATCTATCTATCTATCTATCTATCTATCTATCTATCTATCTATCTATCTATCTATCTATCTATCTATCTATCTATCTATATATATATATATATATATATACATATATACATATATACATATATACATATATACATATATACATATATACATATATACATATATACATATATACATATATACATATATACATATATACATATATACATATATACATATATACATATATACAGACATGCATACATGCATGCATACATACATACATACATACATACATACATACATGCATGCATGCATGCATGCATGCATACATACATACATACATACATACATACATACATACATACATACATACATACATACATACATACATACATACATACATACATACATACATACATACATACATACATACATACATACATACATACATACATACATACATACATACATACATACATACATACATACATACATACATACATACATACATACATACATACATACATACATACATACTGTCACAAACCGGACTGCGTGTATTCGTCCAAACTCAACGGTCATTCGAATACACACTAAAATGCAGACAGTACACACTAATGAGCAGACAGTTTAGAAGGGACCCAAATACTAAATACAAAGATACCACATCTCCTCCCTCCTAAATCAAACTACCATCAGATTTGAACCATCAAACTACCATCAGATTTGAACCAAATTACATTGCTGAGTTCGACGCATATCTTCACTTACATACCATCAAACATAGCTTGAGTGATTACAGGCAAGTTTCAGTTCTGCAACACGAGTTACAATTTACAAGACAATAATTTACCATACCAACGTTCCAAGCAGAAGACACGAGAAACAGTTCCTTCCAACTGAAGTGAACTCATCTGTACCAAGGTTTACCTCACACTTTGACACATGACACTTTTGACATAGTCCTGATATTTACAAGGTAAATTCACCTTACGACCACTCCTGGTCGTCGCTGAACCAGGCGTAGCCATCGACGTTGGCTCGTCCGCCTCGACTCGGTCCCTGCAGCGAGGCGTCTCGGCGCCTCGCGGCTGCTCCTCCGGTCCCGTCTCTCGAGGCGTCTCGGCACCCCGCGGCTGCTGTCGTTTCTCCGTCCCGCGAGGCGTCTCGGCACCTCGCGGCTGCTCCTCCGGTCCCGTCTCGCGAGGCGTCTCGGCACCCCGCGGCTGCTGTTGTCCTGTTCGGCGAGGCGTCTCGGCGCCTGCCGGCTGCTCTCCTCGCTCCTCCTCGGCCGCTGTCTCCGTTGAGGAGCGCGGCGTTTGAGTTGAGCGGCGCGGCGCTTGCTCCTCCGCGCTCGATGAAGGTGTCTCTGCCGTGGTGTTCTGCGCTCCTGTGCTGCGTGTCTCCGGTGCTGTGGACCCTGAAGCACCCGCCAGACTCGCTGCGTCATACGAACCGGTGCTATGCTGCATCCTGACCTTTGGCGCTCTGTTGCTGTCTTCTTCCTTGCTGTCGCTTGGAAGGAGTTGTCCGGCGTGGCGGGACCACACCAGTCCGTCCACGGTCACCGTGTACGACACCGGACCGGTACGGCCTACCACTCTCCCTCTCTTCCACTTGGCTCCTCCAGCGTAGTTTCGCACGAGGACTGCTGCGCCGACTGTGAACTCTGGGAACTGTCTCGCTTTTCCCATCTGGCTGGCTTGGGCGTTCAGCACTTTTGCTGCTGGATTTGGTCGCAGCAGGTCCATCCTCGTTCTGACCCGTCGGCCCAGCAGCGCCTCGGCCGGCGCCACTCCTGTGGTTGCGTGCTCCGTGTTCCGGTACTTCATCAGGAACGACCCCAGCAGTGCTTCTACAGGTCGGCCGTCTCCTGTGGTCATAGCCGCCTTCAGGCTGTTCTTCATGGTCTGAACCATCCGCTCAGCCAAACCGTTTGACTGCGGTCGATACGGTGCCACTCTGATATGTTTGATGCCCAGCTTCTCCATGAAGTTTTCAAACTCCTGGGACGTCAGCTGCGGTCCATTGTCAGAGACCAGTTGGATCGGGATGCCAAACCGAGCAAATATGCTGGTCAGCTCCCTTATGGTTGCACCGGCCGTGATGTCCCTCATCGGCACGATTTCTGGCCATTTCGAGTGGCTGTCCACCAACACGAGGAAATACCTCCCTCGCATTGGGCCTGCGAAGTCCAGGTGAACCCGCTCCCAGGGATTTTTGGTGTGCTCCCATGGGTGCAGGAACACTGACGGTCTTTCGCTCCTCGTTTCTTGACATCCTGCGCATTGCTTTACCTGATCTTCAACGTCCTTGTCGACCTTTGGCCACCACACGTAGCTTCTGGCGAGCATCTTCATCCTGGTGATGCCCGGATGGCTGTCATGCAGCTCCTCCAGCACTCTGTTCTGTAGCGTTTTGGGGATGATGACTCTCGCACCCCAGAGCAGACATCCGTTGGTGATGGACAGCTCTTCCTTCTTGCTGCTGAAGGCTTGCAGTTCTCCAGATAGTCTTGCTGGCCATCCCATCCTCACATACTGGCATACCTCTGACAACAGCACATCCCTGCTTGTCGCCTGCTTGATTTTGTCTGCGGTGAGTGGTTGGAGCTTCTCCATGTTCTCCAGGAAGCAGACCGTCGCTTCGTCTTGTCTGTGCACACCTTTGGTGTAGGGGAGGCGCGACAAGAAGTCCGCCATCGGGATCTCCTCCGACCTCCGGTACTCCACGTCGTACGTGTACGCCGCCAGGATCAGAGCCCATCTCTGAAGCCTAGCAGCAGCGAGGGCTGGGAACTGCGTCTTGGGCCCCAGGATAGAGGACAGCGGCTTGTTATCGGTGACTAGGGTGAACCGACGACCCCACAAGTACTGCCTGAACCTGGTGACCCCGAAGATTACCGCTAGACCCTCTCTCTCGATTTGCGAGTAGTTTCGCTCCGCCTTTGTCAGCGTTCTTGATGCGAACCTCACTGGTCGTTCTTCACCGTCTTGGCCTTTTTGCACCAGCAC
Organism: Chirona hameri; assembly: GCA_036785665.1. Lineage (NCBI taxonomy): Eukaryota > Metazoa > Arthropoda > Thecostraca > Balanomorpha > Balanidae > Chirona > Chirona hameri. The sequence goes on from JAXIVJ010000009.1 coordinate 870,631, forward strand.
CGCCCCGATGCCGTACGGGCTGGCATCAGTGATGAGCCGCACCGGTTGCTTTGGGTTGTAGTGGGCCAGGATCGGTGCTGTCGCCAGTCTCTTCTTCAGCTCTTTGAAGCAGCTTTCCTCTTCTCTGGTCCACTTCCACGTCACGTTCTTCTGGAGCAGGTTGTTGAGTGGTGCTGCCACTGTGGCCATTTCTGGCACGAACCGCCCATAGAAGTTGACAGCTCCCAGGAAGCTGCGCAACTCCTGTTGGTTTTTAGGCTGTGGTGCCTCCAGAACAGCATCCAGCTTTTCAGCCACTGGTTTCACCCCTTGGGCGCTTATCTCCACTCCCAGGTACTTCACTGACTCAAGCATAAACTGGCATTTGCTTTTGTTGAGTCGGATCTTCCACTTCTTGAGTCGCTGCAGCGTTTCGTGCAGGCGCTCCACCGTCTCCTGGTATGATGTACCTGCAATGAGCACGTCATCCAGGAAACATGTGACGCCCTTCAGTCCTTGCAGGATCCTCTCCATCGCTCCCTGAAACAGTGCTGGGGAGGATGCGATACCATATGGAAGTCTTTTCATTTTGAGCAGCCCTTTTGGAGTATTTAGCACGGTTATGTCCTGACTATCTGTATCTAGCTCCATTTGCAGGTAAGCTGTGCTTAGGTCCAGTTTGCAAAAGCTGTGCATACCTGTCAGCGTAGTCAGGATGTCCTCCAGGTTTGGCATGGGGTGCTGCGGGACTTCTAGCTGTGGGTTAACTGTGCCCTTAAAGTCCCCACAGATCCTCACCTTTCCGCCTGGTTTTGGGACCACCACCAGGGGTGAGGCCCACTCTGCGTACTCCACCTTCACTGCCACACCATCTTCTTCCCATTTACGCAGTTCCTCATCAACTGCATCTTGTAGTGCGTATGGCACTGACCTGGCTTTCCTGAACACAGGCTTTGCCTCCTTTTTCAGGCTCAGTTTTGCTTTGATCTGGTCAATCTTTCCTAGCTCTTCCTTGAACACTTCTGCGTTCTGGTCTAGAACCTCCTTCATTGTCCTTTTTGGCTCATCCGGCTTCACCGCCTGGACGTGCTCTGTCAGACTTACAAGTCCTAGGAGCTGAGCTGTCGCTCCACTCAGCAGGGACACTTTGCCTTTGGCTGCAATCACCCAGCATGCCTCCACCTGCTTTTCTTTAGTGCCTGTTGTCGCCACAAACTGTCCGTCCAGTGCCAGGGGTATGTCAGTCCCATAGGGCATCAGTCGTCTTTTCGTTTTGCTCACCTGCATGCCTTTCAGCATCCGGAAGTCAGTCCTGGCCATGATGTCCACACTGGCTCCTGTGTCCACCATCACCTTCACTGGTTGCTTGTTGATGAACACAGTCACCAGTGCAGTCTCCTTCGGACCTTGAGTCGAGAACACAAAGTCCTCATCAACGGTGTTAACCTGGGGAAACCTTCTGTTCCTCAGGTTCTGTGTGTCCATTCTGCTCCTGCAGGCCTTCGCGAAGTGATTTCTTCCTCCACACTTGGAGCAGGTTTGGCCCCTTGTTGCCTGACATTGAGCCGCTTTATGACCCTCTTCCCCACACCTGTAGCAGATCATTGGCCTTTCACTGCGTGCCTGATTCCGCCTTTCTCCTTCATGATGTCTTGTCGTCCTCCACTTCTGGTTGTTCTGGCTTGTCCGAACTCCAACTCTGCACACCTCCTCTGGTTTGGGTTCGTCTTGGACAGGTGGCTTTTCCTCCTGCAGGCTCATCCCTTGCAGCTTGGCTACTTGCTCTCTCACTTGTAGGTGGGACTTCCACATCTTGACCACCTGAGACAAGCTCAGGTTGTCAGCTTCCAGAAGCCGCACCTGCAGGCCTGAGTAGGGGCACTTGGCTATCACCAGATCTCGGATCATGTTCTCACCTTCTTGTTCTCCGAACTGGCACCTCTGGCTTTGCTTCTTCAACCTACCCACAAACTCGACCACATCCTCATCTTTGTCTGTCATCTTCATGCTATGAAAAACATTCCGCTCAAACACAGGCCTTGTTTTCGGAGCAAAAAGCACTGTGAGCTGGTTCTTTGTTCTTTCATATGCATCTTCATTCTCATTTGGCTCTCCATTTCCCAGAGCTTTCACTTTTTGCTGCACTTCTTTTCCCAGAATATGCAATAGAAAAGCTCTCTTCCTTTCTATCCCGATCACTCCTACTGCACACACATACAGCTCAAATCCATCTAGCCACAATTCAAAATCTTCTCCCTCCTGATACTTTTGTAGCGCATCCAGACCAAGACTCATCCAGTATATACGGCCTTGACTCATCCTGCCTTCAGTGAATGCGTGTATTCGTCCAAACTCAACGGTCATTCGAATACACACTAAAATGCAGACAGTACACACTAATGAGCAGACAGTTTAGAAGGGACCCAAATACTAAATACAAAGATACCACACATACATACATACATACATACATACATACATACATGCATGCATGCATGCATGCATGCATGCATGCATGACATACATACATACATACATACATACATACATACATACATACATACATACATACATACATACATACATACATACATACATACATACAATACATACATACATACATACATACATACATACATACATACATACATACATACATACATACATACATATATATATATATATATATATATATATATATATATATATATATATATATATATATATATATATATATATATATATATATATATATATATATATATATATATATATATATATATATATATATATATATATATATATATATATATATATATATATATATATATATATATATATATATATATATATATATATATATATATATATATATATATATATATATATATATATATATATAATTTGATTTGCAATGTGCGGCTACAACTTTTCCTGACCTTCATTTTGGTAACAAAAAATCAAAATCGAGTAGTAACTTCTACCACTTTTTCAGTTCCCCGTCCTTTCACATTGATTTTGACCTTGAAGTTGGACCTCCATTAATTTTATTTTAAATGTGCGGCTACAACTTTCCTTGAGCTACATTTTGGTTAAAAAAATGAAATCGAGCAGTAACTTCTTCTACTTTTTCAGTTCCCCGTCCTTTGACCTTGATTTTGACCTTGAAGTTGGACCTCGATTAATTTGATTTTCAAAGTACGGCTACAACTTTTCCTGAGCTACATTTTGGTTTTAAAAAGACAAAATCGAGCAGTAACTTCTGCCAGTTTTTCAGTTCCCCGTCCTTTGACCTTGATTTTGACCTTGAAGTTGGAGCTTGATTAATTTGATTTTCAATGTACGGCTACAACTTTTCCTGAGCTACATTTTGGTTTTAAAAAAAATCAAAATCGAGCAGTAACTTCTGCTACTTTTGCAGTTCTCCGTCCTTTGACCTTGATTTTGACCTTGCAGTTGGACCTTGATTAATTTGATTTTCAATGTGCGGCTCCAAATTTTCCTGAGCTACATTTTGGTAAAAAATATAAATAGAGCAGTAACTTCTGCCACCTTTTCAGTTCCCTGTCCTTTGACCTTGATTTTGACCTTGAAGTGGGACCTCGAGTAATTTGATTTTCAATGAGCGGCTATAACTTTTCCTGAGCTACATTTTGGTTGAAAAAAATCCAAATCGAGCAGTAACTTCTGCCACTTTTTCAGTTCCCCGTCCTTTGACCTTGATTTTGACCTTGAAGTTGGACCTCGATTAATTTGATTTTCAATGTACGGCTACAACTTTTCCTGAGCTACATTTTGGTTAAAAAATAGAGCAGTAACTTCTGCCACTTTTTCAGTTCCCCGTCCTTTGACCTTGATTTTGACCTTGAAGTTGAACCTCGAATAATTTGTCTTTCAATGTGCGGCTATTTTTTTTACTGAGCTATATTTTGGTTTAAAAAAAATCAAAATCGAACAGTAACTTCTGCCACTTTTTCAGTGCCCGTCCTTTGACCTTGATTTTGACCTTGAAGTTGTACCTCGATTAATTTGATTTTCAATGAGCGGCTACACATTTTTCTGAGCTACATTTTGGTTTTAAAAAAAAATCGAGCAGTAACTTCTGCCACGTTTTCAGTTCCCCGTCCTTTTACCTGGATTTTGACCTTGAAGTTGGACCTCGATTAATTTGATTTTCAATGTGCGGCTACAACTTTCTTGAGCTATATTTTGGTTTAAAAAATCAAAATCGAGCAGTAACTTCTGCCACTTTTTTCAGTTCTCCGTTCTTTGACCTTGATTTTGACCTTGAAGTTGGACCTTGATTAATTTGATTTTCCATGTGCGGCTCCAAATTTTCCTGAGCTACATTTTGGTTAAAAAATATAAATCGAGCGTTAACGCCTGCCACTTTTTCAATTCTCCGTTCTTTGACCTTGATTTTGACCTTGAAGTTGACCTCGATTAATTTGATTTTCAATGTACAGCTACAACTTTTCCTGAGCTACATTTTGGTTTAAAAAAAATCAAAATCGAGCAGTTACTTCTGCCAATTTGTCAGTTCCCCGACCTTTGACCTTGATTTTGACCTTGAAGTTGGACCTCGATTAATTTGATTTTCAATGTGCAGCTACAACTTTTCCTGAGCTATATTTTGGTTAAAAGAATCAAAATCGAGCAGTAACTTCTGCCACTTTTTCAGTTCCCCGTCCTTTGACCTTGATTTTGACCTTGAAGTTGAACCTTGATTAATTTGACTTTCAATGTGCGGCTACAACTTTTCCTGAGCTACATTTTGGTTAAAAAAATATAGAACAGTAACTTCTGCCACTTTTTCAGTTCTCCGTCCTTTGACCTTGATTTTGACCTTGAAGTTGGACCTCGATTAATTTTTTCCAATGTGCAGCTATTTTTTTTTACTGAGCTACATTTTGGTTAAAAAAATCAAAATCGAGCAGTAACTTCTGCCACTTTTTCAGTGTCCCGTCCTTTGACCTTGATTTTGACCTTGAAGTTGGACCTCGATTAATTTGATTTTAATGTGCGGCTACAACTTTTCCTGAGCTACATTTTAGTTTTAAACAAATCCAAATCGACCAGTAACTTCTGCCACTTTTTCAGTTCCCCGTCCTTTGACCTTGATTTTGACCTTGAAGTTGGACCTTGATTAATTTTATTTTCAATGTGTGGCTACAACTTTTCCTGAGCTACATTTTGGTTTAAAGAAATCCAAATCGACCAGTAACTTCTGCCACTTTTTCAGTTTCCCGTCCTTGGTCCTTGATTTTGACCTTTAAGTTGGACTTTGATGAATTTGATTTTCAATTTGCGGGTACAACTTTTCCTGACCTACATTTTGGTAAATCAAAATCGAGCAGTAACTTCTGCCACTTTTTCAGTTCCCCGTCCTTTGACCTTGATTTTGACCTTGAAGTTGGACCTTCATTAATTTGATTTTCAATGTGCGGCTACAACTTTCCCTGGGCTACATTTTGGCTAAAAAATCAAAATCGAGCAGTAACTTCTTCCACGTTTTCAGTTCCCCGTCCTTTGACCTTGATTTTTACCTTGAAGTTGGACCTGGATTAATTTTATTTTCAATGTGCGGCTCCAAATTTGCCTGAGCTACATTTTGGTTAAAAAATATAAATCGAGCAGTAACTTCTGCCACTTTTTCAATTCTCCGTCCTTTGACCTTGATTTTGACCTTGAAGTTGGACCTCGATTATTTTTATTTTCAATGTACAGCTACAACTTTTCCTGAGCTACATTTTGGTAAAAAACAAACAAAATCGAGCAGTAACTTCTGCCAATTTGTCAGTTCCCCGACCTTTGACCTTGATTTTGACCTTGAAGTTGGACCTCGATTAATTCGATTTTCAATGTGCAGCTACAACTTTTCCTGAGCTATATTTTGGTTAAAGAATCAAAATCGAGCAGTAACTTCTGCCACTTTTTCAGTTCCCCGTCCTTTGACCTTGATTTTGACCTTGAAGTTGAACCTTGATTAATTTGACTTTCAATGTGCGGCTACAACTTTTCCTGAGCTACATTTTGGTTAAAAAATATAGAGCAGTAACTTCTGCCACTTCTTCAGTTCTCCGTCCTTTGACCTTGATTTTGACCTTGAAGTTGGACCTCGATTAATTTGTTTTTCAATGTGCGGCTATTTTTTTTTTACTGAGCTACATTTTGGTTAAAAAAATCAAAATCGAGCAGTAACTTCTGCCACTTTTTCAGTGTCCCGTCCTTTGACCTTGATTTTGACCTTGAAGTTGGACCTCGATTAATTTGATTTTAATGTGCGGCTACAACTTTTCCTGAGCTACATTTTAGTTTTAAACAAATCCAAATCGACCAGTAACTTCTGCCACTTTTTCAGTTTCCCGTCCTTGGTCCTTGATTTTGACCTTGAAGTTGGACCTTGATTAATTTGATTTTCAATGTGCAGCTACAACTTTTCCCGAGCTACATTTTGGTTACAAAATCAAAATCGAGCTGTAACTTCTGCCACTTTTTCAGTTCCCCGTCCTTTGGCCTTGATTTTGACCTTGAAGTTGGACCTTGATTAATTTGACTTTCAATGTGCGGCTACAATTTTTCCTGAGCTACATTTTGGTTAAAAAAAAATAGAGCAGTAACTTCTGCCACTTTTTCAGTTCCTCGTCCTTTGACCTTGATTTTGGCCTGGAAGTTGGAGCTCGATTAATTTGTTTTTCAATGTGTGGCTAAATATATTTTTACTGAGCTACATTTTGGTAACAAAAATCAAAATCGATCAGTAACTTCTGCCACTTTTTCAGTGTTTCGTTCTTTGACCTTGATTTTACCTTGAAGTTGGACCTCGAGTAATTTGATTTTCAATGTGCGGCTACAACTTTTCCTGAGCTACATTTTGGTTTAAAGAAATCCAAATCGACCAGTAACTTCTGCCACTTTTTCAGTTTCCCGTCCTTGGTCCTTGATTTTGACCTTAAAGTTGGACTTTGATTAATTTGATTTTCAATTTGCGGCTACAACTTTTCCTGAGCTACATTTTGGTAAAACAAAATCAAAATCGAGCAGTAACTTCTGCCACTTTTTCAGTTCCCCGTCCGTTGACCTTGATTTTGACCTTGAAGTTGGACCTTGATTAATTTGATTTTCAATGTGCCGCTACAACTTTTGCTGGGCTACATTTTGATTTAAAAAAATCAAAATCGAGCAGTAACTTCTGCCACGTTTTCAGTTCCCCGTCCTTTGACCTTGATTTTGACCTTGAAGTTGGACCTCGATTAATTTGATTTTCAATGTGCGGCTACAACTTTTCTTGAGCTGTTTTGTTAAAAAAAATATCGAGCAGTAACTTCTGCCACTTTTTCAGTTATCCGTCCTTTGACCTTGAAGTTGGACCTTTATTAATTTGATTTTCAATGTGCGGCTCCAAATTTTCCTGAGCTACATTTTGGTAAAAAAATATAAATCGAGCAGTAACTTCTGCCACTTTTTCAGTTCCCCGTCCTTTGACCTTGATTTTGACCTTGAAGTTGGACCTTTATTAATTTTACTTTCAATGTGCGGCTACAACTTTTCCTGAGCTACATTTTGGTTAAAAAAAATAGAGCTGTAACTTCTGCCACTTTTTCAGTTCCCCGTCCTTTGACCTTGATTTTGACCTTGAAGTTGGATCTCGATTAATTTGTTTTTCAATGTGCGGCTACTTTTTTTACTGAGCTGCATTTTGGGAAAACAAAATCAAAATCGACCAGTAACTTCTGCCACTTTTTCAGTTCCCGTCCTTTGACCTTGATTTTGACCTTGAAGTTGGACCTTGATTAATTTGATTTGCAATGTGCGGCTACAACTTTTCCTGGGCTACATTTTGGTAAAAAAAATCAAAATCGAGCAGTAACTTCTGCCACGTTTTCAGTTCCCCGTCCTTTGACCTTGATTTTGACCTTGAAGTTGGACCTCGATTAATTTGATTTTCAATGTGCGGCTACAAATTTTCTTGAGCTATATTTTGGTTAAAAAAAATCAAAATCGAGCAGTATCTTCTGACACTTTTTCAATTATTCGTCCTTTGACCTTGATTTTGACCTTGAAGTTGGACCTTGATTAATTGTATTTTCAATGTGCGGCTACAACTTTTCCTGAGCTACATTTTGGTTAAAAAAAATCAAAATCGAGCAATAACTTCTGCCAATTTGTCAGTTCCCCGTCCTTTGACCTTGATTTTGACCTTGAAGTTGGACCTTGATTAATTTGACTTTCAATGTGCGGCTACAACTTTTCCTGAGCTACATTTTGGGTTAAAAAAAAAATCGAGCAGTAACTTTTTACCTTGATTTTGACCTTCAAGGACACGTGCTATAGAAAAAACAAACATCATATTCGAGTTGCTCGTGATCTAGTTGATCATATATGTCATTTTGGGAGAAATCATTAGTTTGATTTTCAATGTGCGGCTACAACTTTTCCTTAGCTACATTTTGGTTTAAAAAAAATCAAAATCGAGCAGTAACTTCTGCCACTTTTTCAGTTCCCCGTCCTTTGACCTTGATTTTGACATTGAAGTTGGACCTCGATTAATTTGATTTGCAATGTGCGGCTACAACTTTTCCTGAGCTACATTTTGGTAAAACAAAATCAAAATCGAGCAGTAACTTTTTACCTTGATTTTGACCTTGAAGGACACGTGCTATAGAAAAACAAACATCATATTTGTGTTTCTCGTGATCTAGTTGTTCATATGTAATTTTGCGAGAAATCGGAGGTCGTCGCTAAATAAGTTGTGAAATAGGTTGCCAACTTCACGGACATTCCCAACACGGGCTACAAAATTGTTATCTTAGTTTAAAACTAATGTTGAAGGTGAACTATTTCCTTTAAAGGAAATAGTTCACCTTCAACATGGGTTTTGAACTGAGATAGTAGTTTTGTAGCCCGTGTTGGGAAACCACTAGCTGCAGGTTTTCTTGACCCGTCACTGATCGGACGGGCGCCAGCTTTGCATGAGCGCCTCGGGTCGAAAGGACCAGGTCAAGCCCTGAATGACCGTATACTTTGTATCGCCACTGCACTGGTGCCTGTCCTGTTGGCGGTGCCAACTGCCAGCTAATTGAGAATAAAACAATGGTCCGGGGGGGGGGGGGTCAAAAACGGTACGTACATTCCATACTGTCCGTATAGGTGGTTGCGCCCCTGGCGACGTGGCGTGTTTTATCAGCTTGCACTTTACATTCGTACGCAAACAAAATTTACGCTTACGCTTTTCCGTCGCTTTTCCTAAATTCTTCGCAATATGGTGGCAATGTGGTAGCAATGTTAAAGCTGCATGTACCATGTCATAAGCTGCTGCATGTCAGCGCCAATAGTATATTCAATGTAAACAGTTCAGCCGTTCCATTCATTCTCTATGACTATGATATGAAGGGTGGGTGACCGTGTTCCGTTCGTTTTTAGCATTTTGTCTCGTCTTTATGGCAATATTTCTGGTAGTTAGGACGTGGGAAGGACCGATTGGCAGTGCAGAAACTTCCAGGTGGTTTGACTTTTGCCATCATTCCAAAATTGTGGAACTTCTTGACCCAGTTTTGGTTGGGGGCAAGATCGAGTTTCCGGATTTTGCCAACATACTAAAGAATGCCAATATGGTTGAAGTCAAATCTACGGACACATCCTAAACTCAGACTTTTCATGCTATCAGTATGCAGACGATGCTGATGCACAGCATTGTAGTGTTTTGGTCAAGGCCGTATATACCTACCGGTTTTGGTATTGTTTACATTCTGATAGCATGAAAAGTCTGAGGTTAGGACATGTCCGGGGTTAAAGCAGTTGACCCAAGCATGGGAAGTCTGTTGTTCAGACATGTCCACATTATGGTAATTTAGGTACTGTACATTTATTTTGAACACTCTGTTCTCACACTTGACATGGATTTGAAAGGCATAATGCCAGTCACCAGTGTTTGTTGCACCTTTCTCTTATTTGCGTCACTTCCCTAGACAAAAATCCATTAGAAACCATTAGGAAATCTTAATGGTCTCTAGTGGTCTAATGGTCTATAGGGAAATTGGAACAGTGTTCTAATGGTTTATTATGGTCTGTAATGGTCTCTAATGGTCTAATGGTTTATAATGGTCTAATGGTTTCTAATGGTCTAATGGTTTCTAATGGTCTCTAATGGTGTGTAATGGTTTATATTGGTCTCTAATGGTTTCTTATGGGCTCTAATGGTTCCTTATGGTCTCTAATGGTTGACAAATTTGACCATGCAATAAACAATGTGCGGCACACTGGTGGTAACACGTATTAAAAGCAAAGATAATATTTCCATATATCTCACTAGTCACTACAACACATACACATCTGTGGAACGTATTGTGGCACAATTGCGACATGTATGCTACCATTGTTTGCTACCAGTGATACCATTGTTTTCATTTTCATCATACCATTTCCGACACGCACGGTCAAACACAAAACATCAAGGAATAAAGGAATGTCTATTACAACAGAGGAAATGTCTTTCGATCCTCAAACAAATGATGGCCAACTGCTGATATTGACACAGAATTACACTGATTACCCGCTCGTTCCCGTGCGCCACTCCACCATACCTCCACCGGTAACGCCTCAACCTAATCCGGTTGAGGTCGCTGGCACAATCCACATAGCATACAATATGTAGCATACACCTAACATTTAAATCTGAGCCAAGGACATTGCCTGATGTTTGCGTACATATTGTACTGTCCAGTGTCCACCTTAGTGCGCACTGTGTGTGTAGTTTTTCTTCGGTTTTTCGGACGTCCTGTATTTTTTCGTTTATGTATTTTGATATTTGTTTACAGACTTCTCAATGTCCTCCTCACAGACCCCATTCCGCTTCATTTGCTTGCGGAGCTCCTCTGAAACAAACCAATAATGCAATCACAGACATATCACAATCACAGACATATCACAATCACAGACATATCACAATCACGGACATATCCACAAGCGCTCACCCAGAAATCCTTAACAAAAATTGTCATTCTGCCACAAAGAATAAGTGCCTGCAATATGGCAGACATATATCACATTTACTTTATTGAATACAACACAATGCTTGTACTACATTAACCCGTCCCGTGACGAGGCAATGCGCGGCTCGGGCAATAATTACCTTTGATTGCTATCAGTTGTTTAGGCGTGAGCTGCTGCTTCGCGCCATCAGTCTGGCACCGGTTAGACGGTGTTCTGGTCATGGACCGGTTTACGAGGCCGTCGGTGCCCCAGATGGCGACTGCCATATTCTTTATGAAGAAGGACTCTGTCTTCTGTGAGCGGATGTCGGCGTAAACATCCGGCCTTAGGTTTACATAGTATATTTCCCCTTCGTTCTCTTTCGCTCCCTGTCCGTCTTCCGGGAATAACTGCAAGACGCGGACAAGATTGTTTTTACAAGCCACTTCAAGATTATTTACTATCAGACTTGTAACCGACTCAGAGGTGAGTCATGAATCGACTCACAAGTCAAATATTTTTGAATAAGTCATGAGTCAATTTTTTTTTAAACAGCACTTGAGCCAAGAGTCAAGTGGACTATTTGTTTGAAGCAGCACTTGAGTCAAGAGTCGAGTCGACTCAATTTGTTTGAAACATCACTTTGTCAATAGTCGAGCTGATTCAAGTTTTGTAAACAGCACTTGAATCAAGAGTCGAGTCAGTTTGCAAAGTCTATTTGCAAGTATTATCAATGATCTTACCTCAACCTGAGAAGGTCATGAAGCTGCACCTTGATATTCATGCATGGGATGACCACTGGAGGTAGGCGTGGTTGGCGCTTGTTCACGCCTCGCCATTGCTGGCCCGCGCCCCGCGGTTGGCCGCTACCACTGTTGGGGTTCTTGCCTCCATTTCTGGAAAGACTAAAACAGGGCCAGACATACTGTTAATATCCAACTGCCCGTATTACAGATATTACTAGTATATACCTATTGTTACGGGTACTATAGGTACTGGACCATCATATCAAGAACGACTAATTGTATGAACCTTAAATAATACTCAGAGTCCTTTGCAGCCAGTGGCGTACCCAGGGGCCTGTTCACGGGGTCTGCCAAGGCCATAGAGACTAGGTAAACCCGTCCGGGGCAGCGAAATGCGTGATGTCACGGGCACGTGACGTCACACGCTCCCTATTCAAATAGTGTTAAATCGGCCTACTTTCGCGTCCTACCATTTACATACCTTAGGTGCCAGAGGGTTTAATTGAGTACTAAATGATAGATTGAAACGTCCTCTACAGCTCGATTTTGGGACATTTTCTCCTAAATTGCAAGGGTGAGCCGCTGCCCGCTAGACGATGTCAAAGCGAGGCATGCAACCGAGCGATGCCCATGCCCATTTAAGGCAATGTGTGGATTTTGGTCACGGGAAGTGGTGTTTCTGGGTGGTGATTTATGGTTGAAGTGCGATTTTTGTATTATTTCACCTTGTTGATGAAGAAATGTGACTGGAGAGTACTTTGGAGCAGTATCTATCAGGTGAGAGTATTTTTCCTCTGCGGCCTCTGGGGGTCTGCGGCCGCCGCGGCTCCCGCGGCCAGGAGGCGGAGCTTAATTTTAACAACTTTGAACACTTTTGCGGCCGCTGATGGCTTCCAATAAATGGCGCGTGTAGCGTTCGCAACGAATAGGCAATTCCATGAAAACCCTCAATGTTTTTCAAAACCACTCAACTTCATGAATATCTACGAGTCGCTACGAGTTGTCATGTTTGGTCAAACAACCGCCAGTGAGCTGCGATATCAACAAAGCAGTGCGCAACCTTTGTCAGACGCGCGCCATTTATGTCGAAGTTCTTTTGCGGCTGCTCCCGAGCAACCGCAGGAGCCGCAGAGAGTAGTCTCTCCTCCCGGATCTGCTCTTTCGTGATTGGCTGACAATTAAGCCCCGCCCTTTTGGCCGCGGGAGCCGCGGCGGCCGCAGACCCCGTGCACAGGCCTCGGGATTTACTCCAGGAGGGGCAATTTTTGTTCAGGGGGCATAAAGTACCCCCACCAAAACAACTCACCGGATTTGGCCCACTATATTTTAAAAGGGCATATTTTCACCATTTTTCTCTTAAAAAAATCAAAAAATCATTCATTTTTTCGACCAAAGGGGGCACATACAGACCTTCAGGGGGGGGGGGCAATTGCCCAGTTTGTCCCCCCCCCCCCTGTGTACGCCTATGTTTGCAGCAGTGTACGGATCAATAATGGAGTCAAAAATATCATAATGAAGTTTAGTTTATGTACTATTCGTGTCAACTTAATGCAACTAATAAAATCACAACTTCAATTGCGCACACCATGTCAAGGTGCATCCTTTAACCCGCGCGGACCGTGACCTGACATTTGACCTTATTTGAAGAATTTCGGGTATGCGTTATATTCTTGACGGTTTTGACCGGCGGGCCAGGAACAATTACTGTCGATAAATATGTTTGTTGGTGGTAGAATGATTTAAAACGTTCGTTAGTCATAAAGTTACACGGTGGTTCGCTGACGGCAGGTGCCAACCGCACTATAAATCAATGGGTGTAAATTGTAAGCCTTAGATCTCGGGGTATTCCATTATCCATTCTCTTAACTGTTCAACTATTCCGAACTTCATTTCCCATCTAGGTAAAAAACTTTTTGTATATAAAAAGTCGCAGTGTTTTTGGCAACGTACGTCACCTAGATCTGAATTTGGTCAATTGTGAGCAAACATCTGTCGACGCTTCAATGTCATGCTATAACATATTTAGCATTGCGCAATATGGCCTTCAAGCTGGCATTGCCGACGCCATCAAAAAGTTAGAATTGTATATTAATATAATGCAAATAGCTTTAAAATGTCAATTCTACACTATTTGATCAACAGTTGGCATCAACAATTTGTGGACAGACATGAGTCTTTTCTATCTTATCCCTGACTCAAACTGAGTTTCTTCTTCTCCACTTGATTGTGAAGTGACAGTTGCTGCTGGTAGCCTCGGAACAGGGACCCTCTTTGCTGAGATGGCTCTTTCAATAGCTTCTCTGGCTTCTGAAAGTTGTATTAAGAAAATTAAACATAATACCCACCTACTCATAAATACGTATTGATAGTCTATAACCTCAGATATGCCAGAACACCATAGTTTACATTACATCATCCCTGACAAACCAGATTGGTTATTGATCCAACTTTTTGGGGACGATTCAATTATGATTCATTTCGTTTGTAATCTGAATGATTCAATTATCGTTCGATTCACGGATGCAATTTTGAGATTTTTTTTCCGATTCAAAGAATCAATATAAATAGTCTAATTGATTCACGTTTGCTTCAACATTTAAATATATGTGGTGCATTTATGTCAAATCAAGAAACACACCATACATATGACAATTCACACATTGTTTCAGTAGTACTATCTCAGTATACATTCATGTAGCCACTGGGGCTGCATGTATTTGCACAATTCACCATTGTACGTGAATCGGTAAGAAGTGTTAAATCTTTTGATTCAATCAGCCTTGATTTGATGCTGGTTTTGATTCAATTACGATTCATGAATCAAAAGATCTGGTTGTGAATCAATTATTTTGTATTCCAGGAATGTTGATTGCACGATTCCAATCGATTCGATGTGTCGAATCAATAACCAGTTTGTTAAAAACCCTCACGAATATCAACCCTTACGAACATCAACCCTTACGATCATCAACCCTTACGATCATCAACACATACGAACGTCATATCTTCGAACATCAACCCTTACAAACATACCTCCCAGTTTGAGGACTCGGGCGTTGTATCTGAAAGATTCTTCATAGAGGATCTCATCTCTGGTTCCTCTCCAAAATGCTCTCACAAGCACCGCTGGATTGTACTCGTGCACGCTCCGTGGATGAAAATATTTAATATCCTTGATAGGAACTATATCTTCTTGAAATTGTCCCTTTGGTATACAATATATGCGTACATTTGCATGCAACTAATAAGGACAAATAAACTTCTATATATGCTGTATACATACAGCCTTGATTAAGCTTAAAGTAAACCAAAGGCCATATAAGTAAATACACTCCATGACCAGCACGCGCTTTTTCTAGTCTAAAAATGAAATAAATGTCACGTGATGCAACTTTACAATATCCTCTGGGCGTACATTTGCGTGCCTTTCCAACTTACTGTGATAGTGTGTTACCAACACTCACGAACATCAACACATTCAGTACAAGTAGTAAACCGAAGTAGATATAAACTTATGCTCATATTAAGATTATTTAACAAAAGAAAGTCCAAATTGATTATCTTGGAAGGCGCTGTTTTCGCAAGCACAGCTTAGCATCCATAATGAAAGGAAGAACACCTCACAGAGTTTTGCGCAAAAAAAACAATAGTGGAATTAACCTAGCTAAAATAAAATAAAGTAAAATACACATAGGTACCAACCTATTATACCTAATCAACGTTAATCAACCAGCTGCCATGGTGACACTAAAGGTAACACAATCTGGAAGCAAGTGGAGATGACATGCAACGAAATTCCACATTAGACAGTGATCTCAAATGTCAAAATCTCACCTTTCATCAGCACACTGTGTTTTACACATTGTCGTCCTTGGCCACCATCACACCGTCACACTGACTTCTGTCCGTGTGTTTGGTATGAATACACAACTCTGGTGTCTGGAACAGATATCGCAATCTCTCAACGCTGAGATTCGAAAATTGCGCCGCTGCCGTGCAACCTGCGCGCAGGTGTGTGTGTGTGTGTGTGTGTGTGTGTGTGTGTGTGTGTGTGTGTGTGTGTGTGTGTGTGTCTGTGTGTGTCTGTGTGTGTGTGTGTGTGTGTGT